>CM052015.1:28589362-29150684 GCA_028476595.1 Obolodiplosis robiniae | reverse complement strand
GGTAAAAAAAATCGAAAAAATTCAGACATACTTCCCATACAAAAGTATCGAAATCCAATTTTTGGTGTTTTCACGAATAGTGCTCGCTTCAATCACATCGTAGATAGGTAAAAATATATATTTTTTTGCCAGCAATATCGAGCAACTATTATTTGGTAAATAATTCGATTGGTAAAAATGCAATTCAGACATACTTCCCATACAAAAGTATCGAAAAAAATCCGATTTTTGGTGTTTCTCACGAATAGTGCTCGCTTCAATCACATCGTAGATAGGTAAAAATATATATTTTTTTGCCAGCACTATTCGAGCACTATTATTTGGTATATAATTCGATTGGTAAAAATGCAATTCAGACATACTTCCCATACAAAATGTATCGAAAAATCCGATTTTTGGTGTTTTCACGAATTAGTGCTCGCTTCAATCACATCGTAGATAGGTAAAAATATATATTTTTTGCCAGCACTATTCGAGCACTATTATTTGGTATATAATTCGATGGGTAAAAATGCAATTCAGACATACTTCCCATACAAAATTATCGAAAAATCCGATTTTTGGTGTTTTCACGAATAGTGCTCGCTTCAAATCACATCGTAGATAGGTAAAAATATATATTTTTTGCCAGCACTATTCGAGCACTATTATTTGGTATATAATTCGATTGGTAAAAATGCAATTCAGACATACTTCCCATACAAAAGTATCGAAAAAATCCGATTTTTGGTGTTTTCACGAATAGTGCTCGCTTCAATCACATCGTAGATAGGTAAAAATATATATTTTTTGCCAGCACTATTCGAGCACTATTATTTGGTATATAGTTCGATGGTAAAAATGCAATTCAGACATACTTCCCATACAAAAGTATCGAAAAATCCGATTTTTGGTGTTTTCACGAATAGTGCTCGCTTCAATCACATCGTAGATAGGTAAAAATATATATTTTTGCCAGCACTATTCGAGCACTATTATTTGGTATATAGTTCGATTGGTAAAAATGCAATTCAGACATACTTCCCATACAAAAGTATCGAAAAATCCAATTTTTGGTGTTTTCACGAATAGTGCTCGCTTCAATCACATCGTAGATAGGTAAAAATATATATTTTTTGCCAGCACTATTCGAGCACTATTATTTGGTATATAAGTCGATGGGTAAAAATGCAATTCAGACATACTTCCCATACAAAAGTATCGAAAAATCCGATTTTTGGTGTTTTCACGAATAGTGCTCGCTTCAATCACATCGTAGATAGGTAAAAATAAATATTTTTTGCCAGCACTATTCGAGCACTATTATTTGGTATATAGTTCGATTGGTAAAAATGCAATTCAGACATACTTCCCATACAAAAGTATCGAAAAATCCGATTTTTGGTGTTTTCACGGATAGTGCTCGCTTCAATCACATCGTAGATAGGTAAAAATATATATTTTTTGCCAGCACCATTCGAGCACTATTATTTGGTATATAGTTCGATTGGTAAAAATGCAATTCAGACATACTTCCCATACAAAAGTATCGAAAAATCCGAATTTTGGTGTTTTCACGAATAGTGCTCGCTTCAATCACATCGTAGATAGGTAAAAATATATATTTTTTGCCAGCACTATTCGAGCACTATTATTTGGTATATAATTCGATGGGTAAAAATGCAATTCAGACATACTTCCCATACAAAATTATCGAAAAATCCGATTTTTGGTGTTTTCACGAATAGTGCTCGCTTCAATCACATCGTAGATAGGTAAAAATATATATTTTTTGCCAGCACTATTCGAGCACTATTATTTGGTATATAATTCGATGGGTAAAAATGCAATTCAGACATACTTCCCATACAAAATTATCGAAAAATCCGATTTTTGGTGTTTTCACGAATAGTGCTCGCTTCAATCACATCATAGATAGGTAAAAATATATATTTTTTGCCAGCACTATTCGAGCACTATTATTTGGTATATAGTTCGATTGGTAAAAATGCAATTCAGACATACTTCCCATACAAAAGTATCGAAAAATCCGATTTTTGGTGTTTTCACGAATAGTGCTCGCTTCAATCACATCGTAGATAGGTAAAAATATATATTTTTTGCCAGCACTATTCGAGCACTATTATTTGGTATATAGTTCGATTGGTAAAAATGCAATTCAGACATACTTCCCATACAAAAGTATCGAAAAATCCAATTTTTGGTGTTTTCACGAATAGTGCTCGCTTCAATCACATCGTAGATAGGTAAAAATATATATTTTTTGCCAGCACTATTCGAGCACTATTATTTGGTATATAGTTCGATTGGTAAAAATGCAATTCAGACATACTTCCCATACAAAAGTATCGAAAAATCCGATTTTTGGTGTTTTCACGAATAGTGCTCGCTTCAATCACATCGTAGATAGGTAAAAATATATATTTTTTGCCAGCACTATTCGAGCACTATTATTTGGTATATAGTTCGATTGGTAAAAATGCAATTCAGACATACTTCCCATACAAAATTATCGAAAAATCCGATTTTTGGTGTTTTCACGAATAGTGCTCGCTTCAATCACATCGTAGATAGGTAAAAATATATATTTTTTGCCAGCACTATTCGAGCACTATTATTTGGTATATAGTTCGATTGGTAAAAATGCAATTCAGACATACTTCCCATACAAAATTATCGAAAAATCCGATTTTTGGTGTTTTCACGAATAGTGCTCGCTTCAATCACATCGTAGATAGGTAAAAATATATATTTTTTGCCAGCACTATTCGAGCACTATTATTTGGTATATAATTCGATGGGTAAAAATGCAATTCAGACATACTTCCCATACAAAATTATCGAAAAATCCGATTTTTGGTGTTTTCACGAATAGTGCTCGCTTCAATCACATCGTAGATAGGTAAAAATATATATTTTTTGCCAGCACTATTCGAGCACTATTATTTGGTATATAGTTCGATTGGTAAAAATGCAATTCAGACATACTTCCCATACAAAAGTATCGAAAAATCCGATTTTTGGTGTTTTCACGAATAGTGCTCGCTTCAATCACATCGTAGATAGGTAAAAATATATATTTTTTGCCAGCACTATTCGAGCACTATTATTTGGTATATAGTTCGATTGGTAAAAATGCAATTCAGACATACTTCCCATACAAAAGTATCGAAAAATCCAATTTTTGGTGTTTTCACGAATAGTGCTCGCTTCAATCACATCGGAGATAGGTAAAAATATATATTTTTTGCCAGCACTATTCGAGCACTATTATTTGGTATATAGTTCGATTGGTAAAAATGCAATTCAGACATACTTCCCATACAAAAGTATCGAAAAATCCGATTTTTGGTGTTTTCACGAATAGTGCTCGCTTCAATCACATCGTAGATAGGTAAAAATATATATTTTTTGCCAGCACTATTCGAGCACTATTATTTGGTATATAGTTCGATTGGTAAAAATGCAATTCAGACATACTTCCCATACAAAAGTATCGAAAAATCCGATTTTTGGTGTTTTCACGAATAGTGCTCGCTTCAATCACATCGTAGATAGGTAAAAATATATATTTTTTGCCAGCACTATTCGAGCACTATTATTTGGTATATAATTCGATGGGTAAAAATGCAATTCAGACATACTTCCCATACAAAAGTATCGAAAAATCCAATTTTTGGTGTTTTCACGAATAGTGCTCGCTTCAATCACATCGTAGATAGGTAAAAATATATATTTTTTGCCAGCACTATTCGAGCACTATTATTTGGTATATAATTCGATGGGTAAAAATGCAATTCAGACATACTTCCCATACAAAATTATCGAAAAATCCGATTTTTGGTGTTTTCACGAATAGTGCTCGCTTCAATCACATCGTAGATAGGTAAAAATATATATTTTTTGCCAGCACTATTCGAGCACTATTATTTGGTATATAATTCGATGGGTAAAAATGCAATTCAGACATACTTCCCATACAAAAGTATCGAAAAATCCAATTTTTGGTGTTTTCACGAATAGTGCTCGCTTCAATCACATCGTAGATAGGTAAAAATATATATTTTTTGCCAGCAATATTCGAGCACTATTATTTGGTATATAATTCGATTGGTAAAAATGCAATTCAGACATACTTCCCATACAAAAGTATCGAAAAATCCGATTTTTGGTGTTTTCACGGATAGTGCTCGCTTCAATCACATCGTAGATAGGTAAAAATATATATTTTTTGCCAGCACCATTCGAGCACTATTATTTGGTATATAGTTCGATTGGTAAAAATGCAATTCAGACATACTTCCCATACAAAAGTATCGAAAAATCCGAATTTTGGTGTTTTCACGAATAGTGCTCGCTTCAATCACATCGTAGATAGGTAAAAATATATATTTTTTGCCAGCACTATTCGAGCACTATTATTTGGTATATAATTCGATGGGTAAAAATGCAATTCAGACATACTTCCCATACAAAATTATCGAAAAATCCGATTTTTGGTGTTTTCACGAATAGTGCTCGCTTCAATCACATCGTAGATAGGTAAAAATATATATTTTTTGCCAGCACTATTCGAGCACTATTATTTGGTATATAATTCGATGGGTAAAAATGCAATTCAGACATACTTCCCATACAAAATTATCGAAAAATCCGATTTTTGGTGTTTTCACGAATAGTGCTCGCTTCAATCACATCATAGATAGGTAAAAATATATATTTTTTGCCAGCACTATTCGAGCACTATTATTTGGTTTATTTGGTATATAGTTCGATTGGTAAAAATGCAATTCAGACATACTTCCCATACAAAAGTATCGAAAAATCCGATTTTTGGTGTTTTCACGAATAGTGCTCGCTTCAATCACATCGTAGATAGGTAAAAATATATATTTTTTGCCAGCACTATTCGAGCACTATTATTTGGTATATAGTTCGATTGGTAAAAATGCAATTCAGACATACTTCCCATACAAAAGTATCGAAAAATCCAATTTTTGGTGTTTTCACGAATAGTGCTCGCTTCAATCACATCGTAGATAGGTAAAAATATATATTTTTTGCCAGCACTATTCGAGCACTATTATTTGGTATATAAGTCGATGGGTAAAAATGCAATTCAGACATACTTCCCATACAAAAGTATCGAAAAATCCGATTTTTGGTGTTTTCACGAATAGTGCTCGCTTCAATCACATCGTAGATAGGTAAAAATAAATATTTTTTGCCAGCACTATTCGAGCACTATTATTTGGTATATAGTTCGATTGGTAAAAATGCAATTCAGACATACTTCCCATACAAAAGTACCCAAAAATGGATTTTTGGCCTTTAAACGAATAGTGCTCGCTCATATGAACAGCACTATTCATGGGACCACTTGCAATCGATAGCACTATTCGAGCACTATTTCTTACATATCGGGGTTCCACAGCACTATTCCGGGGCGGTGCTGATGACATGTACCTGAAAAAATGAGTTGTTGTGTTCTTAAGACAATAATTCCCAAGTAACTGTCGAAGCATCATGATGAAGAGTTTTGAAATATTTTCGTTCTGTGTTTCTTTCCGTTATTTCTCCGAAGTTCGGAAGATCGTTGTTGAAAGTATCCAGCCAATTCGTATTACTTCTGAAATACACTGAAACTAGATACAAGGTATTGTTCACGAAAATTTGTATACATCAAGTTCAGAAATCTCAACGACATGTGGATTTGTTTACATTCGTCATATACTCACACATGAACATACTCGAAATATACATATTAATACACATATGTAGCGATCCTGATGTGTCATTTCGAACGAACGAATACTCATACGGAGTACTTATAACAACAATAATATTGTTCCTGAGTAGACAGCGGGAATTTTGAAATAAAAATGGTGTACATTAATTATATCTGATGTCTACTTCATTATTTATTGATATGGAATTCTACTTCGTCGCTTCGATGTTGAAACAATTGTTTTATTCTCCCGATTTTTTCGGTTTCGGTTTCATCTAAATCGAAATTATACAACCGGACTTTCTTCAACATGGGTCCAGTAAACCAATAAATTATACTCAAAATGGAATATTTAATATTTGAGGAACAAAAACCAAGAGATGAATGGAATGAGGTCAAAGACAATGTTATGTTTATAACCGAACTACCAAATTTCTCCAAAAGATATCTGAAATTCATTAGTCTGATTGCTCCGACCGTTGAAGGAAAGATACGCAGATTGCGCGTTTCGGCAAGGTCGTTAAACCGTTGATTGATGGATGCAAAGTGAATAAGATGCAGAGGATCAAGGTATTTGATGATTTCGCGAATAACGTCGTCGTCCAATCTAGCATCCATCGCAGCAAATAACGTTTCATCCGGATTTTTCAATTCAATCCAAGCCCATTCAGTATACCAGACGTGTAGCAATGTTTTGCATTGGAATGTAGATTTTTTGACTAGGACTTGAAAAGCCTGTTGAAAAGTCCCAAAAACTGCGTTACCCCAGATTCCGTCTTCTGTTGGGTCACTAGGCCACCATTCCTTCAGACCCATTTCCAATAGCTGTTCACGTAATATCTGTGTATCGCTCTATTGAATGTATTCCAACAAATATTATCCCAGGTGAAATTCAATGATGATTTGAATTAAACAATAGAAATAGGAAAACCATTTGAAACCTTACATTTTCACAATGAAAAGTTAAACTTTTCATTTGATCATCCATGGTGGTGAAATCCATGTTTTTTCCTGGTATTCGGAACATATTACTTCGATTCAAATCAACAAAATAACTGATAAAATATATATAAATATTTAAACTCACTTTCAACTTTGAATTTCTTTTTGGTTGTAATGACAATACCGTGCATGTACTGTAGTGATGGTGTTTATGTTGGTTTATGTGCTATGACGGAGATTTATTTTATAATACATTAAACAAAAGGCGCCAAAAATCAAAAATATATTTCCCAGAATATAAATTGGAATGCGAGTTGATCCATAAAAGGGTTAGACTACACACATGTGTGCGTTCCAGGAGTAATGGTTTTTGGCACACTAATCTGATTCATAGGGAACCTAGAACTACCTTCATTCTCAACGGTAATTATATATTCACAAGAGTGTATAAAAATAAATGAGACAATTTAGTACTTTTCTGTGTTTATTGAATATTCCTTTATTCACTTTGTAATCGTGTGATACGCTCTGAAACAATTTCGTTCATCATTGAGACAGAAGCATAAATGCACGTCGCATACCGTACAAAAAACAAATGTTGTTTTATCACACGCATCGTTCTTGCACCGAACTTTTCTGCTCTTATCCATTTCTGGAAAATGTCCAAGCGTTTGATCGAATCTTATGGATGGGAGTGGTGCCTTTTCTGATTTGCGCTTCTTTGGAACTTTAACTTCGTCATGAGCTCCGGCAGCTGTATCATCTCCTCCAAGTATTCTTTTCTTGCATTTTTGTTTGATGTTCCGATTATTTTGTAACACATTTGACGAGCTTGGTGGACATTCTGTTGGTTTCTTATCTATGGTCTCTTTCATTTCGATTGGAATTTCTTTCCTTACACATTGAACTAGAATTATACGAAACCACAGGATATTCAGAATTCGAAAGTCTCGAATATTTCCAGCTGAACTTACTCGATGTACTTCCATTTTCTTGCTGTGAATGCGCTGCAGACCTATCCTCCTTATCATCGCCAACCATTGTTGCTTGATCAGGTTGTTTTGATGCGACTGTTTTCTGTTTTGTGGGATAGTTATTCTTCCTCCATTTAACTGTGATGATTCAAGAAAAAAAAAGATTAGCAAAAATATATTATTTCTGATACCATGAATATGAAATTCACTCAAAAATTGAATGGCCAATACGATCGACCGCAATCTTGACAGCCAAATAAAACCTTCAATCTGGTCCAAAGGATGTTCAGACATTGATCTGCGGATGTCATTTGGAATATTATTCAGGCGCGATGATTTCTACATTCATAGCGGAGACCAGAAGTTTACCTTGATGTTGTAACGGGTGAGAGTCTCTCTCGACACATTTTGTTCATATCAAGAAGAGAATGTTCAAGCAATGCGAACTTGTTCGAACGGAAAAATATAGCATCATTCCCCAATTTGAATTCATCACGTTCGAATCCAATATATGAGAGAACTTTTGAATAGAATTCCAACCGATTTGCTGCACAAGTGCTCATGCATTTGTCTTCGACTGGTTTGCATTTTTCGATAAGTGTTTGGAAGGGCAGACTCCTCGAATATCCAAATCGGATGAAATTTGCATATGCAATTGTACATGATGTTCTCAGTTGTCTCAGAACTAATTCTCCTTCGAATTCCCCTTTCTGTTTTACACTGTTCGGGAGAATGCAAGGGAGCGCAACGACGAGACTACGCGCTCTAGCTACGCTATGCAAAATACATGGCGTAGTTTACTACGCGCCCTACCGCGTTTGTATAGTCATTGCGCCCCTCTGGGAGAATGCATCGAATGAAGTGCAAGTCCTGAAAATATTCAAAAATTCAAATCGATATTTTCCAAAATCGTCTTATCGAAATCCGTACTGTCTCATTTAGACTTGCTATCAAGCAATCCAATCCAGATTTCAGAGACGCTGCCGAGGTTTTGAATACGCGTTTCGCATTTGACTCCATGGAACAACCTTCAAATAGTGTAGTTGATTTATTGATCATTGAAAGCAGATTGCTTGGCATGTCTTTTATATTTTTGTCCACAAAATCATCCTAAAATGAGGAAAATATCGACCTCAATATCATTAGTGCAAAGATACACTCTTCGAAAAGAAACGATCAAAGCTAACGCACCACCGAATAAGTGACATCGTTTGTAAAATGACGAATTAGGAACACGTGTCGTTTTGAATTGTGACCTCGAAAATCCCATGATAAAGGTAAAGGCTTGCGAGGACAGACCCATGCTTGTTTCAGGCTATTGACGAAATTTTCAGTAGAAGGCATTTTCAATGTACACTCGTCATCAAGTAAGGGAAATATTCCCTTTTGTTTGTTGTGGAAAACATCTATAAATTCGGGGAAAAAAGGATTTAAATAAACAGCCATCATTATGGGAATAAGCAACTCAATCTGAATACCAATTATGTGTGCATTGTCCAGGAACTGTACAAACGGCACTTCCCGACATTGACTCTCATACCACAGTTTTTCTTTCGCTAGCATTTTATCGACGAACAAATTTTGAATGCGTTCATTGGTATAATTTATACATAATTGGTCAAATTGGCTATGCTCATCTGCTAAATATTCTGAAATTCAATTTAGAGGGGAAGATTATTATTCACATTCTGTGATCAATATAGGATATTGATGCGTATTAGGAGAAAATATATTCGGTCCCTACCGAAACCAGCAATGTCCAGTATTCCAATCGAATGAGTTGATGAAGTCGACGAGAAGCGAGTATTGATGTGTGTCACCATTTGTTGGAAAAGTTTTTCATAAAGGCCCATTGCTAGACCATTTCTGTTTTTCTCAGCAGCAATTTTTGTTAAAGGAGACCTTAAATTAATCAATCCCAAATCCAAAATGAAGTCTTGTTTTAGGCAACAATGTATGAACATGAAAACTGAGGAATATTACTTGATCTGTTGGTTTCTTAATTCTCTGGTATGATTTGTCAACACATCTTCCAATTCAGTTTGATCGATGTTCATCAACGCGGAAGTTTTACACAAGAATTTGTACGAATCGGGTTTTATGTGACAGCCATTGTCGTCGATCGATTCGCCAAATTCAATATTTCCCAGATTCAGAATGGCTGATAAAACCATATACACGGCAGTTCTTTGGCATGCTGAAAAACCGAGTGTACTCAAATTCTCCTCTAGAAGATGGTACTTTTCGCTGCAATCTCTCCTTGTTTCTGATTTCGAGCCATTATCCGGGGAAAACTAAAAGCAAAGAACAACAATCACAAAGCTATCACAGTCGAATCGATTCATCAACTTACTACGTAAGGAATTGATGGGTCAAGGCATATTTTTTTCAAAAGCTCATTCGACGATCCATGAAGCAATGTATCAAATATATGAAAATTGGATTCATGAATATTCATTGAATGAATTCGACTTATTTCCAGCAAATGATATCCGATTTCGACACCAGACAATTTTCCGCATGCACCATATAAGAGCTATAAAGTATGAGAAGAGAACAAAAAAAAAAAATAAATGATCAATGGTTAGAATGAAAATGAATCATAGATTTGATCGAATTACTCAAAAAGTATAAATTATTGTTATTTTATGTGTCAAGACGCATGTTTTGTGACAGGCTCATCGAGTTTGATTCAAGCGCTATTACGTTCAATGTACGCAGTGCGATTCACGTTACTCCTGAAATGCACATTACGCCCCGTACGAAAAGTGAACGAAGTTATATTACCTTAACGTGCTTACAAAATCGTGAGCCATTCGAATTGCAACGAGTCTTGGCATTCCCGAACACTTCGAGAATCGAGTTTGAGGCAGAGATATCCTGTGAATCGTCCAGGCTCAAAAATTCGAAAATGTGTTTCCCAGTCTCTGTCTTCCCTGCTCCTGTGACGCCCGTGATCAATACTGACTGGGATTTCTTGGAAATTTTCAAGTTTTGCAGCGTTGTGTTGGCTAGAATTCGGAATGTTCGTCATTGGAAAATTCCGCCACAAAAAGAAATTAATAATTGTTATACTTACCGATAGCATAAACATGCGGTGGGTTATCAAATGATTTGCTGCTCGAATAATTGACCATTTGTGGTGAACCATATAATTCGTTGATTTTTTCATGAGGATTCAAAGCAATCAAAACATTTGACGCATAAGTCTGGTAGTATGAAAGATATTACAGTGACCCATTTTAGATTCAATTGGAACAATTTTTGGATTCAAAGGAACTCACGTAAATTTTTTCGTTATGGAATCGTTCTTTCAGATTTGACAATATGGATTCGTCATCCAAATATTGGGAGAACAAATTGAAAACCGCGCATTCGTTACTAACTTCATATCTATCATAGATGTCATTATTTTGACTTTGACAGCTATTGTATCTTAAAGAGGATAAAAAAATACATTGAAAACGATCTGTCAAACTTATCATTCAGTTGAATACACAAGTTTATTATTGCGTTGAAAATGTCGAGCTACGTGCCTACAAAACAGCATTTGCGGGGAGTTTTACTTTATTGGTTTAATCTGAAGAAAAATGCTTCCGAGAGTCATCGTTTGTTATGCGAAGCATATCCAGAATATGCTCCGTCGATTAGAACGTGCCAGGAGTGGTTTGCGCGGTTCAAAAGTGGTGATTTTGATGTGGAAGACAAAGAGCGTCCAGGCCAAGTGAAAAAGTTTGAAGACGAGGAGTTGGAAGCATTACTCGATGAAGACTCGTGTCAAACGCAAGAAAAACTTGCAAAATCATTGGGAGTGACACAACAATCCATCTCCTATCGTTTAAAAGCCATGGGAATGGTTCAAAAGCAAGGAAATTGGGTGCCATACGAATTGAAGCCGAGAGACATCGAACGCCGTTTTTTCACTTGTGAACAGCTGCTTCAAAGGCAAAAACGGAAGGGTTTTTTGCATCGTATTGTGACTGGTGATGAAAAGTGGATTCATTACGATAATCCGAAGCGAAAAAAATCGTATGGTTACCCCGGCCACGCATCAACATCGACGCCAAAGCCGAACATTCATGGCTCGAAGCTAATGCTGTGTATTTGGTGGGATCAGCTCGGCGTGATCTATTATGAGTTGTTGAAACCAAACGAAACCATCACAGGAGCATTGTACCGAACTCAATTGATGCGTTTGAGCCGAGCACTGAAGGAAAAACGGTCGGAAACGGTCGCAAGACACGATAAAGTTATTTTGCAACATGACAACGCTCGGCCACATGTTGCTCAGGTCGTTAAAACCTACTTGGAAACGCTTCGATGGGAAGTCCTACCCCACCTGCCGTATAGCCCAGACATTGCCCCTTCCGATTACCACCTCTTCCGATCAATGACACATGGCCTGGCTGAACAGCATTTCCATTCTTACGAGGAATGCAAAAAATGGGTCGATTCATGGATAGCCGAAAAAAGCACAGATTTCTTTCGACGCGGAATCCGTAATTTGCCAGAAAGATGGGAAAAAGTTGTGGCTAGCGATGGACAATACTTTGAATAATCAATTTGTAACCATTTTTCCATAATAAAGATCGAAATTTTGAGAAAAATGCGCGGTTTTCAATTTGTTCTCCCAATAAGTCAATCCACCTTTTAGAATTGGAATTATGAAGAAAGAGTTTGTTGAAATAGTTTAGAACAACCACAATTTTAATTAAATTCCAGCATTCAGCACTTCTTTAGAAACTTACAGATATTATCGCACATTTTCGTTGGTAAAAAATATGTTAAGACGAAAAATTCCGTTGTAGTCTGTCCGAAAATGAATCACATCGTTCAAATCGAACGACGAACTTGACGTTTCCGTAGTAATGGTACAAGGTTCAGAATGACAGCGGTACTTAAAACTTAAGAGCACGTAATTTTGATGGCGCCATCAGAATTGACGGCGTCGATTTCACGTGTATGATGGAGACAGCTTACGTCCAAGAAAAAACGTGGTTCCATTCCTGGGGTACTCATCAACAACATCTGAATCTATATAACATAATTCCAAAAATCTTACCATTCTAGCAGTGAAAATGGCCCTCAACTTCAAATGCATACGTTAAAAATGCAAATCTTTCATCTGTAAGTTATCAATCTCATGATTGCTCATGATAGACTTAACAAACATGTACACTTGTACAACCTCATATTTATTTTATTAAAGGATCAATGGGAGCTTTTGAATATTCTCATGAACCGATCTACGAATGACAAAACTAAGTATTCACCGACTGTCCGTAACTTTTGCTTCAAGATGCAATTTCATTCGAGTTCAGCCTACAATGAACTGCAGAATTTTTTTAACAATCGTCTTCCAACCATTCGAACTCTACAGAAATGGTTACGTTGTGTAGATGTAAAGCCTGGGATTTCAACGATAGCCTTAGGTGCACTCGAAGAAAAAGCTAAAACATATAAAGATGAAGGAAAGCAGTTAAATGTATGCTTAGTTTCTGATGAAATGGCCATAAGAAAGCAAATTACATGGAACATAGTCGAAGAAAGATTTGATGGATTTGCAACGAACATGAATTCCAAATCAAAACCAAACTCGTTGCTACCAGTTGCCAAGGATGCTCTCGTTTTTATGGCAGTTGGGCCGGACTTCAAGGTAGCTGTTGCGTACTTCCTGTTGACTGGATTGGACGGTGTTGAACGCGCCATGTTAACCAATGAAGTCATAAGAAGTATTGACGCAACCGGTGCTAAAGTCATTTCGCTGACTAATGATGGTTTGTTTGCAAATGTGACCACTTTGAAACATCTTGGTGCCGACTTCAACGCAAATAAGCCATTTTTCCCGCGCCCCAGCAATGAGAACGAGAAGATTTATGCGATTTTCGATCCATCACACATGATAAAACTCATTAGAAAATATCTTTCCGAGCAACAACTTTATTATCGTAAAGATCATTTGAACTGGGATCTATTGGTTAAACTGGCGGAGAAGCAGGACTGTGACAATTTCGAAATGGGAAATAAACTATCTAAACGCCACATCAATTGGAAACAAGCACCGATGGTTGTTAGATTAGCAGCAGAGACATTTAGTAATAGCGTCGCTGACACCCTGGAACAACTGAAAGAGGATAAACATGATGTTTTCATTGGATGTGAATCACTGGTCAAATTTATTCGGTTGATAAACAATGTAAACGACTTCCAGAACTTTGGTGAAGGCAAGAAAACGGATGAACATTTTAAGAATTTTTTGAGTGAATCGAATATGGATAAATGCCAGGAACTGTTCACTGAATATAAAGAGTTCATATCAAACCTAACTTTGAATGAGGTCAGAGGCAAAAGAGGAAAAAATAAATGTGCCAGAAAGAGTGTGCTGAAATCGAGTTCGTCGATGGGTTTTTTTGGTTTATGGCATAATATGACAAGTGCTTTTGGCATATATAATGATTATGTGAAACATGGTCAATTATTGGGTGTGTTCCTAGAAAGACGCGCATCGTTACTAACTTCGTTTCGATTCACTCGCGCCATTTTTTTGACAGTGACAGCTATTCTATCTTAAAGAGCATCAAAAAATCTATTGAATTACAAGTGTCAAAGTGAACAGTCGTATTTTTGCAGAAGTTTTTATCATAATCGAAAATGTCTAATTTCGTGCCTTCAAAACAACATTTGCGGGAAGTTTTGATACACTACTTTCATTTGAAGAAAAGTGCAACAGAAACGCAACGTTTACTCATTGAAGCTTACCCTGAATATTCTGTAAGCATTAGAATGTGTCAGGAGTGGTTTGTACGGTTTAGAAGTGGTGATTTCGATACAGAAGACAAAGAGCGACCAGGTCCATCAAAAAAGTTTGAAGACGACGAATTGGAGGCATTACTTGATGAAGATCCATGTCAAACTCAAGAAGAACTTGCAAAATCATTGGGAGTCACTCACTCAGCCATTTCCAAACGCTTGAAAGCAGCTGGATACATTCAAAAGCAAGGAAATTGGGTGCCATATGAATTGAAGCCGAGAGACGTTGAAAGGCGATTTTTCACTTGTGAACAGCTGCTTCAAAGGCAAAAACGGAAGGGTTTTTTGCATCGTATTGTGACTGGTGATGAAAAGTGGATTCATTACGATAATCCGAAGCGAAAGAAATCATATACGAAGCGCGGCAAGCCTGCAAAATCGACACCAAAGCCGAATATTCATGGTGCTAAGGTAATGCTCTGTATTTGGTGGGATCAGAAGGGTGTGCTATATTATGAGCTGCTAAAACCAGGTGAAACCATTAATGGGGACCGCTACCGACAACAATTGATCAAATTGAATGCAGCAATTAAGCAAAAACGGCCGGAATATGCGACTAGACATGAGTCAATAATTTTCCATCATGACAATGCTCGGCCACATGTTGCGGTGCCTGTTAAAAATTATTTGGAAAACGTCGGATGGGAAATTCTGCCTCACCCGCCTTATAGCCCAGACTTGGCCCCTTCCGATTACCACTTGTTTCGGTCGATGCAGAATCACCTCTCCGGAATACGGTTCACTTCAGTTGAAGGTATCAAAAAATGGCTCGATTCGTTCTTCGCTCTGAAAAATGAGCAATTCTTTTGGGATGGAATCCATAAATTGCCTGAAAGATGGGAAAAAGTCGTAGCTTCCGATGGACAATATTTTGAATGACATGTATTTTCATTTTCATACATAAATAAATGGTTTTTTGAACAAAAAAAGCGCGTCTTTCTAGGAACACACCCAATAGATAAATTTAGTAATTTTCAATTTAGTCAAGACCACTTAGAGACGTTCTTTTTGCTAGTGAGAGCACGACTTGGAGCAAATAATAATCCGAATACACAACAATTTCAATACGCATTCAGGAAATTATTAATATGCGCCCCACATTTTTCTGGATTGGGAACAAATTGCATCGCTAATGGCACGGAATTACTGACTATCTCCTCTGCTCAACGGTATACTCAACAGCCAGCACAACAGGAAGAGTTAACAGACGATGTAAAATCTGCGATAGAAAGCATTCAGTACGAAGTGCCATACGATGAGCTGATAAATCCTGATATAGATGAATACGAAAGGCATACATTTGCATTTTTGGGATCAATGATTGAAGTCGGCCTAATGAAGAAGATGAAAGCGAGATCTGTGTCCTGCTGTGCAGACTGCTTGCACATATTCGATGAAAATAACAAAATTAGCGACAGCTTTCTATTAAAGAAAATTCGCTCAAACTCGAGAAATACAGTTCAACCTTGTGTTTCTACGGTCGATATAATTGTGGCTAGTAGCACATTCATGAAAATTCTCAATTCACGAATTGAATTCAACGCTCTCATTGCAGCTATCTTACCTTGCTTGGATATTGATCGATTGTATGACTCATCAAGCTTCCAAAATCATCAGAACCAATGCATGATGTCAAATACTGCAATGCAATTAACGCATAAAGAAGAATTTGTTCGCAACATTGTGTATGCATATTTACACATAAAATCACAAAAAATTTGCGATCGCATTTCAATCCAGGAACATAAAGGTGTAAATATACGCAAGAGAAATACCAAGAATATTATTTTTGCTGGACAATAAAATACATTTCGAAACCATATGGAACATCAGCACTGAAAAACAAGCAATTTTCAAGAATAAATAGTTTGGAAATTTACTATTTTTGTTTTTCCTTTATTTCCAATTATTTCAATATTATTTCAATATGGGCTTCTGCTTCAAGAAGTATACGTAATGTAGTCAATTATATAACAAATATGATAGGTAAAATTAGTGTTTTGAGAAGTATCATAACTGGGGCATAGAGGACACAGTTGTGGTTATCAATTTATCAAAAAAAAATTATAAAAAATTTTACAATTTGTGTGTTTTTTTACCTATACGAATCAATTTAATTTGAGTATCGTCTAGGTTCTAGGATATTGAACTGTAGCGTAGACGCTACAGCTGTGGTAGTCAATATTTTATCAGAAAAAAAAAAAAAAAAAAAATTGGCAAAAATATACAATTTGTATGGTTTGGTAGTGAATAATCTATCCGAATACAATCAATTTGAGTTTCGTATAATATAATCAACTGTTGCATAGGCGTTAGAAGGGTAAAGAATATTTGTTCTGGAATGTATGCAAGTAAAAATATATTATACTTAAATGAATCCGAGTTCATCGGGTTGAATCGATTTCATTTGATGTTTTGTCTTTCGACGGCTTGGGACCTTCTCAACAAGTTTCGGCAACCCGTAATTATTTTGTAGCCGCTTCAAGTCCACAATTCGAATTTTCCCCACATTGGACAAATCAGGATTTGATGGTGAGGAATCGTTCTGAGGTAACTTCCATTGTAGTTTCTTTCCACCACTTCTGCGAATCGGCGTGTTGTTTCGTTCGGAGAATTTCAGAATTGAAGTCGGTTTTGCAGCCTTGCTGCTCTTCGCTCGGGTATTGTGTGCCTTTCCTGATTGCAAGACCATCATCTGTTTCATTTTGTTGACTGGAATCACCGACTTCTCCACCTTCGCTGGGGTTGGATGCTTTACTTGTTCCGCTGATGCCACACGTTTTGACTGTTTAACTGCTTTTGATGAATTTGATGATTTTGATTTCACTGACACCAAGTGAGTTTTAATGTGGAATGCCCGAAAACAATTGCGATTCAGGTTACAACATAGATGCACATCACATTTGCGGCAATAGGCATGTGTAAATTGTTTACATCCGATAAATTTGCACCGAGATCGAGATGTTTTTTTGTCAAACTCCACCCAGTGATTGATGTTGTCGTATCGGTCTTTGGAATTCGAGCCAAGCGATTTCAATGAGCTCATTTTGTGACAAAAATTTTAACAGAAATCAATTGAATCACATGTATTAAAGTATTCAAACAATGTGGAAAAGGCACAAAAATAGAATTTTACTGAACGCAATGACAGCTCATCAGCTGTCATCATAAATACACATGGCGGCAGCCGCAGGAAGTACTAGATCATATCGACTTCTATTGATACTATTACTAGAATATATTTTGATCAAATCATCGAAGCATTGTATTTTCATCATAAAAAGAGATGAATGGATGAGAATGAAAACCGACCTCTAACTATTGTGAGAATTAAAATGAGACTAGAAAAAATGAAAATTGAAATGAGACCAGAAAAAAATTAAGCATAAAAATGAGACCCAAAATTTTTTCACTGGTTGTCTCATTTTTATCTTCAAATTTTCCGGGCTCATTTTTACTCTCAAAATTTTCTGGTCTCATTTCTACATTCATATTTTAATAGTTTTTCGATCTCATTTTTATCCTCAAAATTTTCACGATCTCATTTTTATTCTTCAAAAATTCCAGGTCACATTTTTGTTTTAAACATTTTCCGGGTCTCATTTTTGTTTTCAAATTTTTCTAGTCTCATTTTAATTTTCACAGTAGTTAGAGGTCGGTTTTTATTCTCAACCATTCAAATATTCTGATGAAAAATGCGAATATTTTTATAAAAATATATTGCCCAGGATGAGGAGAAATAACATATACACATATTTTGTATGAAATAATATTAAGGCAAGCACTGTAGAGTACATGCTACACACAGGAGAAAGGTTGTTCAAAAATCAGCTGAGTGATAGTTCGCATAATCGCCGCTACGGTAGAATGTGGCGCATATCGACCATTCTCCAAAGACGCCCGCCTGAAAACAACAGACTGTTCTCCAACAATTGGATTTATTTTGTCGGGACCACCACGTAACGATTACTTTTAAGAAAAACGACAGAAAAACTCATGATATTTTGTCTTTAGAAAATGAAAATGAATCTTTCTAAGAGCAATTTGTAAACAGTAGAGAATTTTCTAGTTTGACCATCACACTGAATTGATGTTTTAAGTGTAATGCTATTTAAATGGAGACTTCAAGCCTCACGGTGTTTAAATTGAGGCTTGAAGTCTCATGGTGTTTCAATCGAGGCTTGAAGTCTCATTCAAACATATCAAAATTGAGCGAGATTGTGAAAAAATGCAATTTGATTACACCAATTAGTGACTGATTTGCAAGAAACATTCAATTTCTGTTCATTATAACTCGGCAAGGAATGTCTGTAGTAAATGGTGTGATTTTATATTTTCGGTTTTTATCGAATGAACACTTGAGGATTTTATTTCGGTGATTTCAGAAGGAGATTGGACAATTTTGTTGCCCATACAGCATCAAAATGAGAACATCAGAGGAAAAGTGCACTTGAGCGTTAACAGAACTTCGGCTTCAAGTAAAGACTGTTCATTTCCTTTGTGTGCAGAAAAAACAAATTAAACATATGAGCATTCAATTTCGATATAAATTATTGAAAGACAAAAAGGTTACGTAACCACGTAGCTGATGGAAAACAAAGTTCAAGGAATGAAGGTAAAAATCTATTGTGAATTTTGTGCTCTGATTGAATGGTAATTCGTTTAATTCTTTCGTATTATACTTAGTTTGTGAAGGTAAGACGGAAGATGAAGTGAAACGACAAACGGGTCTGACTTCGTCACAATTCTACGATTTCTTAGGTAACATGCCAATATTCCAAAAGAGAAACCAGTCGAAGGCAATGTATATTTATTTAATGAAATTGCGTAGTGGAAGATCAAATGAAGACATCGCCAATGAATTTCATTTGACTGCGACTACTGTTGGACGTATTCTGAAAAAAGTCAGAATGGTTTTGATTGAACATTTTGCGTACAAATATGTGAACCATATCAGAAGTCACGAGAATTCGGTTCAACACACCACAACAATGTGCCAGGAACTATTTTGCAAAGATGATGCCAATCGTGCAGTTTTGATTTATGACGGTACTTACATTTATTGTAATAAGAGTCGCAACTATGAATTCCAAAAACTGACTTATACAGATACAGACCAAAAGAAAAGAAACTTCATTAAAGTCATGATGTGTGTCGCGAGTGATGGATCATAGTGTTCGCAATGGGACCATATCCAGCTCGTGACAATGACGCGAAGATATTGCGTGCAATATTTGAAAATTCCACAGCCTTTGATAATCTACGTAGCGACGATGTGCTTATGCTCGATAGAGGTTTCAGAGATTGTGTAAAGTTTTTTGAACAAAAGGGTTTTCAAGTCAAAAAGCCGAGTTTGGTGCAAGAATCTAAAAAAAAAGGACAGCTTTCTACGGCTGATGCAAATCGCTCACGTTTGGTAACAGCAACACGGTTCGTTGTCGAAACAAGAAATGGTCATTTGAAAACCGTGTGGAAAATATTTAACAAGGATTGGAACCCACTATGTGCCTCATTTAATGGATGATTTAATAATTGCAGCAGCTATGATTAATAAATATTTTGTTACGTTTGAGCCGAACAGAGAGATGGCAAATGATATTGCCAATCGAATGCTTGCGAGAGTTGAAGTTCCGAATAAGTTGTACAAAATCGTTGAGAAGGCTTCCTTTCAAAAAATATTAAAATGTTTTGATCCGTTTGAAAACTTCGAATTATTGCCAACTCTGACTGTAATTGATTTGATCCACATATCATTGGGAAAATATCAAATAAAGCAAGCTGCATCCTATATTCACGAGCACTCGAAGGAACATCGTCCACAATCCGGCATATTTTGTTGTCCTGAAAATGTATTATTTCATCAATTTTTTCCTGAATTTATTTCAAGTGATAGACAAATTATTCTACTACTTGCGCAAATCAAATCTCGACATCGCAGCAAACAATTTTACAATGCGTATGTTTTGGTCAATGTTTGTGGGCACGGAGAAAAGGCTGTTTTGGAATATTGTTGTAATTGTTACATCGGTCTCAGAACAGTTGGATGCTGCAGCCACATTATGTCCATAATTTGGCTTGCATTGTTTACCATAGACATAAATACAACCAAGCCCGCCGAGTTTTTAAATGAAATTTTCAACACAATTCCTGAAGATGATGACAATTCCGATGAAGAAGAGAACTGAAACACATTTTCTCTCATTTCTTTCGATGAAAAAATTTACAAATTGAGGAAAATTTGCTTTTTATTTAAAAAATAAAGATTAATTATCAATTTGTTCGAAAAATACATTAGTTTTGTTCATTTGTTTACATTGATGCTTAAAAAACTGATTTCATGTGACACTTGAGGTTAACGTCGAATTATAGCATCTTCCAACACTCATTTGAAGTGTCAAAAATTATAGTAAAAAACATGTGACAGGTCAACCCGTTCTTTGCGTACTCATTACTATGAATACTTGGCACTATCTTGGTGAAAGAGATGTATTATTCTACGTTGCGTGGAATGATTGAAATAGGGGCAGGAATTCCTTTTGCAACTTCTTTGATGAGAAAATGTGCATCATAGTTCGATAGGTTGTGAAACACAATTGAGATGAGCACGGTTCGCGATACAGCAAATTGCATTTATTATGTGTAGATCCACGATATTCTCCAGTCAAATGGGTATGATCACGAACTCGAATGTCATCTTCCTCGCATGGCTGTCCGCAAATGTGACATTTCATTTGACAATATGAAGAGTACTTCATCTTCCAAAGACATCTGCAATGGCATTTTATTACTCAGAATCATCTCCACTTCGTTGGCAATATCAACCAATTGTTTCACAAACCATTCGATGCAGTCTGATCCACGAGCACTTCGAAAGAAGGATTTCGAGTCATTGTATGCACACTTGAAATAGTATCCATCGTTGAACACTTCATGTTGTTGATAAGCTGTTGTTCCTTCGCTCCAACAAAATTGATTGTCAGGTTTTTTTATTTTTGATTCGACATCAACGTAGATGATAAATAGCATTTATAATTTTATATTCGTTTTGTTTGAAACAATCTATTTTATGCGATTCCAGTTCATCAACTCTTGTGAAATGATTCAAACAGCGATCACAAAATAACTTCCTTCTTTTCTCTGAAGAAATTTGATGAGTCAATAGCACACTCATATTCTTAATCAAACAACAATGCATTTTACGATAAAATTCAACGTATGCACCATTCAAGTGACTATCATCATCATCATCATCATCATCATCATCATCTTCGATCCTATCGATATCATAATCATCAACATCGTATGTTTGCGTGAGCAAGAGTAAATGAATATGATTGGATTTCACTGGCGACTAATATTGCGAGCCATTTTGGGAATTTTATCGAATTTCGCATTAAACATTGGACATTTATTGATTTTGTCGCGATGTTGTTTATCAGCGCAAATTAAGAATAGTAAATTATTGAATTTGTCG
This sequence comes from Obolodiplosis robiniae, assembly GCA_028476595.1. Lineage (NCBI taxonomy): Eukaryota > Metazoa > Arthropoda > Insecta > Diptera > Cecidomyiidae > Obolodiplosis > Obolodiplosis robiniae. The sequence continues at coordinate 29,128,756 of CM052015.1, read as the reverse complement.
CGAAATTATATATTTAAGTGCATTAGAGCAGATTGCAAACCATAGTTGTGTGAAATTAATAAACAACAATGGAATTTTGGCAACCAAAATCTCGATCGCATTGAAAACGCATCATAGGCAAATCTAACGCTAACATCGATCGGTTAAATATGGCTCCATGAAATAATTTATCCGGAAATAATATATCCGATAAATTATTTCTGGAAAAATTGGAAATAATTTATTGAAACATTCTATCCGATAAATTATTTCGGTATAAACAGAAGCAAATTATCCGAAATAATATATTTGGATATTTTGCTTCTGCTTATACCGAAATAATTTATCGGATAAATGGTGTCGGTAAATTATTTCGAATTTATCTAGAAGTAATTTTCCGCACCATATTGGCACCAAACAGAGAATTACGCATCTCATTTTCTAGTAATGTTGCAAGCTTATAAATAAATGTGCACATGCAGCTCATTTTGAAATTGTCACAATCAGTTTGCTCAATTATAGATCAAAAAATAGATAAAACGTTTTGGTATTCTTTTCTTTATTTTATTTATTGACTATTAACAGACGCAATAAAAAATTCATTTGACGAGGTAACTATTTTATCACAACATGGACACGGGCATTTTTTTTTCTCAATTTCCATTTTACGTTTGTTTTTTTTATAAGTCAATTCACACTGTTTAATATGATTGGCGACTCTCGCATCCCAGTATTTGGAGCAAATCACTATGTGAAAACATGGGATAAGAATTATGTCCGTTCTGCAGGAACAAGAAATGCAGAGACCCGTTGTATTTGTTTCGCCATCTTCATTGTCAGTATCATTATGTTCCTCGGCCATATCTAATCCACTTTGAGATGATTCTGGGATCTTCTGAAATAACATGCGAATATAGTCTTTTGCCAAAACCAAATTATAATAATTTTGTAACAATTACCTCGAAATCAGAGTCCGGCAGTAATTTTGAAAGCTATTAAATAAAGTGTCGTTTTTTAATCGAATTATGTAATCCCCTTTTGTAATCCGAATATTACTCCGACACGTTATTTAACAGTAATTTGTAATTGCAATCCGGTATTACTTCTCCGATTACATTTGTTATATACATACATATATATTATTATTATTACATGGAAATATATATATATATATATATATATATATATATATATACATATATATTATAAAGTTATCACAACCGAAGAAGGTGAATCGATAGAAACTCAGCAATTATATTTACACACAAGAGCTGAAATTGTTGATTTTGATTGTGACTTGAAGGAATTCTATGATGAATATGTGGTCGCAATGGGGCTCGGAAGGATTGACGATGTCGAGCTTCGTGGGGGTGGATTGAAACTAGCAGAAATCAAGGAGCTGAACTTTCAAGTTAGTCAAGACGACCCCTTTTGGTGGATCAACATACATTGATCTACCGGATTTCTTGCAAAAAAAATGGGTTATTATCAACGCTCAAAACCTTGATGACACATGTTCCGTGTATGCGGTATTGTCAGCTCTGTATCCAAGATTTCGACCCGTGCGGCTTACAAAATCAGTGAAATCCAATCATATTCATTTACTCTTGCTCACGCAAACATTCGATGTTGATGATGATATCGATAGGATCGAAGATGATGATGATGATAGTCACTTGAATGGTGCATACGTTGAATTTTATCGTAAAATGCATTGTTGTTTGATTAAGAATATGAGTGCACTATTGACTCATCAAATTTCTTCAGAGAAAAGGAGGAAGTTATTTTGTGATCGCTGTTTGAATCATTTCACAAGAGTTGATGAACTGGAATCGCATAAAATAGATTGTTTCAAACAAAACGAATATGTTGATGTTGAATCGAAAATAAAAAAAAAACCTGACAACCAATTTTTGGAGCGAAGGAACAGCTTATCAACAACATGAAGTGTTCAACGATGGATACTATTTCAAGTGTGCATACAATGACTCGAAATCCTTCTTTCGAAGTGCTCGTGGATCAGACTGCATCGAATGGTTTGTGAAACAATTGGTTGATATTGCCAACGAAGTGGAGATGATTCTGAGTAATAAAATGCCATTGCAGATGTCTTTGGAAGATGAAGTACTCTTCATATTGTCAAATGAAATGTCACATTTGCGGACAGCCATGCGAGGAAGATGACATTCGAGTTCGTGATCATACCCATTTGACTGGAGAATATCGTGGATCTACACATAATAAATGCAATTTGCTGTATCGCGAACCGTGTTTCATCTCAATTGTGTTTCACAACCTATCGAACTATGATGCACATTTTCTCATCAAAGAAGTTGCAAAAGGAATTCCTGGCCCATTTCAATCATTCCACGCAACGTAGAATAATACATCTCTTTCACCAAGACAGTGCCAAGTATTCATAGTAATGAGTACGCAAATTTCATTAAAGTGCATTCCATCGACTCATTGCAATTTATGTCATAATCATTAGACTTTGTATCTTCATTACTTCCAGGCGAAAAGAAACAGAAACTGCGATTTGAATTCAAGAATTTGAATGAGGAGCAGCTTAAAATGTGAGAAAGTAAAGGGGTCTTTTGCTACGACTGCATAGACTCATGAAAGAAACTACAAGAAAACTCGTTGCTGGAAAAAGATACACTCTACAGCACCTTGACAGAAAGCCATATTTCGGATGAAGATTATGAATTTGCAACTAAAGTTTGGAATGAATTCAATATCGATTCTTTGGGTGACTTTTCTGATTTGTACATGAAAACTGAGCTTCGACAACTACAAACTCGACCCAGCACATTATTACACAGCACCGGGACTGCCTTTCGATGCAATGTTAAAATATACAAAAGTCAAGATTGAAGTTCTAACAGACATTGATAAGCTTATGTTCATCGCGAAATCACAAAAGATGAAGAAAATTAAATGTCCCACGATACCGAACTTGAAAAAAATTTTTAACCAGACGAAATTTGATGAACTAAAATCGTGTGAAAGCAAAAGTGCTGATAGTGAAAAAGACATGCAAAAAGATAATGAGTAATAATACACCAGTGTACAACGATGATGAATATCGTTTGCTAGCTGAGTCGTTTCGAAAAGAATGGAAAAAAATCGAACCTTACGAAAAAAGAGTGCCGTTGACAAAAACTGAAGAACTTTTAAAAGGCTATAAAAAAGACATTATAAGAAAACACAATGTACTAGTGAAATATTTGCGCGAAACAAGACCCACTGTACACGAAAGTAGTTCGAACATTATCAAAGAAAGAGGATTTAGCATACGTGGTTACATAAAACGCGCATTCGATGTCCTAAAATTACAATACAATTTCGATGAGAGTGATAATTTCGTCGATGTGGATATAAATTTGGTAGTGGACACGCGTGAGAATGAGAGTACTGACAAAGGTACAACAACAAGTGAACAGCCAGGCGCAAGTGCAGTTAGAGGCGACGAAGTAGCTGGAACAAGCAAACAAACAGAGACGATAACACCTGACGAAGCACCAACAACGGAAAAAAGTAAATCACAAGGTAAATTAGATAGTAGTACTGACGAGGCAAAAAGCGACGAACCGCAATCGGAAAAGAAACTTGACGCAAATGAAACCACAACTGAAACAGTAAACAACAATACAAATGATGATCAACGAAATCTAATTTTAAATGAAACTGATCGTAATAATTCAATAGATTTAGATCCCAATCATAATAATTTAGATAATTTGAACGCTGTTAATGACAATCAGGTACCAACTGCAGTCGTAACTGAGCCTGTTCCTGCACATTTAAACGTTAATGATAATAATAATCAAGAACCAACTGAAACATTAGATGAAAATTTAGGAATAAATTCAGATTTGAATAGAGATAATTTAGATTTATTGAATTTAATTGGTGAAACAACCGAACGAACAGAAATTGAACAAAACGGCACAATGGTACAATCAAAGGCTGATGTAATTAAATTTGCGTACCAAACAATAAACACTGCTTTTTCTGGTGAATCGAGTCACGAATTAGACCGTTTTATCGATGCAATTAAACTTGCTGATGCATTGACAGAAGAGCAACACAAAGACACTTTAAAAACATTCATAATGACACGCCTTGAAGGTCGCGCATATCGTGCGGTACCAAGGGGTAATGATGTTAAAATTGAAGACATTATTCGGGCACTTCGTGCTAAAATAAAACCTGAATCTTCCCGTGTTATCGAGGGAAAAATGCTTGCGTTAAAAGCTGAAAGTGGTTCTTTGATGAAATTTTAGGAATCGGCAAAGAAATTAGCTCATGAATATCAGACAAGCCTTGTCGAAGAGGGCTTCACCGAAACAAAAGCGGAAGAGCTTACAATTTTGAAAACTGTTGATTTATGCAGAAAATCAGCACGTAATGATACAGTTAAAGCCATTCTGGCCTCTGCGACTTTTGACACGCCTGAAGCGGTCATTTCTCGAATGATAATTGAAATCGACAATTTGAAGCTAGAGAGAGCTCATGATGGCAATTCAAAAAACAAGCGAAATTTCAATTCCAATGGTAAATATAACAATCGTGATCGTAATAAAAACAATGGAAATTCGAAAGGCTGGCGTTCCAATAACGGAAATCGCAATGATAATCGTAATGACAATCGCAATGATACACGTAATGATAATCGAAATCGCCAGTATCAAAACAGAAATAATAACGGTGGTCGTGGTGGACACCAAAATCGTAATGCACATACAATCCGTTTATTGACGGGAAACGAGAGAATGCCGTCGGCAGAGCGGCAGGACAGTGCATAAACTCTGCCACAAATTGCGAAAAAGAAAATTCGGAAAAAATCAAATCATACAACATTTACAAAATTAACGAAAATCTGACTGATTTTATATCCGTGAAAACCACTTTAACGGACAGAAATATATTATTTTTAATAGACACTGAAGCTGCTGTATCACTTATTAAGGTGAATTCTATTCCGAATAAAATACAATTTGACAATCGAGAGAAAATCGCTTTAACCGGTATCAATCCGAAGCCCATCTATTCATTGGGTCCATGTCATTTGACATTATTGTTCGAAAATCAACGAATGTTACATAAATTTCATGTGGTTGACGAGACATTTCCTATCCCATCGCACGGAATTATAGGAAAAGATTTTCTAAAGCCGAACGGATGCGATATTAGTTTTGGCAAAATGACTTTATCTTTTATATTAAATGACATTACAGTAAAAATTCCAATTCAGTCAGAACTTTTAGCAGGTTTATCAGCGCTGCCGCCGAAGAGCGAATCTTTTAAAAATTTTCATATTAAATCGAATAAATTTCCGTGTTTAGTAGAAAGTCAAGAAATAGATAAAGATGTTGTAATCGCGACAACAATTGCCCATACTCCTGATGCGTGGATTAGGGTGGCAAATCACGATGATGAGGTGAAATTAATTAATACATCGAATGTACACGGTCAACCTCTCGAAAATTTTGACATTTTAAAACAAAAACCTACCAATTTAAACGATGAAAGTGGTGAACGTTTAAGTAGATTAAGAGATAAATTGCGATCGAAAATCCCAAATCATGTAATGAACAAGTTGCTTCCCCTTTGTATGGAATTTTCAGATATTTTTTATGTGGAAGGTGACAAAATGACTATAAATAATTTTTATGCACAAGATTTAAATATCGATGACAAGTGCGCAGTGTACACAAAAAATTACAGACTACCACAGTCACAGAAAAATGAAATAAAGGCTCTAGTCCAAAAGTTCTCGAAAATACACTGCTTTTAGCACTGACACTGGCCACTACCAGTGGAAAGTTTGGCCGTTTGGGTTGAATATTGCCCCGGCAGCATTTATGCGCATGATGACGCTAGCCTTTCAGGCCTAACGCCAGAAAAGTGCTTCATATATATGGATGATGTGATTGTAATAGGATTCTCAGAGAAGCAACACATCCATAATTTAAAAGAAATTTTTGAGACATGCCGTAAAACAAATCTGAAATTGAATCCCGATAAATGTGAGTTTTTTAAAATGGAAGTCCAATTTCTGGGACATAAATGTACGTCTGAGGGGTTGGCACCTGACCCTAACAAGGTAGCAGCGGTAAGAAAATACCCCAGGCCAAATGACAAAAACGAAGTAAAACGCTTCGTAGCGTTCGCGAATTACTACCGACGATTTATCGCACACTTTGCTGGCATCACAAAGCCATTGTCACAGCTCACTCGCAAGAAAACAAAGTTTATATGGACACAGGAATGCGAACAAGCATTCCAAAAAATAAAGGAAATGCTAATTTCTCCTCCCATTTTGATTTATCCAGACTTTTCAAAGCCATTCCGGGTTACAGTAGACGCCAGTATTTCGGCGTGCGGAGCATGTTTAAGCCAAGAACACAACGGACACGATTTACCCGTTTCTTTCATATCAAAAGTATTTAAAAAGGGCGAAGTAAACAAAGCGATAATAGAGAAAGAGCTATTAGCGATTCATTTCGCATTGACACAGTTTCGACCATATCTATACGGTATGAAGTTTGAGGTATTTTCGGATCACAAGCCTCTCATATATTTATATTCATTGAAAAATCCATCATCAAAATTGACGCGCATTAGGCTAGAACTTGAAGAATTTGATTTCACGATAAAACATATTGCTGGAAAAAATAACGTCGTTGCCGACGCGTTATCACGCATAGCCATTGAAGACTTGAAAAGCGTTTACGAATCATATCCAATTCTAAAATTCGACACTTTTACGAATAATTCATCGACGTCAAAAAGCCAGAAAGTAAGAAATGTAAACAATATTTTAATAATAACTCGATCGAAAAAACAACGCATTGCCAATAATGCTAACGAACCAGAAGATGACACGGCGTCTTCGAGACCGCTAAAAATAATTGAAGCAACCGCAAATAAAAGTTTACCGAGAATTCGGGTGACAAATGTCTCAATGAAAAACGAGCAAATCGTATATTTGGCTCTCACTGTTTACTTGAAACACAAAAAATATTTTTCAATTGCAATTAGCCTCGATAACGAAAGATTGAATCTGACATCAATCCTTTCGAAACTGCAAACGGCAGCGAGAGCACACAATGTGGAAAAAATTGAATGGCCTATGAATGATAAAATGTTTGAATTATGCTCTTTTGAAGATTTCAAAAAATGTGGAAACAAAGTGTTATCGACACTGAAAATAAATTTGATTGAAACGCCAGAGGTTGTCACAGACAACGAAAAGAAAACAAAAATTTTGACACGATTCCACACTGATGAATTATTTGGCGCACATTGCGGAATGAAAAAATTACTGGCAAAAATAAGCGCAAAATATTATTGGCGAAATATTTCACGTGACGTAGCTAAATTCGTTAGAAACTGTGAAAAATGCAAGTTAGCAAAACCAGGGCAGAAAACAAAAGAAAAAATGACTATAACCAGAACTCCTCAAAAACCTTTCGAAATCGTACAAATAGATACGATCGGTCCATTACCGAAAACGACATCCGGTTATCAATATGCTGTAACTATTATAGATGACTTGTCCAAGTACTTAGTAGCCATCCCGATAAAAAATAAATCAGCTCACGAAGTGGCTAAAGCGATATTTGAGAAGTTTATTTTAATTTACGGCCCAATGAAAAACATACGGACAGATATGGGCACTGAGTATAGAAATTAACTAATTACAGAGCTGTGTAAATTGCTTAAAATAGAGCACAGTATTTCCACGGCATACCACCACCAATCTTTGGGTGGCGTAGAGAGAAATCATCGTGTTCTGAACAAGTATATACGCATTTATTTGAACGGTGAACTCAGTGATTGGGATGTTTACCTGAGTTATTTCACGTTTGCATACAATATACAAAAACATTCATCAAATAACGAAAAATTCAGCCCCTACGAATTGGTTTTTCTTAAAACACCAAACATGTTCAATAACATTTTACGGGGAAAAATTGAGCCAATTTATAACGTAGAAGATTATTGTAAGGAAGCGAAATACAGATTACAAAAAGCGCATAAACTAACCATAGAGCTAATTGAGAAAATGAAGTTAAGAAACAAAAAATACTATGATAGGAACGCAAACCCGCTAGATGTAAGCGTGGGCGACTTAGTGAAAATAGCGAAAGAGCCTTATAATAAACTGAATTTAATCTACGATGGACCATTTGAGGTCATTGAAATAAACGAACCGAATGTAGTAATCAAACTAGAGAATAACAAACCATACTCCATCCACAACGACAGGATCCGGAGATATTAGTGTGTAAGAACATTATATTACTAAAAAAAAAAGAAACAAATAAAAAACAATCTAGAGAAAATCAAAAAAAATAGCAAAATTACAGTAAACATACATTAGAATGCAATAGACATACAAGTTTTTTTTAAAAAAGGGAGTAGCTAACCCGCAAAACAATTGTAACTTTGACAATCATACGTAAACAATTTGTAAAACAAAAAAACATTGTATGCCCATTCCATTCATGGAATGAGGGTGTAACGCATACTGAGCGCAAGGCTCATGCGTACCAGCGACGCGATAAGCGTTGTCATAATTAATGCATGAACAATTAATAAAGAACAGTTATCGCTTGTCCCTCAACACAATCAGTCGTGTTCATTACGCTCTTCCTTACAGCATGTACTTATTGTTACTAGCCATTGGGGCTCATGTGAATAGTAAGTTCTCTTAAATAGTAAGTTCTACACCTCTTTAAAAATGAAAAAATAAAAAAGCACACAAGGCGTTAAAAAGTATATTTTAATTAAATTGCTAACATTCAATGATTACATGAGATGCATCGAGGAAAACTGCGTCATCATCAAAGATCAAAATTCATTTCGTTCGAAGAAAGACACTGTATTCAGTGTGAAACAGACAATGAAAGACATATTCCGAGTGGCAATATAGACACCTTACTATGGGGACATTACAAGGTTCCACAGTTATGAAAAATACTTTCAAAAAAGGAAATAGTCGGCTTGGAAAATGACTCGATACTAGGCTTCTATTATACTGGACATTCGGATAGTGTGGTGTGCGCGTGTTGTAAAGTTAAACTACATATGTGGAAGGCTGGTGATGACTCATTTCTTGATCATTACAAATATTCACCAAAATGTAGTTTTTCTAATCGATCCACAAAGAAGCTTCAACTTACCGCTTGACGATGGACAAAAGCTAGCAAATTAACTTTCAACCTTATCGAAATTAGTTTTTGAAGGATATTATGAACCAGATAAATAAATCTAATTAAATTCAGAACTACTTCCATTTATCGTCTTCTTTTGTATCGTTCTCACTAAAAAAAATTTCTATAAAAAAAATAAAATAAACAAAAACCCCCATATTGAGTCCAATGTATAAAATACACGTGTTTTATTCAAAAGAAAATATAATAATTATTTTGTTTAGAACAAATTTAAAAATCTGGAAGACTCAACTAGTTGGCGTCACAGAAATCCAATTTGAGTCGATTATGATTGTCGGAGGCCTTTTTGTTAAATAAAAAAAACCCTTGCTTCGGATTCTGATTTATTTCAACGATAGCAGCATCATTCAGAAGTGTTGTTATACACAACAATTTCGAACGCCTCTTTGCCGAACACTTCATACAACATATTCTTGACTTTGTGCCATTTGAGTTTGTCCAAACCGCAACCAATTTGTGGAATGGCTAATTTGGTGACACGATTCGCAAGCTAAATTAGGATCCAATATTTTAATTCACGGTTATTTTATTATTGAAAATCGAAAAGAAAATGGTTATTTCTTACCATATGAACTTTCATTGCATCAAGTGATAGAAAAAAATCTGAATAATTTGGTTTCCTGTAAGATTCACTTTTTGTCACCAAAAAGTAAATAAATCGTGATTTATCCCCTAAAACCGCCAATCCACCTGCTTTAATTCCTTGACTTTTGAGCTCTGTAACTCGCCCATACTTTTTCTTGAACTCAACGGCAATGCCTGCACCCATTTTCAAATCAGCCGCTACACAATGTGCCATCGAATAATTTTCGGGTGCGGTAAATAAATCGCCATTTATTTCATATAATTTAAACTCCGACATATTCTCTTTCCTAATACTTCGACGACTCCATCGATAATGTTCATGCTTTAAAACACTTGTAGCGCAAGTGCAGAGTGCACGCCGTACGTATGAAGATACGTTCGGAATAAACGATGCGGTAACGTATCGAAACGCTTGACGCATGACAAGCGTCATTAATTGTAAGAGGTCTCAATAAAAATTCAATAATTATTATAAAACATTGACTCAACTCACGTGTCTGTAGTCCTTCATACACTCATACATTTAACTATTACAAATTCGTTGCATATTCACTCCTCTTGCAGACTATTTTTTGATATCACTTTCTCATTTTCGTTGACTTCGCATCCGATGAACTAAGTAATAATTAGCTAAAACACTAAAATTCTCGTAAAAAAAGTCGTAATAAAATGTTGTAACAAACAATTCTTTAAATATACGCAAAAAAGGAGATTGAAGTGATGATTTTTTAGGCGTATATTTTTTGGTTACTCAAAAATACAAATAACAAGAATAGTCACGCACAAAAAGCCATCATGTCATCTTCATTTCGTTGTTTTCATAAGTAAGGCATATAAGGGTAAATTTGTAAAATATGTACCCGATTGAAAACGATTCGTTAGAATTCAGTAGAATTCAGTACGATTCAAGTAGAACTCACAAGACTTCAGTGGAAATCCAGTAGAACTCAGTCATAAGAATTCAGCACATTCCAGTAGACTTCAGTATATTTCAGTTAACCTCAGCAGGCTTCAGTAAACTTCAGAAAAATTAAATAATTTTCACATCGGTTTCAGTTCATTAAGAAGTCAATGAGGAGTTCAAGCTATGCTCTTCTCAATTGCGTCCTGCCGTGAGTGCAACAAGTTTTAATTGAATCTTTGTATGGCCGCTGTTTCAGTTGCTCGAATTATCAAACATATATTTAGAGAGGACAAAGAGGATAATTCATTATTGGAAGAGTTTGGTCATTGCAATCAATACTTTTCCACTGCCGTCGGAGTGTTATGACTATTCTATTTGAATATCGAGCAAATGAAGCCGGGTCAAGTGGTATTTTTGTTGTTGTTTGTACATATATATTCCATGCTTATCTCACTGGAGACTGTGTTTGAGTGAATAGCTTGATCAGCCGGAATGCATTAAAGGCGTTGAATTGACACTCAACGCCAACCGTCTTCGACGGTAATGCAAGTCGAGCAAATGAAGCCGGGTCAAGTGGTATTTTTGTTGTTGTTTGTACATATATATTCCATGCTTATCTCACTGGAGACTGTGTTTGAGTGAATAGCTTGATCAGCCGGAATGCATTAAAGGCGTTGAATTGACACTCAACGCCAACCGTCTTCGACGGTAATGCAAGTCGGCTGATCAAGCCATTCACTCAAACACAGTCTCCAGTGAGATAAGCATGGATCATATATGTACAAACAACAACAAAAATACCGCTTGACCCGGCTTCATTTGCTCGATATTCAAATAGAATAGTCATAACACTCCGACGGCAGTGGAAAAGTATTGATTGCAATGACCAAACTCTTCCAATAATGAATTATCCTCTTTGTCCTCTCTAAATATATGTTTGATAATTCGAGCAACTGAAACAGCGGCCATACAAAGATTCAATTAAAACTTGTTGCACTCACTGCAGGACGCAATTGAGAAGAGCATAGCTTGAACTCCTCATTGACTTCTTAATGAACTGAAACCGATGTGAAAATTATTTAATTTTTCTGAAGTTTACTGAAGCCTGCTGAGGTTAACTGAAATATACTGAAGTCTACTGGAATGTGCTGAATTCTTATGACTGAGTTCTACTGGATTTCCACTGAAGTCTTGTGAGTTCTACTTGAATCGTACTGAATTCTACTGAATTCTAACGAATCGTTTTCAATCGGGTACATATTTTACAAATTTACCCTTATATGCCTTACTTATGAAAACAACGAAATGAAGATGACATGATGGCTTTTTGTGCGTGACTATTCTTGTTATTTGTATTTTTGAGTAACCAAAAAATATACGCCTAAAAAATCATCACTTCAATCTCCTTTTTTGCGTATATTTAAAGAATTGTTTGTTACAACATTTTATTACGACTTTTTTTACGAGAATTTTAGTGTTTTAGCTAATTATTACTTAGTTCATCGGATGCGAAGTCAACGAAAATGAGAAAGTGATATCAAAAAATAGTCTGCAAGAGGAGTGAATTGCCAACGAAGTGGAGATGATTCTGAGTAATAAAATGCCATTGCAGATGTCTTTGGAAGATGAAGTACTCTTCATATTGTCAAATGAAATGTCACATTTGCGGACAGCCATGCGAGGAAGATGACATTCGAGTTCGTGATCATACCCATTTGCCTGGAGAATATCGTGGATCTACACATAATAAATGCAATTTGCTGTATCGCGAACCGTGTTTCATCTCAATTGTGTTTCACAACCTATCGAACTATGATGCACATTTTCTCATCAAAGAAGTTGCAAAAGGAATTCCTGGCCCATTTCAATCATTCCACGCAACGTAGAATAATACATCTCTTTCACCAAGACAGTGCCAAGTATTCATAGTAATGAGTACGCAAATTTCATTAAAGTGCATTCCATCGACTCATTGCAATTTATGTCATAATCATTAGACTTTGTATCTTCATTACTTCCAGGCGAAAAGAAACAGAAACTGCGATTTGAATTCAAGAATTTGAATGAGGAGCAGCTTAAAATGTGAGAAAGTAAAGGGGTCTTTTGCTACGACTGCATAGACTCATGAAAGAAACTACAAGAAAACTCGTTGCTGGAAAAAGATACACTCTACAGCACCTTGACAGAAAGCCATATTTCGGATGAAGATTATGAATTTGCAACTAAAGTTTGGAATGAATTCAATATCGATTCTTTGGGTGACTTTTCTGATTTGTACATGAAAACTGAGCTTCGACAACTACAAACTCGACCCAGCACATTATTACACAGCACCGGGACTGCCTTTCGATGCAATGTTAAAATATACAAAAGTCAAGATTGAAGTTCTAACAGACATTGATAAGCTTATGTTCATCGCGAAATCACAAAAGATGAAGAAAATTAAATGTCCCACGATACCGAACTTGAAAAAAATTTTTAACCAGACGAAATTTGATGAACTAAAATCGTGTGAAAGCAAAAGTGCTGATAGTGAAAAAGACATGCAAAAAGATAATGAGTAATAATACACCAGTGTACAACGATGATGAATATCGTTTGCTAGCTGAGTCGTTTCGAAAAGAATGGAAAAAAATCGAACCTTACGAAAAAAGAGTGCCGTTGACAAAAACTGAAGAACTTTTAAAAGGCTATAAAAAAGACATTATAAGAAAACACAATGTACTAGTGAAATATTTGCGCGAAACAAGACCCACTGTACACGAAAGTAGTTCGAACATTATCAAAGAAAGAGGATTTAGCATACGTGGTTACATAAAACGCGCATTCGATGTCCTAAAATTACAATACAATTTCGATGAGAGTGATAATTTCGTCGATGTGGATATAAATTTGGTAGTGGACACGCGTGAGAATGAGAGTACTGACAAAGGTACAACAACAAGTGAACAGCCAGGCGCAAGTGCAGTTAGAGGCGACGAAGTAGCTGGAACAAGCAAACAAACAGAGACGATAACACCTGACGAAGCACCAACAACGGAAAAAAGTAAATCACAAGGTAAATTAGATAGTAGTACTGACGAGGCAAAAAGCGACGAACCGCAATCGGAAAAGAAACTTGACGCAAATGAAACCACAACTGAAACAGTAAACAACAATACAAATGATGATCAACGAAATCTAATTTTAAATGAAACTGATCGTAATAATTCAATAGATTTAGATCCCAATCATAATAATTTAGATAATTTGAACGCTGTTAATGACAATCAGGTACCAACTGCAGTCGTAACTGAGCCTGTTCCTGCACATTTAAACGTTAATGATAATAATAATCAAGAACCAACTGAAACATTAGATGAAAATTTAGGAATAAATTCAGATTTGAATAGAGATAATTTAGATTTATTGAATTTAATTGGTGAAACAACCGAACGAACAGAAATTGAACAAAACGGCACAATGGTACAATCAAAGGCTGATGTAATTAAATTTGCGTACCAAACAATAAACACTGCTTTTTCTGGTGAATCGAGTCACGAATTAGACCGTTTTATCGATGCAATTAAACTTGCTGATGCATTGACAGAAGAGCAACACAAAGACACTTTAAAAACATTCATAATGACACGCCTTGAAGGTCGCGCATATCGTGCGGTACCAAGGGGTAATGATGTTAAAATTGAAGACATTATTCGGGCACTTCGTGCTAAAATAAAACCTGAATCTTCCCGTGTTATCGAGGGAAAAATGCTTGCGTTAAAAGCTGAAAGTGGTTCTTTGATGAAATTTTAGGAATCGGCAAAGAAATTAGCTCATGAATATCAGACAAGCCTTGTCGAAGAGGGCTTCACCGAAACAAAAGCGGAAGAGCTTACAATTTTGAAAACTGTTGATTTATGCAGAAAATCAGCACGTAATGATACAGTTAAAGCCATTCTGGCCTCTGCGACTTTTGACACGCCTGAAGCGGTCATTTCTCGAATGATAATTGAAATCGACAATTTGAAGCTAGAGAGAGCTCATGATGGCAATTCAAAAAACAAGCGAAATTTCAATTCCAATGGTAAATATAACAATCGTGATCGTAATAAAAACAATGGAAATTCGAAAGGCTGGCGTTCCAATAACGGAAATCGCAATGATAATCGTAATGACAATCGCAATGATACACGTAATGATAATCGAAATCGCCAGTATCAAAACAGAAATAATAACGGTGGTCGTGGTGGACACCAAAATCGTAATGCACATACAATCCGTTTATTGACGGGAAACGAGAGAATGCCGTCGGCAGAGCGGCAGGACAGTGCATAAACTCTGCCACAAATTGCGAAAAAGAAAATTCGGAAAAAATCAAATCATACAACATTTACAAAATTAACGAAAATCTGACTGATTTTATATCCGTGAAAACCACTTTAACGGACAGAAATATATTATTTTTAATAGACACTGAAGCTGCTGTATCACTTATTAAGGTGAATTCTATTCCGAATAAAATACAATTTGACAATCGAGAGAAAATCGCTTTAACCGGTATCAATCCGAAGCCCATCTATTCATTGGGTCCATGTCATTTGACATTATTGTTCGAAAATCAACGAATGTTACATAAATTTCATGTGGTTGACGAGACATTTCCTATCCCATCGCACGGAATTATAGGAAAAGATTTTCTAAAGCCGAACGGATGCGATATTAGTTTTGGCAAAATGACTTTATCTTTTATATTAAATGACATTACAGTAAAAATTCCAATTCAGTCAGAACTTTTAGCAGGTTTATCAGCGCTGCCGCCGAAGAGCGAATCTTTTAAAAATTTTCATATTAAATCGAATAAATTTCCGTGTTTAGTAGAAAGTCAAGAAATAGATAAAGATGTTGTAATCGCGACAACAATTGCCCATACTCCTGATGCGTGGATTAGGGTGGCAAATCACGATGATGAGGTGAAATTAATTAATACATCGAATGTACACGGTCAACCTCTCGAAAATTTTGACATTTTAAAACAAAAACCTACCAATTTAAACGATGAAAGTGGTGAACGTTTAAGTAGATTAAGAGATAAATTGCGATCGAAAATCCCAAATCATGTAATGAACAAGTTGCTTCCCCTTTGTATGGAATTTTCAGATATTTTTTATGTGGAAGGTGACAAAATGACTATAAATAATTTTTATGCACAAGATTTAAATATCGATGACAAGTGCGCAGTGTACACAAAAAATTACAGACTACCACAGTCACAGAAAAATGAAATAAAGGCTCTAGTCCAAAAGTTCTCGAAAATACACTGCTTTTAGCACTGACACTGGCCACTACCAGTGGAAAGTTTGGCCGTTTGGGTTGAATATTGCCCCGGCAGCATTTATGCGCATGATGACGCTAGCCTTTCAGGCCTAACGCCAGAAAAGTGCTTCATATATATGGATGATGTGATTGTAATAGGATTCTCAGAGAAGCAACACATCCATAATTTAAAAGAAATTTTTGAGACATGCCGTAAAACAAATCTGAAATTGAATCCCGATAAATGTGAGTTTTTTAAAATGGAAGTCCAATTTCTGGGACATAAATGTACGTCTGAGGGGTTGGCACCTGACCCTAACAAGGTAGCAGCGGTAAGAAAATACCCCAGGCCAAATGACAAAAACGAAGTAAAACGCTTCGTAGCGTTCGCGAATTACTACCGACGATTTATCGCACACTTTGCTGGCATCACAAAGCCATTGTCACAGCTCACTCGCAAGAAAACAAAGTTTATATGGACACAGGAATGCGAACAAGCATTCCAAAAAATAAAGGAAATGCTAATTTCTCCTCCCATTTTGATTTATCCAGACTTTTCAAAGCCATTCCGGGTTACAGTAGACGCCAGTATTTCGGCGTGCGGAGCATGTTTAAGCCAAGAACACAACGGACACGATTTACCCGTTTCTTTCATATCAAAAGTATTTAAAAAGGGCGAAGTAAACAAAGCGATAATAGAGAAAGAGCTATTAGCGATTCATTTCGCATTGACACAGTTTCGACCATATCTATACGGTATGAAGTTTGAGGTATTTTCGGATCACAAGCCTCTCATATATTTATATTCATTGAAAAATCCATCATCAAAATTGACGCGCATTAGGCTAGAACTTGAAGAATTTGATTTCACGATAAAACATATTGCTGGAAAAAATAACGTCGTTGCCGACGCGTTATCACGCATAGCCATTGAAGACTTGAAAAGCGTTTACGAATCATATCCAATTCTAAAATTCGACACTTTTACGAATAATTCATCGACGTCAAAAAGCCAGAAAGTAAGAAATGTAAACAATATTTTAATAATAACTCGATCGAAAAAACAACGCATTGCCAATAATGCTAACGAACCAGAAGATGACACGGCGTCTTCGAGACCGCTAAAAATAATTGAAGCAACCGCAAATAAAAGTTTACCGAGAATTCGGGTGACAAATGTCTCAATGAAAAACGAGCAAATCGTATATTTGGCTCTCACTGTTTACTTGAAACACAAAAAATATTTTTCAATTGCAATTAGCCTCGATAACGAAAGATTGAATCTGACATCAATCCTTTCGAAACTGCAAACGGCAGCGAGAGCACACAATGTGGAAAAAATTGAATGGCCTATGAATGATAAAATGTTTGAATTATGCTCTTTTGAAGATTTCAAAAAATGTGGAAACAAAGTGTTATCGACACTGAAAATAAATTTGATTGAAACGCCAGAGGTTGTCACAGACAACGAAAAGAAAACAAAAATTTTGACACGATTCCACACTGATGAATTATTTGGCGCACATTGCGGAATGAAAAAATTACTGGCAAAAATAAGCGCAAAATATTATTGGCGAAATATTTCACGTGACGTAGCTAAATTCGTTAGAAACTGTGAAAAATGCAAGTTAGCAAAACCAGGGCAGAAAACAAAAGAAAAAATGACTATAACCAGAACTCCTCAAAAACCTTTCGAAATCGTACAAATAGATACGATCGGTCCATTACCGAAAACGACATCCGGTTATCAATATGCTGTAACTATTATAGATGACTTGTCCAAGTACTTAGTAGCCATCCCGATAAAAAATAAATCAGCTCACGAAGTGGCTAAAGCGATATTTGAGAAGTTTATTTTAATTTACGGCCCAATGAAAAACATACGGACAGATATGGGCACTGAGTATAGAAATTAACTAATTACAGAGCTGTGTAAATTGCTTAAAATAGAGCACAGTATTTCCACGGCATACCACCACCAATCTTTGGGTGGCGTAGAGAGAAATCATCGTGTTCTGAACAAGTATATACGCATTTATTTGAACGGTGAACTCAGTGATTGGGATGTTTACCTGAGTTATTTCACGTTTGCATACAATATACAAAAACATTCATCAAATAACGAAAAATTCAGCCCCTACGAATTGGTTTTTCTTAAAACACCAAACATGTTCAATAACATTTTACGGGGAAAAATTGAGCCAATTTATAACGTAGAAGATTATTGTAAGGAAGCGAAATACAGATTACAAAAAGCGCATAAACTAACCATAGAGCTAATTGAGAAAATGAAGTTAAGAAACAAAAAATACTATGATAGGAACGCAAACCCGCTAGATGTAAGCGTGGGCGACTTAGTGAAAATAGCGAAAGAGCCTTATAATAAACTGAATTTAATCTACGATGGACCATTTGAGGTCATTGAAATAAACGAACCGAATGTAGTAATCAAACTAGAGAATAACAAACCATACTCCATCCACAACGACAGGATCCGGAGATATTAGTGTGTAAGAACATTATATTACTAAAAAAAAAAGAAACAAATAAAAAACAATCTAGAGAAAATCAAAAAAAATAGCAAAATTACAGTAAACATACATTAGAATGCAATAGACATACAAGTTTTTTTTAAAAAAGGGAGTAGCTAACCCGCAAAACAATTGTAACTTTGACAATCATACGTAAACAATTTGTAAAACAAAAAAACATTGTATGCCCATTCCATTCATGGAATGAGGGTGTAACGCATACTGAGCGCAAGGCTCATGCGTACCAGCGACGCGATAAGCGTTGTCATAATTAATGCATGAACAATTAATAAAGAACAGTTATCGCTTGTCCCTCAACACAATCAGTCGTGTTCATTACGCTCTTCCTTACAGCATGTACTTATTGTTACTAGCCATTGGGGCTCATGTGAATAGTAAGTTCTCTTAAATAGTAAGTTCTACACCTCTTTAAAAATGAAAAAATAAAAAAGCACACAAGGCGTTAAAAAGTATATTTTAATTAAATTGCTAACATTCAATGATTACATGAGATGCATCGAGGAAAACTGCGTCATCATCAAAGATCAAAATTCATTTCGTTCGAAGAAAGACACTGTATTCAGTGTGAAACAGACAATGAAAGACATATTCCGAGTGGCAATATAGACACCTTACTATGGGGACATTACAAGGTTCCACAGTTATGAAAAATACTTTCAAAAAAGGAAATAGTCGGCTTGGAAAATGACTCGATACTAGGCTTCTATTATACTGGACATTCGGATAGTGTGGTGTGCGCGTGTTGTAAAGTTAAACTACATATGTGGAAGGCTGGTGATGACTCATTTCTTGATCATTACAAATATTCACCAAAATGTAGTTTTTCTAATCGATCCACAAAGAAGCTTCAACTTACCGCTTGACGATGGACAAAAGCTAGCAAATTAACTTTCAACCTTATCGAAATTAGTTTTTGAAGGATATTATGAACCAGATAAATAAATCTAATTAAATTCAGAACTACTTCCATTTATCGTCTTCTTTTGTATCGTTCTCACTAAAAAAAATTTCTATAAAAAAAATAAAATAAACAAAAACCCCCATATTGAGTCCAATGTATAAAATACACGTGTTTTATTCAAAAGAAAATATAATAATTATTTTGTTTAGAACAAATTTAAAAATCTGGAAGACTCAACTAGTTGGCGTCACAGAAATCCAATTTGAGTCGATTATGATTGTCGGAGGCCTTTTTGTTAAATAAAAAAAACCCTTGCTTCGGATTCTGATTTATTTCAACGATAGCAGCATCATTCAGAAGTGTTGTTATACACAACAATTTCGAACGCCTCTTTGCCGAACACTTCATACAACATATTCTTGACTTTGTGCCATTTGAGTTTGTCCAAACCGCAACCAATTTGTGGAATGGCTAATTTGGTGACACGATTCGCAAGCTAAATTAGGATCCAATATTTTAATTCACGGTTATTTTATTATTGAAAATCGAAAAGAAAATGGTTATTTCTTACCATATGAACTTTCATTGCATCAAGTGATAGAAAAAAATCTGAATAATTTGGTTTCCTGTAAGATTCACTTTTTGTCACCAAAAAGTAAATAAATCGTGATTTATCCCCTAAAACCGCCAATCCACCTGCTTTAATTCCTTGACTTTTGAGCTCTGTAACTCGCCCATACTTTTTCTTGAACTCAACGGCAATGCCTGCACCCATTTTCAAATCAGCCGCTACACAATGTGCCATCGAATAATTTTCGGGTGCGGTAAATAAATCGCCATTTATTTCATATAATTTAAACTCCGACATATTCTCTTTCCTAATACTTCGACGACTCCATCGATAATGTTCATGCTTTAAAACACTTGTAGCGCAAGTGCAGAGTGCACGCCGTACGTATGAAGATACGTTCGGAATAAACGATGCGGTAACGTATCGAAACGCTTGACGCATGACAAGCGTCATTAATTGTAAGAGGTCTCAATAAAAATTCAATAATTATTATAAAACATTGACTCAACTCACGTGTCTGTAGTCCTTCATACACTCATACATTTAACTATTACAAATTCGTTGCATATTCACTCCTCTTGCAGACTATTTTTTGATATCACTTTCTCATTTTCGTTGACTTCGCATCCGATGAACTAAGTAATAATTAGCTAAAACACTAAAATTCTCGTAAAAAAAGTCGTAATAAAATGTTGTAACAAACAATTCTTTAAATATACGCAAAAAAGGAGATTGAAGTGATGATTTTTTAGGCGTATATTTTTTGGTTACTCAAAAATACAAATAACAAGAATAGTCACGCACAAAAAGCCATCATGTCATCTTCATTTCGTTGTTTTCATAAGTAAGGCATATAAGGGTAAATTTGTAAAATATGTACCCGATTGAAAACGATTCGTTAGAATTCAGTAGAATTCAGTACGATTCAAGTAGAACTCACAAGACTTCAGTGGAAATCCAGTAGAACTCAGTCATAAGAATTCAGCACATTCCAGTAGACTTCAGTATATTTCAGTTAACCTCAGCAGGCTTCAGTAAACTTCAGAAAAATTAAATAATTTTCACATCGGTTTCAGTTCATTAAGAAGTCAATGAGGAGTTCAAGCTATGCTCTTCTCAATTGCGTCCTGCCGTGAGTGCAACAAGTTTTAATTGAATCTTTGTATGGCCGCTGTTTCAGTTGCTCGAATTATCAAACATATATTTAGAGAGGACAAAGAGGATAATTCATTATTGGAAGAGTTTGGTCATTGCAATCAATACTTTTCCACTGCCGTCGGAGTGTTATGACTATTCTATTTGAATATCGAGCAAATGAAGCCGGGTCAAGTGGTATTTTTGTTGTTGTTTGTACATATATATTCCATGCTTATCTCACTGGAGACTGTGTTTGAGTGAATAGCTTGATCAGCCGGAATGCATTAAAGGCGTTGAATTGACACTCAACGCCAACCGTCTTCGACGGTAATGCAAGTCGAGCAAATGAAGCCGGGTCAAGTGGTATTTTTGTTGTTGTTTGTACATATATATTCCATGCTTATCTCACTGGAGACTGTGTTTGAGTGAATAGCTTGATCAGCCGGAATGCATTAAAGGCGTTGAATTGACACTCAACGCCAACCGTCTTCGACGGTAATGCAAGTCGGCTGATCAAGCCATTCACTCAAACACAGTCTCCAGTGAGATAAGCATGGATCATATATGTACAAACAACAACAAAAATACCGCTTGACCCGGCTTCATTTGCTCGATATTCAAATAGAATAGTCATAACACTCCGACGGCAGTGGAAAAGTATTGATTGCAATGACCAAACTCTTCCAATAATGAATTATCCTCTTTGTCCTCTCTAAATATATGTTTGATAATTCGAGCAACTGAAACAGCGGCCATACAAAGATTCAATTAAAACTTGTTGCACTCACTGCAGGACGCAATTGAGAAGAGCATAGCTTGAACTCCTCATTGACTTCTTAATGAACTGAAACCGATGTGAAAATTATTTAATTTTTCTGAAGTTTACTGAAGCCTGCTGAGGTTAACTGAAATATACTGAAGTCTACTGGAATGTGCTGAATTCTTATGACTGAGTTCTACTGGATTTCCACTGAAGTCTTGTGAGTTCTACTTGAATCGTACTGAATTCTACTGAATTCTAACGAATCGTTTTCAATCGGGTACATATTTTACAAATTTACCCTTATATGCCTTACTTATGAAAACAACGAAATGAAGATGACATGATGGCTTTTTGTGCGTGACTATTCTTGTTATTTGTATTTTTGAGTAACCAAAAAATATACGCCTAAAAAATCATCACTTCAATCTCCTTTTTTGCGTATATTTAAAGAATTGTTTGTTACAACATTTTATTACGACTTTTTTTACGAGAATTTTAGTGTTTTAGCTAATTATTACTTAGTTCATCGGATGCGAAGTCAACGAAAATGAGAAAGTGATATCAAAAAATAGTCTGCAAGAGGAGTGAATATGCAACGAATTTGTAATAGTTAAATGTATGAGTGTATGAAGGACTACAGACACGTGAGTTGAGTCAATGTTTTATAATAATTATTGAATTTTTATTGAGACCTCTTACAATTAATGACGCTTGTCATGCGTCAAGCGTTTCGATACGTTACCGCATCGTTTATTCCGAACGTATCTTCATACGTACGGCGTGCACTCTGCACTTGCGCTACAAGTGTTTTAAAGCATGAACATTATCGATGGAGTCGTCGAAGTATTAGGAAAGAGAATATGTCGGAGTTTAAATTATATGAAATAAATGGCGATTTATTTACCGCACCCGAAAATTATTCGATGGCACATTGTGTAGCGGCTGATTTGAAAATGGGTGCAGGCATTGCCGTTGAGTTCAAGAAAAAGTATGGGCGAGTTACAGAGCTCAAAAGTCAAGGAATTAAAGCAGGTGGATTGGCGGTTTTAGGGGATAAATCACGATTTATTTACTTTTTGGTGACAAAAAGTGAATCTTACAGGAAACCAAATTATTCAGATTTTTTTCTATCACTTGATGCAATGAAAGTTCATATGGTAAGAAATAACCATTTTCTTTTCGATTTTCAATAATAAAATAACCGTGAATTAAAATATTGGATCCTAATTTAGCTTGCGAATCGTGTCACCAAATTAGCCATTCCACAAATTGGGTGCGGTTTGGACAAACTCAAATGGCACAAAGTCAAGAATATGTTGTATGAAGTGTTCGGCAAAGAGGCGTTCGAAATTGTTGTGTATAACAACACTTCTGAATGATGCTGCTATCGTTGAAATAAATCAGAATCCGAAGCAAGGGTTTTTTTTATTTAACAAAAAGGCCTCCGACAATCATAATCGACTCAAATTGGATTTCTGTGACGCCAACTAGTTGAGTCTTCCAGATTTTTAAATTTGTTCTAAACAAAATAATTATTATATTTTCTTTTGAATAAAACACGTGTATTTTATACATTGGACTCAATATGGGGGTTTTTGTTTATTTTATTTTTTTTATAGAAATTTTTTTTAGTGAGAACGATACAAAAGAAGACGATAAATGGAAGTAGTTCTGAATTTAATTAGATTTATTTATCTGGTTCATAATATCCTTCAAAAACTAATTTCGATAAGGTTGAAAGTTAATTTGCTAGCTTTTGTCCATCGTCAAGCGGTAAGTTGAAGCTTCTTTGTGGATCGATTAGAAAAACTACATTTTGGTGAATATTTGTAATGATCAAGAAATGAGTCATCACCAGCCTTCCACATATGTAGTTTAACTTTACAACACGCGCACACCACACTATCCGAATGTCCAGTATAATAGAAGCCTAGTATCGAGTCATTTTCCAAGCCGACTATTTCCTTTTTTGAAAGTATTTTTCATAACTGTGGAACCTTGTAATGTCCCCATAGTAAGGTGTCTATATTGCCACTCGGAATATGTCTTTCATTGTCTGTTTCACACTGAATACAGTGTCTTTCTTCGAACGAAATGAATTATGATCTTTGATGATGACGCAGTTTTCCTCGATGCATCTCATGTAATCATTGAATGTTAGCAATTTAATTAAAATATACTTTTTAACGCCTTGTGTGCTTTTTTATTTTTTCATTTTTCTCAATCCTTTCCGATCGCACGCAATACATCTTGCTTGGCAGACCAACGAATTTCATTGAAATTCCCCCCACTCAATTCATCTTTGAAGAGCCCAGGGGGTTTTCTTAATAACTCGCGGTATATTGAATTGGTTCTGTTCTGTATAATCTCCCGTGTCAAAAATATTTAGATTTTCCAACATATCTGAATAAAACCATTCAGTCTGGACACCAATGATGAGTGAATCCGTGTCTGTGTAGAGCATCTCTACATCTTCATAATATTCTGCTTTCTGCACAAAATGGATGTCATGTAAGTGCTGCGGATAATCAAGATCTACCTCGAAAATGTAGCCAGTCGATGACCTTGAATGTTCAGAATTCGGTTCACAGGGAATTCTTCTTGACACCATTCGAAACCATCGATAGGTAAATGTTCCATCATCGAATAACCGTAAAGGTTATTGGCATCCAGATACATTAGATATTTCGATTCAACGTTTGGATCGTATTCTTGCATGTATTTGTTGTTGGCCTTCGAATACCGCTTGATGCATTGACTGATACCACCTCTAATACCTCTCTCGATGAACATAAGCTTATCAATGTCTGTTAGAACTTCAATCTTGACTTTTGTATATTTTAACATTGCATCGAAAGGCAGTCCCGGTGCTGTGTAATAATGTGCTGGGTCGAGTTTGTAGTTGTCGAAGCTCAGTTTTCATGTACAAATCAGAAAAGTCACCCAAAGAATCGATATTGAATTCATTCCAAACTTTAGTTGCAAATTCATAATCTTCATCCGAAATATGGCTTTCTGTCAAGGTGCTGTAGAGTGTATCTTTTTCCAGCAACGAGTTTTCTTGTAGTTTCTTTCATGAGTCTATGCAGTCGTAGCAAAAGACCCCTTTACTTTCTCACATTTTAAGCTGCTCCTCATTCAAATTCTTGAATTCAAATCGCAGTTTCTGTTTCTTTTCGCCTGGAAGTAATGAAGATACAAAGTCTAATGATTATGACATAAATTGCAATGAGTCGATGGAATGCACTTTAATGAAATTTGCGTACTCATTACTATGAATACTTGGCACTGTCTTGGTGAAAGAGATGTATTATTCTACGTTGCGTGGAATGATTGAAATGGGCCAGGAATTCCTTTTGCAACTTCTTTGATGAGAAAATGTGCATCATAGTTCGATAGGTTGTGAAACACAATTGAGATGAAACACGGTTCGCGATACAGCAAATTGCATTTATTATGTGTAGATCCACGATATTCTCCAGTCAAATGGGTATGATCACGAACTCGAATGTCATCTTCCTCGCATGGCTGTCCGCAAATGTGACATTTCATTTGACAATATGAAGAGTACTTCATCTTCCAAAGACATCTGCAATGGCATTTTATTACTCAGAATCATCTCCACTTCGTTGGCAATATCAACCAATTGTTTCACAAACCATTCGATGCAGTCTGATCCACGAGCACTTCGAAAGAAGGATTTCGAGTCATTGTATGCACACTTGAAATAGTATCCATCGTTGAACACTTCATGTTGTTGATAAGCTGTTCCTTCGCTCCAAAAATTGGTTGTCAGGTTTTTTTTTTATTTTCGATTCAACATCAACATATTCGTTTTGTTTGAAACAATCTATTTTATGCGATTCCAGTTCATCAACTCTTGTGAAATGATTCAAACAGCGATCACAAAATAACTTCCTCCTTTTCTCTGAAGAAATTTGATGAGTCAATAGTGCACTCATATTCTTAATCAAACAACAATGCATTTTACGATAAAATTCAACGTATGCACCATTCAAGTGACTATCATCATCATCATCTTCGATCCTATCGATATCATCATCAACATCGTATGTTTGCGTGAGCAAGAGTAAATGAATATGATTGGATTTCACTGATTTTGTAAGCCGCACGGGTCGAAATCTTGGATACAGAGCTGACAATACCGCATACAGGGAACATGTGTCATCAAGGTTTTGAGCGTTGATAATAACCCATTTTTTTTGCAAGAAATCCGGTAGATCAATGTATGTTGATCCACCAAAAGGGGTCGTCTTGACTAACTTGAAAGTTCAGCTCCTTGATTTCTGCTAGTTTCAATCCACCCCCACGAAGCTCGACATCGTCAATCCTTCCGAGCCCCATTGCGACCACATATTCATCATAGAATTCCTTCAAGTCACAATCAAAATCAACAATTTCAGCTCTTGTGTGTAAATATAATTGCTGAGTTTCTATCGATTCACCTTCTTCGGTTGTGATAACTTTATAATATATATGTATATATATATATATATATATATATATATATATATATTTCCATGTAATAATAATAATATATATGTATGTATATAACAAATGTAATCGGAGAAGTAATACCGGATTGCAATTACAAATTACTGTTAAATAACGTGTCGGAGTAATATTCGGATTACAAAAGGGGATTACATAATTCGATTAAAAAACGACACTTTATTTAATAGCTTTCAAAATTACTGCCGGACTCTGATTTCGAGGTAATTGTTACAAAATTATTATAATTTGGTTTTGGCAAAAGACTATATTCGCATGTTATTTCAGAAGATCCCAGAATCATCTCAAAGTGGATTAGATATGGCCGAGGAACATAATGATACTGACAATGAAGATGGCGAAACAAATACAACGGGTCTCTGCATTTCTTGTTCCTGCAGAACGGACATAATTCTTATCCCATGTTTTCACATAGTGATTTGCTCCAAATACTGGGATGCGAGAGTCGCCAATCATATTAAACAGTGTGAATTGACTTATAAAAAAAACAAACGTAAAATGGAAATTGAGAAAAAAAAATGCCCGTGTCCATGTTGTGATAAAATAGTTACCTCGTCAAATGAATTTTTTATTGCGTCTGTTAATAGTCAATAAATAAAATAAAGAAAAGAATACCAAAACGTTTTATCTATTTTTTGATCTATAATTGAGCAAACTGATTGTGACAATTTCAAAATGAGCTGCATGTGCACATTTATTTATAAGCTTGCAACATTACTAGAAAATGAGATGCGTAATTCTCTGTTTGGTGCCAATATGGTGCGGAAAATTACTTCTAGATAAATTCGAAATAATTTACCGACACCATTTATCCGATAAATTATTTCGGTATAAGCAGAAGCAAAATATCCAAATATATTATTTCGGATAATTTGCTTCTGTTTATACCGAAATAATTTATCGGATAGAATGTTTCAATAAATTATTTCCAATTTTTCCAGAAATAATTTATCGGATATATTATTTCCGGATAAATTATTTCATGGAGCCATATTTAACCGATCGATGTTAGCGTTAGATTTGCCTATGATGCGTTTTCAATGCGATCGAGATTTTGGTTGCCAAAATTCCATTGTTGTTTATTAATTTCACACAACTATGGTTTGCAATCTGCTCTAATGCACTTAAATATATAATTTCGCGACAAATTCAATAATTTACTATTCTTAATTTGCGCTGATAAACAACATCGCGACAAAATCAATAAATGTCCAATGTTTAATGCGAAATTCGATAAAATTCCCAAAATGGCTCGCAATATTAGTCGCCAGCTGAAGAAAAACATGCATACTCAGCTGATTTCAGCAACTATATTCGATGATTGTTGATGTCTCGGAAATAATCCGCTCCGAAATAATCATAATATTTTTTAAATAAACAAAATCGCGACAAAATCAATTAATATTCGCAGAATATGAAAATGCGAAATTCGATAATATTAACAACATTCTCAATTTTGCTCGAAATAAACATTCCCTAAAATCAATAAATCAATCATATTAATGCGAGCGGCTCGACGAAAACCCTGACCTACCACAATTCCTGTTCATTCCCTAAAATCAATAAATCAATCATTTTAATGCGAGCCGCTCGATGAAAACCCTGATCTACGAAAATCGTTCGCGACTGCCGAAAACCATGACCTACCCTTGTGCTGAAACACAGTTAGTTACACTACTTGTGTAATCAAGGTTTTGAGCGTTGATAATTACTCTTTTTCTCTGCAAGAAATCCGGTAGATCGATGTATGTTGATCCACCAAAAGGGGTCCTATTGACTAACTTGAAAGTTCAGCTCCTTGATTTCTGCTAGTTTCAATCCACCCCCACGAAGCTCGACATCGTCAATCCTTCCGAGCCCCATTGCGACCACATGTTCATCATAGAATTCCTTCAAGTTACACTCGAAATCAACAATTTCAGCTCTTGTGTGCAAATATAATTGCTGAGTTTCTATCGATTCACCTTCTTCGGTTATTATAACTTTTTCAAAATTGGCACAAAAATCATGCTCCAACCTTTACGATGGTATTTGAATCAAGTATCTGTGTAATTCGCCTACTGAATGGTTGAAAGGCTTCATCTAAAAATTCACTAATTTCGATGTGATTGTGATTGACAATTGAAAACGTTTGCAACCGATTTCGGAATGCAAATTCTCGATCCTGCAATTCAATATTTTCAGACATCTTCACTTCGATCGATTCTCGGTATGCTTGCTCTCAACAAACTGTTTCATTTCTTTGCGCATTGCAACTATATATACATATTCATATTACCCCCTTCCTCTCCTCCTCCAATCATATCAAGCAATAAAATTGGGTGATTCACGGTGTCTCGGCGACAAAATCAATTAATATTTGCAGAATATGAAAATGCGAAATTCGATAATATAAACAACATTCTCAATTTTGCTCGCTATAAACATTCCCTAAATATTAGTCGCCAGCTGAAGAAAAATTGCATGCTCAACTGATTTGAGTGATGTCTCGGAAATAATCCGCTCCGAAATAATTGCAAAATTGCAGAATTTTAGAATTCCTCCTCCAATGATATCAAGCAATAAAATTGGGTGATTCACTGTGTCTCGGAAGAAAATGCTCAATTCTCAAAATGTGCACGCCACTATCCGAAATAATGATAATACTATTTAAATAAACAAAATTGCGACAAAATCAATTAATAAAGGGTTTCTCAATAAGGGTGATATGTTTTGAAAATGAAAAAAAAACACTGAATATTCATGCGGAATTGATCGAAATCTCTTTTATTATATTGGATATTCTATGCCATTTATGATTTAAACAATATATCGCCCAAATGGCCCCCGCGACTCTTCTTGCAAACCCGAATGCGTTTTAGCCAATTTTCGATGACTTTGTGCAGCATTTCTGGTGGTATGGCTGCTATAGCGGCTCGGATATTGGTTTCAAGCTCTCCAATTGTCTTTGGTTTATTGGCATAAACCTTAGATTCAACGTATCCCCAAAGGAAATAATCCAGAGGCGTTAAATCGCAAGATCTTGGCGGCCAATTGAAAGGGCCATTTCTTGAGATAATCGATTCTCCAAACTTTCCTCGCAATATATCCATTGTTTGGCCAGCAGAATGGCAAGTTGCGCCGTCTTGTTGAAAGTAAAGGTCCTCTACATCAATATCATCATATTCCGGAAAGAAAAAGTCGGTTAACATGGCCCGATATCGCTCTCCATTCACAGTTATGGTTCGGTTCTCGGCGTTTTTGAAAAAAAATGGTCCGATGATGCCACCATACCATAAACCGCACCAAACGGTTAATTTTTCAGGATATAATGGAGATGAATGAATGACCTGAGGGTTTTCCTTACACCAATAACGACAATTTTGCTTGTTTACAAAGCCGTTGAGCCAAAAATTTGCCTCATCAGAAAAGATGATTTTTTGATGAAAATTGGGATCATTTTCAATTGATTCCAGAGCCCAATCCGCGAACTCCCGACGCAAACGATGGTCATTAGGCGGCGGAACGAAGTTACTCCTACGGAACTTACTCATACGTAAGGTGGCGAATTAATTCCTGAGTACATTTGACCATGTTCCGAACTTACTCATGCAGGAGTTAGTTCGTCTATGATGACAGGATTTTGTATGAGTTTGTTCGGTGGAAGTCGAACTATGTCATATGATTTGATTCGTTTTGATCTTTAAGTTATGTATGACTTAGTTCGGTGAATTGCCGAACTTACTCATACGAATTTGACACTTGACTTATCGCATTCTCTCTCTTCTGTTACTTTCACATTCTCGTTTGTTCGTTTGGTCCAGGTATGAGAATAAGGCTTCAAATTTTTGGAATCGATGATACCACCAGCGGTCGTGCTTCCATGCTTTATTGTAGAACTGGGAAACCCGCAATGCTTTGTCGTTATCTCTTAGTCCATTTCCGTGAAAGAAACATGCAAGGCCAATCCGTTCATGATACCCGAAATTTCGCGATAAGAGTATTTCAATCGCATAAGTCGGCCATAAATCAATGTAGTAAAATAAGTCAGTCAGTTCAGATTTGAGTGATACAGTCCACGGTGTACCCCTTTCGATTAACTGAATTTTCGCCAACAGATGATTTCTTTTTATTTCTGTTTTGTTATTTTTGACAAGGTGAACCATATTTTGTGGAATTAAACGCTTTTCGACGATGTTTTTAACACTATCGTATGTTTGGTTTAACAAATCGTCACAACCATTATCTAAATAATCAATTATAGTCATTTCTTTTTCAATTTGACTCTTGCATGATTCATATGCTTTCGTCAATATATTGTCTTATCGGATGCAAAATTATTTTTTCGAATTCTCTCTATTTGACTTTCACAGGAGTCATAACCTTTATTCAAGAGTCTATCCACACACTCATCTTCAGTTCTTTCTCATTAGGCTTCAGTTCTTGGGCCAGAATCATCTTATAGGGATGTAGGCCAAGATCCAACCGCAAAATACGCCAGGTAGTCATCCTGGACAGGCCCAATTCCTGAGATCGGCGTGAAACGGACAATTCACGGTTTTCCTCGATACTGGCCTGTACGGCGGCTATATTCGTTGTGGAAGCGTACTCATGATTAAATGGCAAACCTTACTGATGACAACTGACAGTAGACGTCAGAAATGTCAGTTCAAATGAGCCCGATAGGGACATTCAAAATCATATCACCCCATGATTGTTGATGTTTCGGAAATAATCCGCTCCGAAATAATCATAATATTATTTAAATAAACAAAATCGCGACAAAATCAATTAATATTCGCAGAATATGAAAATGCGAAATTCGATAATATAAACAACATTCTCAATTTTGCTCGAAATAAACATTCCCTAAAATCAATAATTCAATCATATTAATGCGAGCCGCTCGACGAAAACCCTGACCTACCACAATTCCTGTTCATTCCCCAAAATCAATAAATCAATCATTTTAATGCGAGCCGCTCGATGAAAACCCTGATCTACGATAATCGTGAGCCACTGCCGAAAACCATGACCTACCCTTATGCTGAAACGCAGTTAGCTATACTACTTGCAAAATTGCTTTAGAATATACGGAAGAATTTGCTGTGTTGATATATCGAAATATATTGGTTTTGAAGTACCCGGAATGGTGCACTGCTTTCAAATTAAAGTTGAATTCTCGGCTCTGAGTAAATCCTGTAGCTCATCATCATCGAGAGCCTCTGCCACTTTTCAAAATCTATCAGACATTCGATTTGATTAATTCGCGATAGGAAATCTGCACTGACGTTTTTTCTTACCGGAAATGTGACGAATATCTGTAGTGTATAAAGATACAAAAGAACGGTGCAGATTTCATTGGAAATGTTGTATTATTTATTTTTTGCGGTGAAGCGTTTCCATTTCCACTATCGTGAATTATAACAGTTTCGACAGCTGTCAAACTAATGTTTTGACAACCATGTATTGTGATTTTTATGCGTAATAAAGCAATTGCCAAACATGGAAATTTGTTTACTGAACGGAAAGTGTTCCAAATATTTTGGTGTGCTTGTGATAGAAATGTTGGAATTTTTTTTTTTTATTTATTTATAACGAACTTTTCATCCATACAAACACGTGTAAAATAATAGTTTTTGCCAGAACTACGCGTACATATTGCGATTTTGCCCATAGCCGTTGATTCAATCCATTTATTGACATTTGGCTAGGAAGATACAATCGGATATTGTTTTGGTTGTTTTGTAGATAATCCGGAAGTGCAGTATAACTGGTCGCGTGACTTCTTCCCGAATTTCGGACAAGGAGATCAGCATGCTTTTGTCAGTTAAAATGGAACCGCATATTTCTCAACCTCGGAAATTATTGATAATGCCAGTTCTACGTGTATCGTTCATAGTTCAGTCAGTTCAACTGGTCGATATTGGCCATATTTCACTTCGTGTCAATCGACATCCAAACTATCAAGATTCAATATTTGTCGATTCAATTACAAATTTTTTCCAGCGTCGCCGGTAGCCGGCTCGGAAGTTCGACTTGAATGCATGGCATTTGGTTTTCAGATGACAATATTCAATTGGACTTTACATACGCATGATGTGAATACGCACTTTACAATACGCATGCGCTCGGATGATGTGAAAGTACAAGCAAAAAACTCGATGGGCATGGGACCGAAAATTCCGTTCACAATCATTTATTCAGCCACAAGTTGCACCACAAATGGTTTTTGCTATTGGATATAACTCGACTTGTATGAAAGTTACATGTTATTACATGAAATCCAGTCAACCACACTCGCGAAGCTATGTGTAGCAATTTGATTGGTCACCATTTGAAATACTGGGCCCTATTCACTAAAAAATGCTCAGTGAGCATATTTATCATTGTTTACACAGCCTCTGTGAGGTGACAAAATTTAGGGAATATATTCACACTTCATTGTCGAAAGTTGAGAATATTTTGCTTTCATTAAAAATACATTGATGAATTTATTCACGTGAGCATATTTGGTGAAATAGTGCCCTGGAAGAAAAAGCACAGAGAATACGATTTAGTGTATTATTTCTCACGTATAAAACGACCAAGGGCATTGATTATCGATAAAGAACCAGATACGCATTATATTGTTAAAGTTATGGTATTCAATTTATTTAGCATTCGCTCAGCAATATCATTTGCAATTCCAACATTCGATTCGAATGTTTCAAAATATGCGTTTATAAGTGCGGCACAGATTCCGACATCTAATGCAAGATGAGGTAGCGCCAATGGATTCCAATATTTGTTGAAAATACTAAAAATGCGCTCAAGGTGACCATTTCGTGTCTCAACCACATAGCGCAACGCTGTAACTAATCGGGATTTATTTGCAACTTCTGTAGTTAGCTGATTTCTTAAAATTGATTCCTGAAGCAGCGCAGGTATTTTCACAATTAAATTTTTGCTTTTCAGTAACGCTACTGAATCTCGGAAGATTCTATCCAATATCATGACATCTCCTGGCATGAGGTGATCAAAAGCTACGATTTTTTCGAAAATTGAATTCAAAATCGACGCATCATTTTGTGTTGCCTTATAAGGGCCAAGAGCATACACAATTGTTCCATCACATGCTACAACCATCACAATCCTGATGAAATTACGTTTTTTTTACCATTGTGTGTTTGCTTTTGAAATCCATAATTTCGGCTTTTGTTTATATAGATGTAAGTAAGTGCCATCGCAAACCAACATTGCGCGATTTTGCCTATCTCCAAGTAATGCATTGCTCATGATAAAATTATGGGTGATCAAATCAAGACGCGTTCTTATATAGTTTACGTGATGTGGAACAAAATCTTCTTTCATTGATTCCCGTTTTTTTCGTTGTTTTACTGAAACCGTTGCCCGGGACACATGAAATATTTTTCCGATCTCTTCATCTGATTTGCCAGTGCGCATTTTCATCAGATAAATATATAAAGCACATTGGAGATATTTGTCTGTGGTACGCAGTTTTGTTAATCAGTGAATTAAATCATTGAACTGAAAGTTATTTAATCCAGTGTTTTGTTTCATAGCAAGCCGCAAATTCACATTTAGAACTAAAATTTATTTATTTTATTTATTGGAATCATTAAAAAATTATTAGACATCACTACTTCAAGATACCTGTTAGTGCATCGCCCAGTGATTCTCGGCTAGTCCATAGCAAATCAATCATATCCATCATTTGAGCACACGTGAATTCATTCACTTGATATACGGTATCTACTTCCATCCAAGATTCTTGATCCAAATGCAGAACACAGACTCTTCCAGAAGATGCAATATAAAATGCGTTATTTTTCAAAACTCTGTATCGGGTTTGTACAGGAACTTTACGCACATCACTTCGGACACATAATGGATATGCACACTTAGAAGTAATCGTTGTTAATCTAAACATCGGCAAAGTGATCCCACCTCTCAAACGTCCATCTAATCCATCTAATTTTGCAAAAATCATGTTTATTGCTCGTTTAAACAATGCTTCGAATTTATTTATAATTTAAAAATTTTACCAATCATATTTTTAAAACAGTTTGAAATCATAAAGTTTTTTAAAAAATTGAACTTGACGTGAAATCCGGTAAATTAACTTCGTGTTTTTGAGTCGAAAAACCTTATTTTGAATTCACAAAATGATCAAAATTCTTAGTAATTTTGTACCAACCTGCAATGCATTTCGAATTGTGAACAATTCATCATCAGCATCACGAGTCCAGTTCCGTCTTACACCGATTGTGCGACATTCTTCTATTTTGTTCATCTCATCTCAAAATTCGTAGTCTTTGTTTTAAACTATACGACATACATAAATAAGTAAACGGCACAGCACTACACAATTGCGCTAATTATTATTATTGATTGGTGCGAATGAGTGCGAAGAGGTTTGAATTAACGTTGCTCTCGTCCAAATTCATTGTGTTTGTGCCATTCTGTATGTAGAATGTTTCGTAAGCATCTAATTGTCTATCGTCTTTGACTTGTTTTACAAGTTTCATGTTATCAATACGAATATTAAAATGATTCTCATTCAATGCATGCAACGCAACAGCTGATCTGTATGTCTCATTCTTTTTAATGCAATTCGTATGTTCGGCAAAACGTTTTTCCAGTGGACGCTTTGTTTGACCGTAGTATATCATGCCACAATCACCACATTCAATTCTGTAAATTCCCGACTTTTTTAAAAACGGCGTTCGATCTTTTGTTGTGCTCAACAAATTTGAAAGTTTATTGTCATTTTTGAATACTAATTGCATATTATGCTCATTGAGTGTCTTCTTAATTTTATTTGTGATGCACGGAACGAAATTGAATACAACTTTTTGTTTCGGAATGTTTATACACCAATCGATCTTTTAGGTTTTGGTCGTATCCATTTACTTTAGCTGTCTGTCTGATATGTTCGTATTCTTTCTTGAAATTGCTTATAGACAGAGGCAACTTACAAAGTCGGTATATCATCGAATGAAATGCCGCTAATTTGTGTTGTATTGCGCAATGTGAGTCGCTTGTAATGATTCTTTGTGTGCTAGTTGGTTTATGATGGACACCGATTTCAATTTTATTATTTACACGCGTTAATTCGAGGTCTAAAAATGTTAAAACCCTATTATTTTCTTTTTCCGCGGTGAATTTAATTGAATCAAACTTACTATTTAATAAGTTCATTGTCATATCGATATTACAAGGCATCAATATCGCGAACACATCATCTACATATCTGTACCAGACACGTGGTAATTGTTGATTATGTATCAGTTTCATTTCAAACGCAGCCATAAACACTTTAGAGATCAATGGACTGATGGGGTTGCCCATATTTGTTCCCTTTTCTACTTTGTAAAATTCGTTTCGAAATTGAAAATAATTGTGATCCATACATGTTTTGGCCGTTGCGTAATAGACATTTTTCTGATCGTCTGAAATATCTGTCTTTTCGAGAAATTCACTGAAATTTTTAAGTGCTTCATTTATCGGTATACTCGGGAACAACGAAGTAACATCAAAGGAAATCATAACTTCATCCTCTTCTAAAACTAAATGTTTAATTTTGTCGACGAATTCGTAAGAATTTTGCACTGAGAGACTGTCCCAATTCGGCAATTTTTTAATTTCTTTTACCAACCACTTGGCAATTTTATAGATCGGTGTATTAATATTTGATACTATCGGTCTCATTTTATCGCCCGCTTTATGCAATTTGGGTAAAGCGTAAATTTTCGCGACCGTTGGGTTGGGAACAATTAAATTTCTCAACAAGCGTTTACCAAATACACTGCTCACTTCTTTTCTAAGGCTATCGCTCTCACGTATCATTTTTGGTAGTGGGCTTCTCGTAACCTTTTTGTATGAGCATTCTTCGATTAAATTTAACATTCTATTATCGTAATCTGCTTTATCCAAAATAACAACTTTGTTGTCTTTGTCACAAGGGGCAAATCACTCTGAATTTAGGTTTGCAATTACTTTTTTTATGTTGCAATTACTTTCAAACTTTGCAATTACCATTGGTCATGCAATTACTTTTGACATATTGCAGTGTGTAGCTAAATGTGTCTATAGTGCCAATGAAAACATAAAGAATCGAGCGTATATTTTAAAATATATTAATATCCCAATTTATTTTGTTCATAAGTATAAAACAAATAAAATGGATAGTGGCATTTTTTGGTTTGTTCTTGAGCAAGATCTCAACATGAAAATTCCAACATTTATTAAAAATACGTTTGAGTAAGTTTTTCAATAGACTTGAATGAAAATCAAAATATACATAAGACATTGCTTTTTTTTATTTTTAGTTTGGCGGGTTATGGTCATGCTCTTGTATTCAAAGACATTAGTGATACACAAATCAAATCAATTTCTTCATTCATAAAACGAAATGCTTCCATTGTGACATCAAAACAAATGAAAAACGAAGATATATTCGGTACTTTTTATTCTTTGAATCCCAGTCAGTTTGAATTCCGTCCTGGGGACATCGAACTCATACAAATATTAGTCAGCCATGTTAAAATGAGAGTTGAAAGCATTGGTTTGAGTTATTTTGCAAAAAAAGAAAATAATAATTTGCTGAAACAAAATGAACTCGCGTATCAAAAACTGGGATCAACAGGAACAAAAACACATTACTTTCTTCAGAGGCTCCTATCAACTGCTGATCAAAATTTTTTGAGAGCCAAGGGCGGTTATCGATATGGTGCCGATATCAAGTATTTTGCGGCCTATCTTCGAATGCTAATTGGACCATTCGCATACGAAACATTGCAAAAAAATTTAGTACATAGTTTACCATCCCTGCCAGCTACAAATCGATACATTAGATCATCTGGTTGCAACATAACAGAAGGCGTACTGAGAAATGAGGTATTGGCAATTTATTTAAGTGAAAGATGTCTAGAACCAGTTGTTTCTATTTCAGAAGATGCTACGCGCATCACGGGCAGAGTTCAATATGACTCCAAGTCAAATCAGCTCGTTGGATTTGTGTTGCCCCTCAATAGTAAAACTGGTGTACCAATTCCATTTTCATTCCCTGCAAGAAGTGCAAAGGAAATTTTGCACCATTTTTCGAACAATAATGCAGTTGCGTCGTTCTTGAATGTGATTATGGCACAGCCAATGGCTCAAATTCCACCATTTTGCCTTGTGATATTTGGATCGGATAATAAATATTCATCACTTGATGTTGCTAAGCGATGGAAATACATCAAAGAACATCTAACAAAATCAAATAAAGCACTCACGTTCAATTCTGATTCTGATCCAAAATACAACAAAGCGATGCGCATACTTTCTGGGTTGGGCATAAAAACTAATATCGTTTGGTATTCATGTTTGAGAAATATAGATAGTCCATTTTATTTCCAAGATTTAATTCACATTGCGACCAAATTACGGAATTTCTTTTTGCGAACCATCTACGACAAAAGGACAGTGCCATATGGAAACGGATTCATTCGCATTGAACATTTATATGAATTATTGAAAATGTTTACAAAAAATAGGCATCAACTCACACCATCAACCTTAAATCCAATTGACAGACAAAATTTCAAGTCTGTGCTGCGCATATGCCATTCGAGAATTACAGATTTACTAAAGGATCATGTCGAAGACAGTCAAGCAACAATTAGTTTTCTTCAAATAATGCGTGATATTATTGATTGTTTTATGGATCTCAACTTGAGACCAGTACAAAGATTACGAAAAATCTGGTATTCTTTATTTTTGATTCGGATATGGCGTGAATTTATTGTTTCAAGTAAAAACTGCACTTTGAAAAACAACTTTTTGTCTGTCAATTGCTACGCTTGCATTGAATTAAATGCTCACAGTTTAGTGGATTGCATGCTGTATTTAAACAGAATAAAAAAACCGGAGTGAAAAATATGACAGCATTTCATGCTGGTTTTGTTTGTAAACAAACTCATGTCATCTGCCAATTTTATTTGTTAAGGTCGGTTCTTAATAATAATATAAAACAAAGCAATACTACCAATATCTGTCAACTAGTTGAAAACTAAAGTTAAGGCATATACGATTAAAGAAGCCACATCACGCCTTTCAAATATTCAATTCCAAAATCACATAATGAAGATCACAGAAAATCAGTTTATGTATCCAAGATTCATGGAAACAGCTCGTCCGGAAATCAAAATAATACTCCCCACACAAGATGAAATATTTAAAGAGATTCAATTCTGTCAATCATTGGCAATCGCTACCGCAAAAAAGTTGGGACTGATTAAATCGAACAAATGTCCAGTTCAAAATTATACTTGCAAAATCAATCCATCCATTTCGGTGGCTGACACAACACTAACACCAGTAGTGTCAAAAAGCAGCAGTGCAGATTTCAACTCAATTCACCTAACAACGAACGATTTAAAAAATATTCAGTTGAAAAATTACGCAGCGAAAGTAAAATCAGATGATATCGATGCGGCGAGGCCCTATGTTGAAATCAAGTGTGATGGCGATAAAGAAATTCTTGTTAAAAAAACATTATTATGTTGGTTACTCTCACCCGAATGTAGAAAACTTAGCAACGACAGGCTCTTGCGAGTAATGCACTCAGCCAAAGTCACTTCGAAATCAAATTCGGCATCGAACTTTGCTTTATAAACAAAAACACATTCAATTGAAAAGAAAACGAAAACTGTGATCAACGTACATTTGGGTTCATAATTTATATTTTTGTTTATGGAAACAAACAATAATAAATTTATTCAAGAATCAAATTTTTTGTGGATAAAATAAATTGTTCAATGGTATAATTGCTATTTATATTTAAATCTTAATAAAGAGCTATCTGACAAATGGTAAAAAAATAGATTGAAATTAAAAGAGAAAATTAAATTAAAAAAAAAAATATTGCAACGTGAAAGAAATTTAAGGTACAAGTAATGCACTGGAAATTTTTCGCTTAAAGCTTGATATAGAGGGATTCAGCAGGCTAACATTCATAAAATGTGTATTATGTTGTTGTTGAATTCTGTTTACTGCGCGAAAAGTTTGAATGTTAGTGTTAAATTTAGGTATATATAATGCAGGCGTGAAGCGTGTGTGTCTGCTGGGTGCGTGTATATTAATATTGTCATTCAATGAGGAGATGGTTCTCCCATTGAACATCTTGTAAAATAACATTTCATCAGCCAGAATACGGCGGTGAGAAAGTGAGCGCATGCCCGCGGAAATAAGTCGCTCGTCTGGAGTCGCTCTTGGGAAGTGGAATTTGTAACTTAAATGTCTTGTGAAACAATTTTGTACTTTTTCCAATTTGCTGGCGTGTATATCATAGCAAGAATTCCAGACTTGAGAGTTATATTCAAGAATACTTCTAACATATGTGTAATATAACAGTTTGTACGTTTTCATCGATTTAAAGTCAGTAAGAGATCTCGAAATGAAGCCTAACGTTTTGTATGCCTTTGTTATGATGCTGTTAATGTGGGCTTCAAAAGTCATTTTATTATCAAAAACAACGCCGCCCTTACTATACCACTTCTATTAATGAATATGTTGTTAATGCGATATTTGTAATTAATTGTGTTTACTTCAAGCTTACGTGTGGTGGTCATAACAACGCATTTTGATTCATTAATGGAAATTCCCGTTTCTTGGCACCATTGTGCCAACGTGTCTAAGTCTTTTTGTAAAGCGATACAGTCTTGAACAGTGTTAATTTTACGTAATATTTTACAATCGTCAGCCAAAAGTAAACATTTACTGTTTAAGAGGAGTGGCAAATCATTAATAAATAATGCAAATAGTAGTGGAGAGAGAATCGAACCCTGTACCACCGATGATGTTGGTGTTATTTCTCTTGATTTTACTCCATTCAAACAAACTACCTGTTTTCTGTCAGTTATGTAAGAAAAAATCCATGTCAAAAGGCAAGGATTTACTCCGATGTTATGGAGTCTTGATATGAGCAGTTTATGGTCAACTCTATCGAAGGCTTTGGGAAAATCTGTATGAATTGTGTCGACCTGTCCACCGCCCGATACATTGTTTGCCAGAAAATCGGTATATTCTAGCAGATTTGTAAGTGTGCTCTTTCCGGCTCTAAAACCGTGCTGTTGGTTACTGATTAGGTTGCCAACAGTACTATTTAGATGGAAATAAATTATTTTTTCGAATATTTTGGAACATGCTGCTAGAATACTGATTGGACGATAGTTTACAATTTGCGATTTATTCCCTGCCTAATGAAGTGGAGAAATGAGGCTGTATTTCCATTTATCAGGGAAGGTTTTAGTTGTTAACGATTGATTAAATAATAAAAAGAGCGGTCTAGTAATGACTGAGACTGTTTCTTTGTAAAATAATGTTGGTATTTTATCTGGGCTATTACTTTTGTTTGAGTCTAACGAAAGAATTGCCTTACTTATGTCGTCTTCAGTCAATATCAAGTGGTCATTACAATTACAAATTAAAAATCGATCGATGTTTATATCAGTTGGTGCATTGTAAACCTCTTCAAAATAATCAGCGAAAAAGTTTGAGATAGTTTCTGGCGTATCAGAGGAGAGGTTTTTGTAATGCATGACACATGGAAATGTGGATGATTTTTTAATTGCTTTTGTATAAGCAAAAAATTGTTTCGGATTTTCTGCAATAGAATTTTCCACGTTTGCTTGATATTTTTTAAGACACGCTCTGATTTCATATTTGACTTGCCTCCTTTTGTCTTCGTATAATTGTTTGAAAATATCAGAATTGGAGCGCTTTCTATAGAATTCTTTTTGTTTAATGAAACTTATAACACTGGCAGAATACCATTTAGGGTATTTGTCACTTCTATGAGAATATTTTGGTATGTATTTGATTATCAGATCATCGATGATGGCATAGAATTTGGACACATTCACATTAATGTCGGTAGCCGATAACTCGGTGGACCAATCACGAGCCGATAGTTCAAGAATAATTTCTTCATAGTTGCCCTTGAAGAAATTGAATTTAGTGTCTTTGATAACTTGCAAAAATTTGATATCGGCAAGATCTAGTGTTAGTTCCAGAGCTTGATGATGATCATCCGCTGGCACTAATGGGTCATCCCATTGCTTTATCGTTATATTGTCTAAGTTTGATAATACTAGATCAAGTATTCTTCTATTTGCATTGCGTACATGGTTCTTTTGCTTGAGGTCTGTGATATGAAGTGCGTTTATAAGATCGGCTTCAGCACCCGCATTGAAGTCGTATGCTTCACAATGAGTACCGACGGAGAACCAAGTAATGCCGCTCAGATTGTAATCGCCGAGAAAAATGAATGTTGAATTAGGTTGTGCTGAATTGACTTTTTCAATCAAATGATCGTAAAAACTGTTATATGCGGTCTGATTAGAAGTAGGTGGAATGTATATGTATACTGTGTGAATGTATTTTCGAATTACTATTGTTTTTGTTGATTGAAATCCAAACATTTTCAAACGGGCATTCGGCCTCCCAATCAAGTAATCTGGTATTCGAAACAAGGTGAAATTCGCCAACTCTAGTTTATCTCTAGTTTATCTATTTTCTTATAGTTTTTATAGTTTATTGCTATGATGTTTATGTTTTCCTAGTATTCTATACAAAAACCGCTAGTTTTCATAGTATTGAATCTGCTGTATTGTTACATCGATACTGCTGTGCCGACGTATTATACGTATCTACGTAATGAATTGTGAAACGTCAATGTCAACATTTGTCGGTTTACAATTCATGAATAACATTAACAAACAAAAAATGGATTGGAATAAAATAGTAAAAATAATTAAGGAACATGTGCCAAATTGTGTAAAAAAAATTTTAAGTGTTTGTGCATATGATTCATTTACAAGTTTAAGAGCAATAACATCCGAAAGCATATCATTTATCGAACATCATATGGACAATAACAAAGAGACAGTGCAAAGCCTCTCTTGTTGTCATAGTCTCACGTATCAAACACAACGAAAATTTCGGCTGCTGCCCGGACACAGAGATTTTTTATTGGAATTGTCTAGAGTCCTTGGAAATGAATTAGAGCAAAATCCAACATCTAATAGTGTAAGCGTCGCACTACAATCAGTAATGCAAACAGCCCAAAAGAATGCCGAAAAAAAAAAAATTTCATGTGGAGTATCCCAATTTGATAAAGTATTTTGCAACATACACGTTTTTGATGTCTGGTCGCTCATGCTACGAATTCTTGAGAACGAATCTTGAATTACCCTCAGTATCAACCGTGTGTAAGTAACAAAGTTGCAGACATATTTTTTCTATTTTAAATATAATAAACTTTTTATGTTTGGTTCGTATCTCATTACAGTGAGATGCATTAAGAAGGAAAGTGGCCCATTTATTGAGGGAAAATTGCGCTCAGCAGAACTATCGGAATACTTAGAAAAAATGAAGACTGTCAAAAAAGTCTGGATTTCTGAGGACGCTACGGCCGTCATATCTAAAATTCATTATGATCCAAAGACAAACCAACTTGTAGGACTAATATTGCCCACAAACAACAAAGGAAACCCCATTCCTTTCAGGTTGGAACTAATATTTCATTCAGATTACTGTGTTTTATGGAACTTTGCAACAGATGCCGATGCGATTGTCCGACTAACCAAAATGCAAAAGGCAAAATTTGCGTACGTCGTTCTTGCACAAGCCTTGGACGAAAGTGTACCTCCTTTCATACTCCAAATGTATGGGACGGGCATTGGATCATTCAAATCCTTAGATGTAGTTCATCGATGGGACTATACAATCGAGGAACTCGAAAGGTGAGCAAATCTACTTTCTTTGTAATTCTTCACACTTCATACGAAAATTATTGTTTCAGATACGGAATCGAGGTAGTGGGCGCATCCGCTGACGGTGACCCAAAGTTGTTGGCTGCGATGTTGGCAAAATTGTGTGGCATTGGAAGGCATATTATAGTTACTCAAGACCATGTTCACTTTGGGAACAAATGTCGAAACCGCATGCTGAATGCCGTGCATTTGCCTATGGGTAAATTTGAAGTATCAATAAAACACTTACAGTCGCTGGTAAAGGATGTACAAAAGAGTGTACATGGCTTGTCACAAATGGATGTCTGTCCCATTGATAGAATGAACTACGACTCTTTCGAAAAGATAACAAGTGATCGGGCAATTGACGCGTTACAAAAATACATAAAACAAAGCGATGCTACCATTCAATACCTACGAATTTGTCGTGACGCAACATTGAGCTATTTGAAACCTGATTTGAATCCAACTGAAAGAATTCACAAAATATGTCACGCCTTATTTTTCGTTCGTATTTGGCGAAATTTTATTCTATCATCGAGTCGGTACACTTTAAAAGATAATTTTATGACTTCTAATGTCTATATGTGCTTAGAAATCAACGCCAGAGGCTTGATTCTTCTCGTTAAAAAATTTCGAGAACACCCCGAACAATTTTTGCCCAATTTATTCGACAGCCAAGGCTGTGAAAATATTTTTCGGTTGTTTCGTGCGCTGGGCACAACACAGTGTACAAAGATCAACTTCAGTATATATGAACTTACACACATGATCCGCCGAGTAGAAACTCAACATGACATCGCATATGTAAAATTAGCCGATCAAGCCATCAATTTTCCAAACAAACGAAAAGGCAAAGCAATCATATTTGAAATGCCATCAAATGAGGATATTGATGAAACCATTGCAAAAGCCAAAAGTGAAGCTATTGAAAATGCCGCAAAACTGGGAATGTTTACTACAAATAACATTGATGACTATGAAATTCGCAAAGGCAAAAATTTTGATGAAGTTGAAAATGAACCAGAAGATTGCGTTGAAAGTGTAAATGGTGGACAGGATGAAACATGGGATGAAATGGATGATGACATGGACGTAGATGAATTGGAAGTTGATGAAATGCACGTTGATAAAAATTCGCGCTTTGTCGTTGTGCGCGACGAAAATGGAATAAAGAG
Source organism: Obolodiplosis robiniae (assembly GCA_028476595.1). Lineage (NCBI taxonomy): Eukaryota > Metazoa > Arthropoda > Insecta > Diptera > Cecidomyiidae > Obolodiplosis > Obolodiplosis robiniae. The sequence continues at coordinate 29,084,329 of CM052015.1, read as the reverse complement.
GAAAATACCAAAATCAACCTATGTATGGATGCTTACGGAACCGAGTGAGAAAATTAGCAATGATCGCCTAAAAAGAGTACAAGTTCACAAGGAAAAGGAAGGCTAATTCGGGCAGATTGTTGTTCACTGGGCTCTTTCATCCATATGAATATTGAATATTCATTTCTTATTCAATTGAATTATGTTTGATTTAAAAATGAAAACATTAAAGTAATGTTAAAGTGCATCTTCCAATAAAAACAAAATACACCGCAGTTTTTATTATGTTCCAAAAAACCCTTTAAAAACAACCATTTGGTTTCCTATTTGTCCGTAGTTTCATGCAAAATGAAATGCAATTTTTCCAGGTTTAAGGTTCGTAGTCGTTTTCCAATCGTTTGAAGAAAGTAAGTGGAATTTACACCGTTTGTATGAAGTAAGTATATCTAATGCGAAAAATGTCCGTAAATCTAATGCAAAAAGTCTAAAACGACATAAAATATTCAATCGAATTATACTTGGAATTATGTGCAGTATTAAGAAAATCATAATTTGCTTATGTTGAAATGTTTTGACAAACACAGCGTAGTCAATCCGAATAACATCACGGACGAAAGATCTAACATACACACAAATATGAGCTGGCGCTTTATTGTGCATCTACGTTTGTGTGCGTACTACGACTCTGTCGCTGATGAGACTCCGCATATGGCGCTAGAGTTATGTGGTTTGACATTTCATAGTTTAACAACCGCCAAAATTAGCATCACACCTCTTGCAAACGCATCAAACTATTACTGTGTCTCACTGAAGAAATTTATTTGTTCGTAGCGGAATTGAAACAATCGTTCTCGTAATCGTTATATTTAGGTTCGTCATCTTCATTTTGTTGTTTTGTTTTTCGTTTTGCAATTACCGGTCAGTAGCAAAATGAATTGTGCATTTTGCCAAGATCGACTGTTCAGTTTAGATGAACATAGAGAGCTGAAAGTTACGAAATGTGCCCATGTCTTCCATGCAGATTGTATCGAACAAGCAATCAAATACAAGTGAGTATAACAACGCATTATGTGCGCCTATTGACACATTTTTTTTCCCAGAATGAAGTGCTGAATGATTATTTTCTTGTTAAATGTCGGTATTATTTTTAGAACGTCTCTTTGCCCATTGTGCAAAAAAAAATTAATGATGCGCCATGCTGGACCATTAGGCCTTCGTGCTGAAGATGTTGTACTTGCACGTGTACCAAGTTCCGTTGCACCTAATGATTTGCATGTAAATCCAGAAGAAGACCAGGCTATACCTACATCCGATGATGGAAAAAGTTTTGTTGAAAAACCAAATTTGATGCAATCTCTTGGGTCACCAGGTCTTCCTGCTGTCGATGTTGTAGCTTCACCAAAAGGTTTGAACAATGTCAATCCGAAAGAAAGCCAGCCGAAAACTGTTGACGATGGGAAAAATGTTGTTGGTGCTTGCAAGCCAGTTCCACAACTAAGTAAAATTTACCGAAAAGACTAAAATTTCAAACACACAATTTTTTACGATTTTCTCCTTCAATTCTAGTTCGCCGTAACACGTCATTCGATTCAAATGCTCATGGTAGTAAAAATGCTACAATTGTTGACAAGCCAATTTTGAAGCGATCTGCTTGGCCAGTAAGTCTTGGTGCTGTCGATGTTGTAGCTGTACCACAAGGTTTGAACAATGCCAATCCGAAAGAAAGCCAGCCGAAGAATACTGTTGACGATGGCAAAAATGATGGTGGTGCTCGCAAGCCAGTTCCACAAATAAGTAGGGACCGATAAAACTTTCACGGATTATTTTTTTACAATTCTCTTTTTTATTTCTAGTTCTGACTCGCCATGACACCGAACCATTCGAATCAAATGCTCGCGTAGTCTTCACAGTGCGTCCTCGCGTCAATGAACAAAATACAGCCTCAAATTCTCGAAGCATAGTTGGAAATCGGTCTATTGATATTGGAAGTGGTTCTGTTCGGCCACAAACTGCGAACAAAGGCGATTCGAAAACAAGTAATGACACAGAATTCACAAAATATTTTTTCGTTGACTAATACTTTTGATATTTCTTTGAACATAGGCCGTCGTTTTGATGCCGTCGATGGAAAGCATTCCGACACTACTGCAACACAAGGATTTGTTCGATCACAAGTTACGAGCAGTGGCAGTACAAAAACAAGTAAAATTTTGCCGAATTATCAAAGAGATCATAAATTAGCATTTTCTATTCTCATTTCTTTGAACATTAGACTCTGATGCCGCTGATGAAAATCGCTCTACTCTTGGTTCTCGCTCTAATGCTGTAGAAACAGTATCTGGTCAAATTTTCCAAAGATTTATAGTGTAACATTTTTTACATTCCTTTTAATTTTAGGTAAATACGATCGCAATGTACGCATCGCACGACCGTCCTTGCGTTCGATGAATGAAAATGCCACCCAAGTCGAAACTGAAGAACCGCGGTCAAAAAGAACTCGAACACCGGTGCATCGGTACAACTTGAACGTCGTAGTATGCTGCGTTTGCAATAAAAAGTTCCGTGAACACATTCCAATTATGCATGGTCAAGTGGTTTGTTCTGCTGAATGTTTAAAGGAACGCAATTAAGAAGAATGCTGACATCAACACTAAAGGGCAATCAAAGCAATCCAGTGCTAACAACAAAGCTAAAAAAAAGCAAAGTTAACCATCCAAGAAATCTATGTTTTAATGATAATGGATTTATCCAATTCAAAGAGTTTATTTTTTTGTATAAATATCAGTTTAATGAAATCGTTTATTGAGATTCATTTATAAATATCAGTCGAAATCTTAGTCAAAATAAAACATTTGTTCAAACATTGATGAATTTTTTTTATAACACATTGAATATAATTTTTCAAACATTGCACAGCTTTCCTATTGTCATTTGGATGAATCAGTCGGGCAATTTGAGATCTTCCTCAATATGCATTTTCAAGTGCTTGGTGAAATTACTCGATTGCCAGAATTTTTTGAACAATATTGGTTGCACAACTGAACAGAACGGACAGATGAATTTGCATTTACGATAGACGATGCCATTTTCATCAGTGCAGCGTTGAAAATCTTCGATGTTGTCCATTGAGATGATTCCATCTTCCAGCGGGCATCCATTTTTTTTCATAAAGTCCATAAGATTTGAAATCAACTTGGCACGCAATTCGTCGTCGGTTTGCTCTTTCGGAGCCTTCTTGGTTTGGATCTTGGTTTGGATGCTGACTTCCTTTTCGCCGTCGATCATTTTTTGAATGTCTCCCGGGATACTGAGCATTTGCGTCTTGTGGCCGGGCAAGAATTCAAACTGCTTTTGTTTTCTATAATCGTCAGCTCGGCAACAATTCAGTTGGTCAATCCACGATGCTCGTTCTTCAGCCAAATACGACTGAATCTCGTCAACTTTGTTTTTATCAATGCACTTCAAACTTGTCAATGTATCATATGCAGCTTTGCCCAAAAACATTTTAAGGCATGGTGGATATTTCTCGCCCGTAAACTTCTCCAATTTGGCCCAACAAGATGTATTTGACCACGGCTTCGCTTTCGTCTTGACTTTCGGCTGAAATATCGAACGTTGTATTAATTTGTTGTTTTGTGAATTAAATTGAATGTTATTGTGTGCTTAAAGCGGCACTTTTATGAAAACTTGAAATTTTTTCTGTCTCACCATGACGAATTTTTATTTCACTATACTGAATCCTGGAATGGATTTATTTACTATATTTTCACAAACAAAGAAATCAAACTAATCAAAGCCGGACAGATTGTTTACTGCTTTTAAACTCAGCGCGATAGTCACAAGAGTCACAACCATTTTGACATTTCGTATGCGTATACATCTATACGTAACATTGTACGTTTTTCTCGGTATCGGTGAAGCAGTCGGTAAAGCAGTCGATAAAGCAGAGAGGTGACGATTGGGCGAAACACAATGAAAACATTATTTACTTTTAAATAAATAAAATTATTTTAATTTTTGCACTTTTTTTCATTCTTTATTCTAAATATCAATGAAAAAAACTGTCAAAAATCATAAAATGTAGGAAATACTACAGCGATTCGTTAAAAAGTAGCATCATAAATATTGCGATAGTATATGCTAGTTTTGCTAGTTTTTCATAGTTTTTGCTATTTTTTATATGGGAATTCAAAACTAGCTAGTGGCGACCATCTCCAAGATTCGAAATGTCACTTTTAATTGCAATCAAACACCCTCCGCCTCGGAAGAGTCCCGTCAACTCACGGCTTCTGTCATGCCTGTAAACAGTGTAATTGTTAGTGAAAATTTCTGAATCCTCTATATCATCACTAAGCCAAGTTTCTTTTAAAGACATTATATCAAAATCATTCGCTGAACTGTTGCGAAGAAATGTTGCTGTTTTTCTACGTATACTTCTAACATTTTGATAATATGATTTCAGTTTCTTTAATGAACGTTTCATTGAGAAATCGAAAAGTGAGAAAAAAGAGAAAAAAAAAAAAAATATGCTTTAGTTGAACTATTTCTAAAACGACTTGGATTTAATGAATGACTGAATTTTAAAGGAAATAAAAGTGAGCATCGTGGATCGGCTATTTATTTGATGTTTTTCCATTGCCGTTTCTGCCTCGGTTTTTTCTGCTGCCACCGCCGTTTCCATTGCTGTTTTGATAAGTGTTGGTTGGTTTGTTGTTTATGGCCTTGGCATTGACAGTAGAAGCTGCCGGATCCGTGGTAGATGAGCTTGACTCTGGTTGGATTTGGGCGTCACTAGTCGATGTATCCATACTTGGAACAGTCGAATTTTTGGCTGCAATTTCCAAATCGTATTCGTTGTTGATGATGAATGGGCGCTCACCTTTACGGATTTTGACATGAACCAACCCGTTTGTAGTGTAAACACTGGCAAATTTGCTATCCATTTTCATTGCATGGGCCTTTTTGAACAAAATTGTATTTTGCTTTGTTAAATTTTCGCTGATAATGATGTTTTTATCGCTCTGAAAGCCCAAATCCTTCAATGATACCGGTATTTTGCGAAGATATTTGCCATAGAACAGTGTTTTGATGTGTTGAGCTAAAAACTGAACTAAAATTGTGCCGGATTTTTCCAATGAATTTGTTTCTTTGTTTTAAGTCATAATGTGTGAGAGCATTGGCACTACCGTCGGGTTAGATGTGTCATAATCAACGAACGCAGCAATTTTAATGAACAGTTCATTCAAATTCAAATCATCATTGATGGGTATTCCAACGATTCTTAATTCATTTGCCAATGACAGACGATCGATTTTGTTTACTGCTCGGTCCAGGCGAATCGAATTCTCATTGCACGACTTTTCGATGGTGTTGATGCGTGTGTTTACTGTTGATTGTATATTGTCAAGCCGTGAAGTGAGCGAAGCAAAACTGGAACGCTGTTCATTTAGAATAAGGTCAAGCTGGTTTTCAATATTCGATCCCATTCTCGTGTTGCTTCTTGTTCGGTGTTTGGCTGCTGGTGTGCTGAGTTCGATGGGCGACAATTGTTGGTTTGTTCTTTTGCTCATGCCGATGAAACGATGCTGACTCAAATTAGCAGTACATCACAAATGAGGTTATGTGCAATATTGAAAACGATAGAATTGTTGTTGTGAATGTTGTTTGTTAGCCGATGATTTTATTTCGTCGAAAATAATATAAAATTTTGAACCTTTTATCAAGTAGCATGTACCGCATTCATTGACTACCACCACATTCACACGATGCATAACCGAAACTGCATTAATTGTTTCCAATCCGCCGTATTGTCCTTCACGCGACAGAACATAACCCACATAAATTTTACATTCAGCATCGAGATCATCAATATGGTTCACGTCTTTCAGTTCGCTTACTCTTTCCACCAAAGTTTGTTTGTACATCGGGAAATTTTCCGGTTGGAGGATATGTTCAACGACTGTTGATCGCAACTTTTTGGTCAATCTCTCGTGTTCTCCCTTTAATCTTTGATCGTGGTTAATTTCATTTTTCCATAGTTGGTGTGCGAGAGCAGAAAAAAGGCAATTACCATCGGGAACTGTTGAAACCACAGATAAAAATGTTGCCGGCTGGTCTTTCAAATTAAACTCCATAGTTTGTTGTCTTTCGCTATTGATCAAAACAGCGGCCACCATTTCATTATTTTGTTTCAAAATTTGATCTGAAAGAGCGTGAATTCGCGAAGTGGAATTTTCAGTCGATTTTACTGATGAATTTTGATCGTCACAATTAACCAATTCAAATGATATATCAACAAGTTTGGAGTCCGATGACGGTTCAACTACATGCTGTGTTATTGTTGCAGTCACTTCTTGGATTGAAAAATTCTTAATGCTAGATTTTCGGTTCGATTTGCGGATGGATTTTTGTATCACAGGTGCCGTTTTGACTTTTTTCGGCTGATTTGCATTCACTGAATGAAATTTTTCCAAGTGCTTCTTGAAGTTAGATAAGACCCAAAAGATGCATCATCATCGCAGAGAATGCAGTATACGCTCCCAGAATGCCGGTTGCATCAACTTCCACAAATTTCTCGCACCATGCAGCCATATTGATATTGTAGGAGTTTAGGCAATTACTCACGCTGTCATAAAGTTCTTTGAACAAATTAGTATGCTTTTGCGTATTAACTGCTCCACATTTTAGTCCAGCTCGGTTTGAAAATGGAAAAACATCATTTTTCTTTTGTTTGCTTTTCTTCTCTTTGAAAAGTTGTTCGCCAGTGCCATCATCTACCAGATTTTTCACGTGTGCTGTTATTTTCTTAATACAATCTTTTTCGCTGGGCAAAAATTCGAATTTTTCGGGACATTTTGCATACATTTGTCCAAAAATCGAAATCAAGTTTTCATCATCTAAACTTTCATTCAGTTGAACAACCGCGAGATTAAGTGCTTGCTCTCTCATAAATTGTTCTATCGTAGATATTTTATCGTCCGTTAAATCCTTAAAAACAAGTGGATGGCAGTAGCCGCTCATGCTATGATAAGATCAAATTTCACTTTTAATTTTATCGAATATCTTATTAAAAGCAATAAATTATACCTTAAGCTGTTTTTTATCACGTCTGAGATTTGATATTTTAAAGTGGATTCAACCACTTTCCAGAAATGCGTCGCCATGTGTATTGCACATCCAACCGAAATTAGATCTCAACTGATTTGATTTTGACAAGTCAATTTTGACAGCAAATAATATTGCAATACTGTTGTATTTCATGAAAAACACTTTCAAAGGATATTTCATGTTTGCATCGAGCAGACAATAATTATTTTATGTCTGGAGTTTTGTCATTCAGATTGAACCATAATGAATTAATGATATTGTTTTGATTTAAAAAAATAAGCAAGATGTTGTTTTTAATTGACCAATGCGATCGTTTTTATTCAAACGACAGAGAAAAAGTATTATGTTGACAGTTATTTGGATTTTTTATTCAATCCTTTCGACCGAATGAATTTATTAAGTAATTGCGTACAGTTGAGATTTTTTTCATTTTCCCACGAATCTTCACTCGAATCATATCCTTTCCATCTGATAAGGAACTGACGGCCAACAACACTTCGGTGATTCAATATTTCTTCGACTTCATATTCGGGATCTTTTATTTCCGATTGTAGTTGTTTCTCATTCGCATTATCATTACATTGCTGCAAGCCAGTCTGCAATTGGTTAATTCGTGCGAGCAACATTTTATTTTCGCGCTTCAAATCGGCAATGACCTTTTCATTGGCTTTTTTAATTGCATTGATATCAGCGACTTTTTGCTCCAACACCTTTTTGGCTGACGTAACTTCATTGCATTCGAATTGGGCCTTCTTAAACGCCACGAGATGTCCATGATTTTCGGTTTTTAGTGACACAATCTGTTTAACGAGCGTTTGTTTTTCTTCTCACCAGTTATTTGCAGTTGAGCTCGACTCGATTGGCACCGATTGAGAGGGAGCTGTGTGCTCTGCCTTAATTCCTAGGCTAAATTCAATATCTCGTTCAGTTTTGATTGGCAATTTTGCAATTGTACATTTCGAGAATGCATGAGAACGATATTTCTAAATAAATAAAATGAAATGAACAAATGGCGACACAAAACTTAAGATAAAAATAATGTACCGTGGGATTTAGGATATATTCGTCCATATATTTGACGGCCAATTTGCGTCTTTGCGTTCATTGTGTCTTTGCTTCATTATTGGCTGTATTTGTCAATTTTTCATTATCATTTTTGAAACGTTTAGTCAAAGCCAGATGTAAATGATATAATTCTAATTCAAATTCTGACAATAATTTAAATTTGTGTTTTTGTTCTAAGCTCAACCATTTTTGTTGTGCATGTTTAATTGCTGCTTGTGCACGTGGATTCGACACTGCCGTTGTGACTTTGATAAAATTGGGCAAAACTTTTTTCTTTTGACACGCACGCAAGAAACAAACGTCTTCATGTAATAACTTCACTTTCTTTTTCAAGCGAAAGGAACGGTTCAAACTTGGATTGGTTTCCATTTTTATCAAAAAGTTTTTTAAAAAATTGGACTTGACGTGAGATCCGGTAAATTAACTTCATGTTTTTGAGTCGAAAAACCTTATTTTGATTTCACAAAATGAACAAAATTCTTAGTAATTTTGTACCAACCTGGAATGCATTTCGAATTGTGAACAATTCATCATCAGCATCACGACTGAAAAGTCCAGTTCCGTCTTACACCGATTGTGCGACATTCTTCTATTTTGTTCATCTCATCTCAAAATTCGTAGTCTTTGTTTTAAACTATACTACATACATAAATAAGTAAACGACACAGCACTACACAATTGCGCTAATTATTATTATTGATTGGTGCGAATGAGTGCGAAGAGGTTTGAATTAACGTTGCCCTCGTCCAAATTCATTGTGTTTGTGCCATTCTGTATGTAGAATGTTTCGTAAGCATCTAATTGTCTATCGTCTTTGACTTGTTTTACAAGTTTCATGTTTGAAAGTTTATTATATAATTATTCATTATGAAAAACGATTGAAGATTTCGATATTTTTCTAAAATAATCAGACACTCAATTTATCTTTCTCACAGTTACTGAGTTAACACAGTGCACTATGAGCAATTACAGTCCCTGACTATGAGTGAAAAAGAAAAACAGCGCAATAATACAATCAGAAAATGACATAATAAAAAAGTTATAATTTCATGGCTTACTCTTATGGAAATATCTCTCTGTCAGGTTGCTTAGCATAATATTAATAATCACAACAGCATTTTGTACAAATAGTTGGTTCAAGTCATGCAAAATTTCAAGTCATTCCAATGAGATTTAGGACTACCTACCCTGTACAATTTTCGTTTTTTGGGGCCTTTTCGAGGTCAAAACTGAAAATTGGTATAGCGGCTATCTTAAGTTCACATAGTTTCCTTTTGAAACTTTCGGAATATTATTTTTCCATGAAAAAAATAAGCCACACAAAATTTCAAGACATTCTGATGAGATTTAAGATTGGCTCCCTCACAAAATTTTCAATTTTCGGGGTCAATATTCAAATCATTAAATTGGATGAAGTATTTGTGATTTTCTAATCTGTGTTTTTTCATCAGTTTTTACTGTTATACATAAATGTTACATTCTATCGTTGGCATGAATTGAAGGTTCACATCAGAGTGAACTAATTCATAATTGTTATTACCAATTCAAAAATTAGGAACTGAGATGTTTATTCGTTTTTTTATTAAAATTTAAAGAAGTTGGCGTTTTTACTTATAACATTTGGCCACTCCTAATATAAAAGTTAAATAAAGCTTGTTCTCATATAAATTGCAATAGATGACATGATATTTTACTTTCATATTGATATTGACCAAAAGCCATTATAAAGTCGTGATTTCATTTTTCTTCATTTTTTATCGGTTTTCCATGATTTCTTTTCTAGAATCAAGGCAATATTGCGAAAAATATATAAGAACATCGTGCATGTATGGCCCACACATGAAAGCTTCGAAATCTTAAACTTGCCAATAAAATTATAAAAGATGGCGCTACAGGCTAGATCCTACTTTTTTTTTCTTGTAAAAAAATCGTGAAAATAAATAAAGCGAATTAGTTTGAATCTATTTTCTCTTGCATTTATTCATTTTTCATTCGGAAATTAAAAAATATACCTTAAGAAGACTTTCGATTTTCGATTTTTCGCTATTTTAATGTAATAACTTTTAACTATAGGCGATCGATCAATCAGTCAAATAGTTACGTAAAATTGAATTGATTGGTAAATGGCATTTGTATAACTGTTGTGGACACATATTTCATTACATGATGAATGATGATTACATTTTACTAAAATATTTGAGTAGTGTAACTAACTGTGTAACTAACAAATTAAGAATCTACCCCCTCTACCCCCCCCCCTCTACCCCTCCCCTCTACCCCTCCCCGCTACCCCTCCCCCTCTTCCCCTCTTCCCCTCCCCCTCTTCCCCTCTTCCCCTCCCCCTCTACCCCCTCTCGGGGGTATCTTTGCAAGTTGTAACTCTTCAGCATAGACCGTTCCTTTAATTTCTCCTCCGTTCAAATCGGCCAACAAGTAAGTGATTGGATCTCTAGGCTGTATTCTACGAATTGTGAAGACTTCGTTCGTCCAATTTGCGGTGTAGCCTTTTGCAAAAATGTGTTAATATTTACTTATACGCACAAAATCCCCCATTTTAAATTTTATGTTTCCATCTGGTGGTGGTGATGGTGGTGGTGGCAGCAGCAGTCCTTCCAACTTGCGATAAACTGTATTGAGCAGAAATTGTTCATTGTTTTCATTCACTTCATTGGGTTTCATCTTGATTGTTCTATGTTTGGTGTTGTTGTACTCCGAAACTAGCCGTGGCAGAATATCAGTCCATATATGTGACCTTCGAAAGCTGAATTCTTTCCACATTTTGTTTTTCAAAGTTCGATTAAAACGTTCAACTATCGCTGCCTTCTTCGTGCTATAGGTTGAGTACAAATTAATATTGCGTTGCTGTAACATATTCTTCATTTTGGTGTTGTAAAATTCTTTCCCCTCGTCTACGTGCAAATTTTGAATTGGATGATCCAATGAATTCAAAACAGATTCCATTGCACGCGTCACCTCTACACCTGATTTGTTTTTAATTGCTCGTGCATATGCTCTCTTCGAAAAGATATTTATTACAGTTAAAATATACTTATATTGCTGATTTTTCGCTGCATATGGAATCATTTCGACTAAATCGGCTTGAAGAGTGTCGTTGATACCCCTCATTTCTGTTGGTCTACGTTTGAAATTCTTTCGTGCTCCACGATGCAACTCATTTACCAGATCCCATTTACTCATCGTTCCTTGGTTTTTTTTTTTACACAATGCGATCAGCAATGATCTTATCGTCAAGAGTGCGCATTCACGTGGACACCTTTTACATGTATCTACCAGAACGATTCTACACCATCTTTAATGACGATAAGATCATTGCTGAACTTAACCTTGAGCCGAAAGTTATGATCTACGGTGGGAAGGATGTTACAGATAGAAATCGATTGATTTTAGATTTCCAAAGCGTGCAGTATTTAAGTGATCAATTTAGATTTGATTAAATTTGATTGTATCAACACAATTAATTCTCTTGTTTTGGTGAAAAATAAATAAAAGAAATAAAATTAATACATTCAAAAAAAAAAAAAAAAAAATGTTATATCAAAGTATATTTTCTTTTTACCTTTCGGAGGCATATGATGATGATGATGAGATATATACACGGTAAACTCTGCTTTCCCATTTAGTCTGAGACAATATGCGTTTCATTAAACATGTTATGAGTATTCCTATTCGAAATATAGATGAAGTCGCATCGACTTCGAGATTAAATTCGAAGCGACATAGTAAACTGTTACCGAATTCAATACGTTGCATAATAGCAGGACCTTCGAATTGTGGAAAAACAAATTTACTCATCAGTTTAATTGAATCTGAACATGGATTGAAATTTGAAAATATCTACATATATTCAAAGACCCTGGAACAGGATAAATATGAATACTTGAACAAAATGTTGCAACCGATCAAAGGAATTGGGTTGTACACATTTTCATCATCATCGGATAAGGTTATTGCGCCCAGTCAGGCTAATAAGAACTCCATTATTATCTTTGACGATGTAATATGTGGCAAGAATCAAGAAAACATCAAAGCCTACTTTTGTCTCGGGAGACATCGCAATATAGACTGCTTCTTTCTAACACAAACATACACGAGAATTAGCAAACATCTCATTCGGGATAATTGTAATTTCTTAATATTGTTCAGACAAGATGATATGAATTTGAAACATGTTTTTAATGACATGGGTGTTGCATGTGATATGAAATTTGAAGAATTTCGACAGTTATGTCTAGAGTGTTGGAGAAAAAAATACGGTTTCGTTGTTGTTGACTTGGATAGTGATGTGAACGAAGGTCGTTACCGGAAGGGATTCTCGAATTTTTTAACGAGTATTAAATAAGTCTGAAATATATATACGAGTTCAGTAGAGATTTATCGATCAAAGTGGAAACAATGTCCAAGAAAGAGAAGAAGTTGAAATCCTCCCTTGTGAGAGCACGCAATATAATTGTAAACAAGTTCCGAAAACTACACGGAGATCGTGCGAAAAAAGGGTTAGAATTGCAAGAAACGTATGCACCGATCACCGAATCTATAAATCGATTAATTGACACTAATCAGGAGCGTGTTCGAAGAGAAAATATTCGTTTGAATGATGATGTCGATGTTGACTTTGAACCCGACGATGGCGATGACGGCGATGATGATGATGATGATGATGATGATGATTTGATGTTATTTGACGAGAACAATAATTCTGAACACACTCCTGATCAAGAAATGGTCGTCGACAGAAATGCTCTAACCTCGAAAAATTTTAAACAAGATCGGAAATCTGAAAATTCCATCAAAAATGAACAAACATCACCCAGTTCTGATGTTAATTTGAAAAAGAGAAAAGACATCCTAATGCCTAGCATCGGTGATAGATTAGAGTCTAAAAAATCGAAGGAACGAACGAAAGTTTTCGATAAATGGAAGAAACAACGTTCAGATACTAATGATGCACTGCGAGGAGATGTTTCTTCTGAATTGAAATTAACATTCAACAAATTTGAGAGTAAAATTCAAAGAATCACCGATTCGTTTGATGTTATTTCAAAAAAACGAAATATAAGTAAAAAAGCTGAAACCCAAAGAGTAAAGGAGCGAACCAAAATCATTGAAAACAGGAAAACAACACGATCAGATTTAACTGATTCGTTGCGTAAAGGAGTGAATTCTAAGCTCATTAAACCAACCAGAAAAAATGATGTTAGCCAAACAAGAATTATCAACTCAATTGATGTTGTTGGTGTTCCTGGGGAGAAAAAGAAAAAGAAAAAGAAAATGAAAAAGAAGAACTCGCGAAAGCTAGATGTTATAAGAAAAGCTGAACGAAGAAAGAAACAGTGTGTGGACATAAATAATGATGTACAATGTGTTGCCGCCGATAAGGGTGGTAAAATACGTAAAAAACGCAAAATAATTATTAGCCCCGAAGATTATGATTCTGACAGCGATTTCGTTGGATTTGCAAAAGAACAAAGAAAAATTCGAAGTCAGCAATGTGAGGAAGAAGAAGAAGAAGAAGAAGAAGAAGAAATGATACCAACCACTTTGAAGCGTGTAATAGTAAGTCCTGACGACTATGATGACACAGGGAATTACGTGGGGCTAGCTTCAAAGCGACGGAAAATTGAAATTCTCGAGAAGAAACTGCCGACAATTCACCGAAAGAAACAAACCAAGAAATATGGACGTGCGTTGGAAAACAATTTTATTCCTTATGCTGAAAATATTGTTTACGAATATTATGATAATCCAAACGAATTATGTGAACGTCTTAGGCTGTTGACTGCGTCAAAAGAAACTGGAAATTCAAACCACAATCAAGAAATCAACTCCATTATTGAAGAGTTGCGAGAGCGTCACATCATTGTATAAAGGACAATCCTTTAGAGCAATCAACATCAGTTGTTGATAAGACGTGAACGTGTTCACATCGCAAGCTAGAATTAACAGGAGTATGGATGCCAACGACGACGAAGCTACTTTGAAAGAGTCAGAGATGGATTGTGAGAACCATATTCAAAATAATTTTGTGTTCGTTGACATGCAAGGTTTCAAAACGTATCGCAACAGATTCATATGTAAGGAATTTTGTCTGGTTTCTGGAGACGATGTGTACCATGCAATCATAAGACCACCGTACAGATTTGAGAAACTACCATCTGACTGTAAACGACATGCAAAATGGACCACAAACTATTGTCACGGTCTAACCTTCGAATGTGGAGATGTATTTCTTCTCGACGTACTTCAAACTGCATACCCCAAATTGGTGGGCAAGACAGTTGTGATGAAAGGTGCCGAAAAAATTCAATGGCTAAAATATATGTTTCGAACTTGCGGAGATGACATTGATTGTGAAAATATTGAGGATATGGATTACGACTTGGAACTCCACAGTGATGATCACGAAATTTGCGCTTACCACACCAACAACAAGTTTGGTTGGCAACAGAGTCGATGCGCAATGGCAACAGCTCTAAGACTCCAAGAAATTGCAACAAACAATATTCAAGAAGTTGAGAAATACTTACATTTAAACACATTTCTAGAATTGTAATGAATGTTAATTTTTCATGAAATATAGAATTTTTATTCATTTTTTTATCAAAAAGTGATTTTATTCATTTTTTTTTTTTTTACTACTGCTACATTGGAACTTTGTAATGACCCCATGGTAAGGTTTCTATATTGCCACTTAGAATATGTCTTTTATTATCGAATGGACTGAGAGCAGTTTTTGTCTGTTTCACACTGAAAACAGTGTGTTTCTTGGAACGAAATGAATTTTGATCTTTGATGATGACGCAGTTTTCCTCCAGGCATCTAATGTAATCATTGAATGTTAGCGATCTCTTCAATACATATTTTCTAACACCTTTTGCTTTTTTCATTTTCTCAATCTTTTCCGATCGCACGCAATACATCTTACTTCGCAGACCAACGAATTCCGTTAAAATTTGGCCATTCAATTCATCTTTGAAGAGTCCGGGGATTTTCTTGTTAACTCGCGGTATATTGAATTGGTTCCCTTCTGGATAATCACTCGTGTCAAATTTCTGCAGATTCTCCAGCATATCTGAATAAAAGCATTCAGTCTTGACACCAATGATGAGCGAATCCGTCTCTGTGTAGAGCATCTCTACATCTTCATCATATTTTGCTTTCATGTGATTATAGTAAAAGTCATACATTACAACTTTCGATATATCCAGAATGGACATCCCAACAGCAATCGGTTTATTCATGAGCAAACTTGTTTTGTTCAAGTGTACAGCAACCATGTCTTCGTTAAGGATTGTGTATCGTTTTAAATTGGGCATTGCAAATAGTTTGCGAGCCCCATAACGCCCTTCCCACAACACCTTCAGCTTAATGTCGACTCTTTTTCGCAGATTTTCAATTGTTTTGCCATAGATTGCATTGATCAAGAGCTTGTAGAAATTTTTCTCAAATTCATTTAACGCTCGTGTTCGTAGAATTGTGTTCAGAATTATGTACGGCTTAAGCCAATCTGACTGATTGAATTTCATCACTTTGTGAATCTTTTTCAACACCAAACCATGTTGAAGCGCACATTTCAACATTCGGTAATGAATTACGTAGTTTTTCTTATCGAACAACGTCTACAGAAGTTTTTTCTCATTTTCCGTGTTTGGAACTTTGGAATTTTCTGCACAAAATGGATAGTCTTTATCTTTGTCATGCAAGTGCTGCGGATAATCAAGATCTACCTCGAAAATATAGCCAGTCGATGAGTCATCTTGAATGTTCAGAATTCGGCTCACAGGGAATTCTTCTTGATACCATTCGAAACCATCGATAGGTAAATGTTCCATCATCGAATAACCGTAAAGGTTATTGGCATCCAGATACATTAGATATTTCGATTCAACGTTTGGATCGTATTCTTGCATGTATTTGTTGTTGGCCTTCGAATACCGCTTGCTGCATTGACTGATCCCACCTCTAATACCTCTCTCGATGAACATAAGCTTATCAATGTCTGTTAGAACTTCAATCTTGACTTTTGTGTATTTTAACATTGCATCGAAAGATAGTCCCGGTGTTGTGTAATAATGTGCTGGATCGAGTTTGTAGTTGTCGAAGCAGGTATCTCGAAAATTTTCAAATACATCAACCAACAACAAGATATCAGTTTTCATGTACAAATCAGAATAGTCACCCAAAGAATCGATATTGAATTCATTCCAAACTTTAGTTGCAAATTCATAATCTTCATCCGAAATGTGGCTTTCTGTCAAGATGCTGTAGAATTTATCTTTTGCCGGCAACGAGTTTTCTTGTAGTTTCTTCCATGAGTCTATGTAGTCGTAGCAAAAGACCCCTTTCCTTTCCAACATTTTAAGCTGCTCCTCATTCAAGTTCTTGAATTCAAATCGCAGATTCCGTTTCTTTTCGCCTGGAAGTAATGAAGATAAATAGTCCAATGATGATGACATGAATTGAAATGAGTCGATGAAACGCAGTTTAATGAAATTTCCATACTCA
This sequence comes from Obolodiplosis robiniae, assembly GCA_028476595.1. Lineage (NCBI taxonomy): Eukaryota > Metazoa > Arthropoda > Insecta > Diptera > Cecidomyiidae > Obolodiplosis > Obolodiplosis robiniae. The sequence continues at coordinate 29,067,655 of CM052015.1, read as the reverse complement.
TTGCTATGAGTACTTGGCACTGTGTTGATGAAAGAGATGTATTGTTCTTCGTTGCGTGGAATGATTGAAATGGGGCCAGGAATTCCTTTTGCAACTTCTTTGATGAGGAAATGTGCATCATAGTTCGATAGGTTGTGAAACACAATTGGAATGAAACGCGGTTCGCGATACAGCAAATTGCATTTATTATGAGCCGATCCACGATATTCTCCAGTCAAATGCGAATGATCACGAACTCGAATGTCATCTTCCTCGCATGGCTGTCCGCAAATGTGACATTTCATTTGACAATATGAAGAGTACTTCATCTTCCAAAGACATCTGCAATGGCATTTTTTACTCAGAATCATCTCCACTTCGCTGGCAATATCAACCAATTGTTTTACAAACCATTCGATGCAGTCTGGTCCACGCGCACTTCGAAAGAAGGATTTCGAGTCATCGTATGCACACTTGAAATAGTATCCAACGCTGAACGCTTCATGTTGTTGATAAGCTGTTGTTCCTTCGCTCCGACAAAATTGGGTGTCAGGTTTTTTCAATATTGATTCAACATCTGCGTAGATAATAAATGGCACTTTTAACTGTTTGCTATAATTTTTAAATTCAATTGTATTTGTATCCTTTGTGGGCATTGTAATTTTATATTCATTTTGTTTCAAACATTCTATTTTATGCGATTCCAGTTTATCAACTTTTGTGAAATGATTCAAACAGCGATCACAAAATAACTTCTTTCTATGCTCTGAAGTAATTTGATTAGTCAATAGCGCACTCATATTCTTAATCCAACAATAATGCATTTTTCGATAAAATTCAACGTGTGCACCATTCAAATGACTTTCATCATCATCATCACCTTCGATCCTATCGATATCATCATCATCATCATCATCGTATGTTTGCGTGAGCAAGAGCAGATGAATATGATTGGATTTCACCGATTTTGTAAGCCGCACGGGTTGAATAACTTTTTTAGAAAACATGTAGACATTTATGGAAATTGTCGGATTGAGCTTCTCAAATTTTTTGATGTCTCGCAATTCTACGGGAAATTTTATATCACCGAAATTCAGCATTTGTTCTCGCCCTCCATATGTTGACACCCGTATTGGATTTTTCAATGTTGGATACAGCGCTGACAATACCGCATACATGAAACATTTGTCATCAAAGTTTTGAACGTTGATAATTGCCCTTTTTTTCTTCAAGAAATCCGGTAGATCGATGTATGTTGATCCACCAAAGGGGACGTATTGACTAACTTGAAAGTTCAGCTCCTTGATTTCTGCCAGTTTGAATCCACTCCCACGAAGCTCGACATCGTCAATCCTTCCGAGCACCATTGCGACCACATATTCATCATAGAATTCCTTCAAGTCACAATCAAAATCAACAATTTCAGCATTTGTGTGCAAATACAATTGCTGAGATTCTCTCGATTCACCTTCTTCGGTTATGATAACTTTTTCAAAATTAGCACAAAAACATGCTCCAACCTTTACGATGGTATTTGTTTCAAGTATCTGTGTAATTCGCCTACTGAATAGTTGAAAGGCTTCATCTAAAAATTCTCTAATTTCGATGTGATTTCGATTGACAATTGAAAACGTTTGCAACCGATTTCGGAATGCAAATTCTCGTTCCTGCAATTCAATATTTTCAGACATCTTCACTTCGATCGATTCTCGGTATGCTTGCTCTCAACAAACTGTTGACATTTCTTTGCGCGTTGCAACTATATATACATATTCATATTACCCTTTTCCTCTCCTCCTCCTCCTCCTCCAATCATATCAAGCAATAAAATTGGGTGATTCACGGTGTCTCGGCGACAAAATCAATTAATATTTGCAAAATGTGAAAATGCGACATTCAATAATATAAACAACATTCTCAATTTTGCTCGAAATAAACATTCCCTAAAATCAATAAATCAATCATATTAATGCGAGCGGCTCGACGAAAACCATGACCTACCACAATTCCTGTTCATTCCCTAAAATCAATAAATCAATCATTTTAATGCGAGCCGCTCGATGAAAACCCTGATCTACGACAATCGTGAGCCACTGCCGCTCGACGAAAACCATGACCTACGACAATAGTGAGCCGCTGCCGCTCGACGAAAACCATGACCTACCCTTGAGCTGAAACGCAGTTAGCTATACTACTTATTTGAAAATAAAAAATAAATTACAGAAAAATGTTGCGTCGTGGCTTAATCTTCAAAAAAAAACATTTTTGAACCATGGATGATCAATCATTCAAATAAATAAACTGTGCTATTTATCATCGATTAAGTATGAGCTCAGCCTGTGCTTGTTTGCTGAAGTTGATGCACTGTCTTATATCACAAAAAGATGTTTTTTGTTAAATAATCATAGGATTTTGAGTCAAAAATTCATGTTGGCTTAAACTTTAAATTAATTAGTGAAGTGTTTCAGAAAAGTGGTTACACATGGAACGCTTAAAGATACGTATGGGTGGAAAGGTTCACACAAACAAATCTGCAGAAAATATTTATACGTCGCCGTTAATATCTTTTAACGTATTTTCACGCATTAATATCGAATTTTACCGCAAATATTTGACTATCTCAATTTGAGATGACATTTACGGCAGACGTAGATATTTCCTGCAGATTTCTTTGCTTGTTGATTATTTCAAAGCCGTTAGGGGTTACGGGAAGCACAATTGGCGCAAAACCAATCACCTTCTGGAACCATGCGCATATTCAAGCAGTCCATGTGGAACCACTTGATCTTGTCCTTGTTTTCGCAAAATATCATGTTGCCAAAAGATGTCCGTCGACAAATACACCACTTCATTGGCGAAGTGCGAATGATGATATTTGGTTCTTGAATGGTGTGTAGACGTCGCGCAGTTCGATGTATTGGCTGTTGTGGCTGTTTACAAGATATAGTGGCTCGACGTTTTTTGTTTCGAAGTGGCATACATGGAGAAGGAAGAGTTATATCCATTACTTTAAGAGCACGGGTGAGAGAACGGGTTACTGAAATAGAAAATTTTGAATGCGAGCAATTAGATTGAATCTTTTGAAATCAAAATCATTTTAAGTGATATTTATTGCAAAAAAATATTGTTAAATATAATTTTCACACAGGTTCTTACCTCGAATTGTGCTTGGTGTTTCTGAAGGATTTAAAATAAAATGGTAGCGATGAAGTGAACAGATTTTTTCCATTTGTCGTTGTTTTTTCGTTGTTGATCTGGTTGAAGGTGTCATTTTTGATAACCTATATGGAAGAAAAGAAAAAAAATCTATTTAAATTCTTCGAAAAAAGGAAAAAAGATCGGAAAAATGAAAAAGTAGACAAAGCAAATGAAAGAATGATCGAAATTATCGAGTTAATCGAACCGAATTAATATGCGCAATATCGTGAAATCATGAAATGCATGTATGTATGCCGCATAACAGAAGGAAAAATCAAAAATATACACAGGAAATGTAACTGAATTCGAAACAAACACAATTATGTATGCTTAGGCCTCTCATCCCGACGTGAAAAGACGTGAAAATCTAAATTTTCACGTTTTTTAGAACCTATTCACGTTTCACGTTTTTTGGACGATTTTGAATCATTTTTCACGTTTTTTCGCCAACAAAATCACAAAAAGAGCATTTTCTCATTAGTTGATTGTCAGCACCTCGATAGTTCAATCTAGAATTTGATGCTTTGGTATTATGCGACCAATTACATCATCCAGTTCTCTTTTTGTTTGCTCCCCCTTTCGCTCTCATTCTCACTCGTTTCCAAAATTGAAATTAATGTCTCCAAAAGAATCAAATAAAAACAGGCACGGCAAAACACACTGTGCATGGATTTGTGCTTTTTCATATGCATATACAAATACGATTATGTTTAATAGAAATGTTGATATTACCTTGACATTGACTAACTTTGAAAATATAGAGAAAAATTGGATTCAATTAGATGCGGGCCACGACAGGAAAAATTCATATCTTTCTTTGAAAACTAAATGGCAAATGGTCCAAAATCACCCTTAAAGATTAAGAATTGAAAACCACTTGTTTACTCAACTACGCATAGAATCAGATTGATGCGCATTATTAATGTTCATGCATAGACAAGAACGCACGTTGCCTTCCTATTCACACCATTCGTTCGTTTGTTTGTTTGTTTGTTTGTTTGTTTGTTTGTTTGTTTATATGTGTGTTTTTTGCTCATTTATGTCGAAACATAGTCAACTTGTAGAAACGATCATTTTGTTCAAAACGTGAGAGCACAAATCAGAGCAAATGCGCTCCAGCCGATTGCCATTACATTCACTTTAGTTTGTATCCAAATGATCGAAAATATATAAACTACATTTAGTGTCTACTTACTAACTTACCACCATTGGCATCCAATGCGTTGCAGCCGCTTAATCGTACCTCTCTTCTTCTGTTTTTTCTTGGCGACTTGGCGGCGCGGTCGCTGTTTGATTGGCACCCGATTTTCCTTTTGTATATTTGAATGGCGTGGCGGCTTTTTGTCGATTTTCGCTTCTGTTGACTTTAAAAATGACGCCTCTTCAGAGAAGCGTTCGAAAGACAACATATCTGTTCCCTAAAAATATAGATGGACAGAATTGATATGAATCGGAAAACACTATATTTTCTACACTTTAAATAGCTCATAGGTAGTTTTGATGATGTAACTTACGTTTAGCAAACCGGCTAAAAACGAAGTGACACCATCTTTGTTATCGATTGCACAGCTTTGTGGCAACTCCTTTGCCCACTCAATTCGTTCTCCGCCTGCTGTGGCTGAGATGTGGCCACATTTTTTTTGGGTTATCATTCTGTACATTGTTTTTATATCGGCTCTGCCATTCCGAGGTTGGAATGGTAGCCGTCCAGTAGCCGCTTCAAACAATGTGACCCCAAACGACCACAAATCATGAGTTTCGTTGAATAATTGCACTGGTGGATTGATTTCGAGGGCCTTGTAATAATATTTTGCAAGAATGTCCGGGTGCATGTATTCATAGGTACCATATAATGAACCAAAACGCTGGTTGGCTTCCAGGACTCGTGCAGCGCCGAAATCAGCAATTTTGTAAACAGATTGCCCAGCACAGCATTTAGAAATCAAAATATTTTTTGGCCTTATATCCCGGTGCACGATGTGTATTTGATGCAAATACTCAATGGCGCTCACCAAATGTTGGCAAACACGGAAAAATTCAAACGAGCTTAATCCATCTGGGTTAGATTCAATCAATTGCTGTAAGTTTCCTTGAGCGCAATATTCCATTGCGAGAGCTTGTCGGTCGACATGTTCTGCCCGTTCTAAACCGAAAAATTTAACGACATTTTCGTGATTGGCTCTTGCCATTGCATCAGCTTCTCTTCTTATGAATGAATCCAACATGAATTCGAATGTCTTGATTGCCACTACCTCGCCGCTTTTGATCGCAGTCGCCTAAAAAACACAAATGAATAACAAGAAAGAGTTATAAAAAATGCAAAGAATTATATCGAACGGATAAAAATTGTTTTCGTTTGGTGTAAGTCTCATTTTCTCTAAATGAATCGACAAACGATCAAACGCATTAAATCGAACGATAAATACGATAAACACCTTTCACGCATCGAAATTGATATGTGTTAGATTACGTTAGATATTTCATGACATTTTTCTTGGTCACATTTCCCATATTTTTTGCAACTTACTTTATATACTTGGCCAAAGGCGCCTGCTGTAACACCAACTTAACATACTGACCTATATTTGTAACACATATAAATACCAGCACATGTTATAATAAAGACAGTCTTGACCTACCACTCAACCGATACACATGGTGTTAGTTATTTCATTCCTATATGGCGAGTCCGGCAAAAAGACCCGTACATTTTGAAAAAAAAAGTGCAACGAATTCATAAAATTTAAATCCATACAACCATAATATACTGTGCAAATAATCAATAATCGAATAATTACAATATGGAGATCGCGAAAAAATTGTGCGTTAAAGCTGTTAAATAGCTAAATTTCGCGTTTGTTGGATATGAGATCTCAGAAATAGCACAAAATTCCAACAGAAATCAAATTGTATATAAAAATACTGAACTTCAGCAAACATCATCAGAATCACACATAACAATCATTATTACTTTTGGAATAATATTCAGTGCCTTATCGATAATTGCATGCGCACTGCGTATTGTAATCAAAAACAGAAAACCTAAGCAAATAAATTCATCACAAGCATAGATAAACTACCACGAATAATTATAATGTAATAACTAAACACAGTGTAAATGACTTTCAGCGCAATACGAACTAATTTAGAATACCAACAGCAGTTAATTTCAGTGCAATCCAAATTAATTGACAATATCAACGAACAGTGAATTTCAGTTCAAAAAAAAAATAAATTGACAACATCAACAACAGTGACTTTCAATGCAATGCTAATTGATTTACAATATTAACATCGAACTATCGTAACAAAGAAATAATATGCAAAAATTAGAATGAACATATTTCAACCGAATGACAAAGATACCAACACGGGACACCGAGGCTAAACAGCAAGAAGACCACACAACGCAGAAATCAACACATATGCAGCACATTAACACAACAGACGAGGTGACGAAACGGAAATCAACATGTCTATGACTCTAAAAGATAAGTCCTAAATATATAATAAGTCTCAATAATATACAATATAAATCATTTAAGTTTAAGATAAATACATGAGCGCGAGTTAACGAACTCACTGTCGCGATAGGGAACAATTGATAAACACTGGCTTTAATAATGTTACCTTAACTCGCGCAACAAATACAAAAAAAAAAATAAGCAAAATAGGAAATATGACATACTTAGAAAAATGCACTCAAAGCAAAAATGCGCACATAGCAATTTTACACTCTTTTTCAACACATGCTTCGAAATAGAGCATCAAATTACAAAATATTTGTCTTTACGACACAATTACGAAAATACAAACATTGATGTAGGTCGCATCATATCATATTGCGTCAGAATTTAGGTCAAAATCACATATTATAAACATATGGCAATATTGGGGTCGCATTTAAAAATGCATTGGGCACAGCGTAATTGAAACAAACGTCATCAACATTCATACTCATGTTTATAAAATCATTTGTTTTGGTTTAGTCTTTTCGTAGTAAAATTGTTACAATAAAGGGAAGACATAAGCAAATCCAAGGGGGAAATCACTCTTTCAATTACATTAATCATGTCGAAAAAGCAAAGTAATTTTATGAAAAAAGTAATCGCGACAAGTAATGGTGCAAAGTAATCGCAACATGTAAACCCTTTGATAATGTCACAATAGCACAACTATTGATTTTAAAGCATATTCTACTCTTAAAATAACTTTCTGTGGTCTCTGTGGATAAAATGAAAATAAAAAAAGAAAAGAATGAAACTTGTGTTGAGCACACCATCAACATCAATTCTTTGGTTTGGTAAGCGTCGATCTTCTGGCCTAAAAAAATATAATGAACATATAAATTGACTTTTGTAGGGCTCGTATGCGCTACTGTCCTTACTGGCCTGCGCGACTCGTCGAAACGCCACCTCAGCTTGGAAAAATGCCGAAAAATAAAGTGTGCGTTCTGTTTTTTGGAACCAAGCAATAGTAAGATTATATAAGATAATGAAAATGACTCTTTTCATTCAATGAAAAAACTACATGATTTCAGCGGATTTGTTGATTTGGATAAAGTTGATGACTATTTGACTCAACCTGAGAATTATGTACGGAAAGGCAAAGGGCATGTTTTTGTGGATGCTGTGCTACAAATGGACAACTACATATCTGATCCAACGGTATTTTAGAGTTCATTATATCATTGAATTTAAAAACATTTTTTTTCGGTAGTTCATTTGAAACACTTGATCGTTGCAGAAATTCCGCTCAAATGCCAGTGTGAAATCAGCCGGTGACATTCGAATTAAAACCGAACATGATGTCGCAAAAAAGTTGGCAATAAAACCAGAAAGAGAAGTTGTCTCTAAATCTTCGGCTCAGGTCGCCAAATCACAAATCCAAACAAATGCATGGCAACAAGAAAAACAAAATCTTGTACAGAAAATTGTTTCTCTTAAGAAAGAAAACCAAAAGGTGTTATTAGAATTGAAAAATGAACAGTCTGAGCATGCTCTAGTGGTTTCACAAAAACAAGAGCTCGAAAAAAGAGTGAATGAAATGGTTTCGGAAGTAGCTACACTGACAAAGAGATTGTCTGATGTGTTCAAAGATCATGCAAGAAAAAATATGAAGTACGAAAAAACCATCAAAGATTTGTCTGGTGAAAACCAATTGCTGTTGGCACGCTCCAAACAATTGCAGACTGGAATTGATCAAGGCAAGCAATTCGAAAATGAACAGAAACAAAAAGCTAAAAATGATGATGTATTTGAAGTCGAGAAAATACTCGGACAAGAAAAACGGCGTGGCATTTGGTACTATCATATTCGTTGGAGAGGTTATGGCTCCGATCATGATACATGGGAAAAGGAGAAAAATTTGCAGTGCCCGGAACTTCTCAAAGCATTCAAAAAATCTGTTTTAAATAATAAAAAATAAAATGAAGTGTGCATTTTTCAAACCATTTTTCATATAAATAAAGAAAAATAAATAAATGCCAATTTTTTTTGTATAGCATAAATATGCACTTTCTTTTGTTTTTCATTAAGTTGCGCTTTAATAACGGTGAATCAAAAAGTGTATATATTTGGTTAAGAAAATACTATATAAGATGGAAGAAGATTTTTGGCTTGCTATTGAAAAGGATTTGGATTTTGATATTCCATATTTCATCAAGAATGGTTTCTCGTAAGAACACTTTAAATTTTTTGGTTTGATTTAGATCACTGATTTCATTCTTTTTTTGTAACAGCAAATGTGGATTTGCCAATGCATTGGTTTTCAAAAATGTTGATGACAGTGACATCGAATATGTGCAAAAATTCATTAAAGATCGAGCACTTCTAGTTTATTCTGAAGCAAAAAACGAAAGTTTTGGCGATGGCTGTGAAGTTGTGTTGCAGGATGATGATTTGATAAATATTTATGGTAGAACATACGCTTCAGCTCCAAATCAATTTCAATTTCATGCTGGCGATGTAAAGTTGATCAAAAGCTTAGTAAATCATGTGAAAAAATATATAAGTCAAAGGAAAATGTAGCACCGTGCGCAACTCAAACAAAAAATGAAATTTTTGTCGACACAGCTGACTTAAAATTGGAACTGTACCGAAAAACTAGTTCGCTCTTAGACTCTTTTGAAATTGATGGTGAAATTGTTGCTAGCTTCGATTTAGATATGATTGAAGTACTTTCAGAAGGAGATGGAATTTACGGTAGCATAATTTGTGTCATTTGCAAACATGAAAATGCACGAAACCAAAAACCCAAACGTGTGTGCTATCATAAATCACCACAATCAGGCTATTGGGTAATGGCCAATTTCATGAAACATTTAAAACAACATCATCAACTGGTTTTCATGCCAAATGGAGTAAAACGTAAAAATGTAACGCATAACAATGTTTTGAAACCGAAGAAGTGTATTTCTAGTGCTCAGCCTTTGATCAAATCAGATCGCGAGTCAGTTGTAGAATCATTTGAATTGGTGGAAGTAGTTGCTGATGACGAACATAAGTATTCTGATGATGAATTTGCAATCGAAGTTATTTCAATGGCGCCACAAATACAGCTTTATCAAAAGAACTCAATTTATGAACAATTATCAACACAAATGACAAAAATGGTTGAAGTAGTACTAATCAACGGTGATGTTCAGCAATCAATGAAATTTAAATTGAATGGTCAAGAACGATCTATAACAGTTGCGTCAATCAACGGCAATGGCAATTGTTTGTTCGGTGCAATTTGTCATCAGTTATTCAACAGCCAAATAGATGGTGATTTGCACATCAAAGAAACGGCGGTTTTGCGGGAAAATGTGGTCAATTATATTTTACAGCCTGAAAATTATCCATCGTTCGAATATGCACTTAAAGATCGCGTGTATGAAATTAAAAAGAAGAATGAAATTGAAAACATGACTACCGAATGCAAACTTTTTACGCGATTAATATTATCACAACCTGGTAAATGGGGTGGCTTCGAAACAGTTCTGGCCGTTGGAGAAATTTACAACGTAAATATATTGGTTTTTATGGAAGACGATGCTTGCTACATATCCAACAAATCAAAAAAAATGTGTGACCGCACGATTTCTCTTGCCTACCGCGAAACTCTCACTGATAACAAGGTTTTATATGGTCACTATGATAGTATTTGCGATATTGACACGCACCTTCTCTATGAAATAGCTGAATCCGTGACAAAGGAAACTTAATTGTCATCAGTGTCAGCTGACCGTAAGTTTTTCAACCTTTCAGCTCAAAAGTTTGATAAAAACTAAATCAATATACAAGATTCAGTCGAATCAAATGTATCCGTGAACCAATTTTAAATGTAATGTTTAAATGTAGTGGACTTTTTTCAATGTGTTAAACACATTGTGTTCACGTCTGAAACGTTCCGACTTAAACCATTTCATATCATAATTCTTTAGATGTAATTTGATTCTCCGTAAGTAAACATGCTCGATAAATAACAACAAACAAGTTATTTGAAATAATGAACTGAAACGTGAACGAGCACTCAAATACTTTAATATTAGTTTCAGTTGTTTTCGTTTTATTAAGAAACAAAATAAGTTTTTTGTCGTTTCAAAATTTCATATGATTTTTTTAAATGAACGGTCAGACAACATTAGCTAAATTTAAGATTCTTATATGAGAACTACAAAAGCAAACTGTTGCACAATTAAATGCGTAACAAAACAGATTTAATAATGTATTCTTAGTATAGCATGTAACAATAACAGAAAGAAATGTATATTTTTATATTTTCAATCAGAAAAATTTTCAGATTTAAATATTTATTGATGTTGAAGAAATATATTGAGAAATGAAATAATCATGACATTCAATTAAACAATTACTTTCGTTTCTTTTTAATCCGTGGTATGTATGGATGACCCAAAGACATCGTAATAATTTTGCGTCGTCTTTTTTGTTTCGGATTTTGCGTTTGTTTTTGTTTTTGATTTTGAATGCAATTCGATGTTTTTTTGCTTTCAGCTGAGAACCTTACTCGTAGTAATCTATCACTACTGAGTTTTTTTTTATCCGGATTCAACAACCAACACAAAGATGATTTTCTGACAAGAATCTTTTTGCCACCACTACAAATTACTTCAGTGTATAGGCTCGATTTGTCAATAGAACTTTGTTTTATTTTACCATTCCAATCTTTCAGTTGAATGTTTTTAAGATCTTTCGGTTTAAATTGTCGTATGAGTTTAATCGGTGATTCTGATTCTTTTTCTGTTTGTGTTTGTTTACTTTTGTTCGACTTGTACGGTTTTATATTACATACATAATTACGTTGTTTTTTTTCCATTTCACTAATCAAGCCAAACTTTATTGCTGTTGCAGTAGCTATCCTTTGACAAAACTCGATCTCATGTATGATTCCCTTTTTTGGTGGTAATTCAAAAAACGCACGATTCTTTTTTGTATCTTTTTCCAATCGAGGGTATTTGAATTGTGACGATGTTACAAGCAATATTTTATTTTGAAAATGAATTTTTGATATTCTGGAAATTGCTTCTTTCATCGTGCAATTGACCACTGTTGAATTAGCCGAACTTGATCCTCTAAACTGCCGAAAGATGGCTTCACAAGGCTGAGATTCATATAAATATGGCTGAAACCATTCTGGTTTATTAATTTCTCTTAGATACAAAATACATAACACCAAATTGTGTGCATTCATCTCTATGCAAGCGTAACAATTGGCTGTTAAAAAATGATCTTTTAAATTGAAGTTTTTAGATGAAACGATGAATTGGCGCCATATACGGATAAGGAAAAGTGCATACCATATTTTTCTAATTCGTTGAATTGGAGTCAAATCTCGATGCATATACGAGTCGATGATATCACGTATGATTTGAAGAAATTGAATCGTAGCATCACTACCAGGTACGCTTTCTCTCAAACATTTCATGACGCGTGGATCACACATTTTTAAAACTGATTCGAAATTTTGTCGGTCGTTCCGATCAAAAGTTGAAAGTGTTAACAGATGCTTATCTTTTGACACTTTACGTAGTAGGTCATAGAAGTGTTGAAGTCTAATGTAATGAATGCCGAAAGGTAGCAATTTTCTATCCAAAAAAGTTCTCAATATCAAATTTCTTAGCTTTGTAGCTATATGAGTCATATCTTGTATGCAAAACGGAATACAGCATAGTTCTCCACATGTGAACCATTCAGGGAATTGACTTGAAGATGAACCCAGCATCGAAAGGTCACGCATTGCTGCATTATATTTGGGAGCGGAGTCTGAAGAAAAAGAAAGTACTGTAATGCCAAATTTTTGCAGCTCGTTCGCAATAATTTTCCATCGATTTGCAACGTCTTGTGCCGTATATTTACTATTTGAGCCATATGCCAATAAACAAAATGCAGGAGTATCTGGATCAATTGGTTGAGCCATGATGACGTTTAAAAAAGACGAAATGTCATTTTTTTCACAAAAATGATTTATGATTTCACTTGCATCTCTTGCCGGATATTGAAAAGGAATTGGCATGCCATTTTTGTTTAGCGGCAAAACAAAACCAACCAATTGATTAGTTCTGGAATCATGTTGAACTTTGACAATTGTTCTAGTTTCATCTTCTGATAAATTTACACATAAAGGCAGACCGTGATTAGTGAGATATATTTTCAGCTCATGACAGCGTAAAATACCTTCATTGATATCGCAGTTTGAAGCTCTGATGTATCGATTTACTGAAGGCAAAGCCGGCAAAGCACACTCCAAATTTCTGTGAAGAGTTTCATATGCTAAAGGACCGACTAACATACGGAAATAGGCAGCAAATAATTTTATATCATCATCGTATCGATAGCCACCTTTTTTACGTTTTGAGTTTTTATCCGCGGCTGCCAGCAATTTTTTTAGAAAGTAATGAGTTAGAGTTTCATCACTATTCAAGTTCGTTCGTTCCAACATATTCGATAGGTTTGTTTCAATTTCGGTCGATTCATTATTTTGCTGAATTTGTTTGAACCGACGAAGACCATTATTTACTCCATTCTCATCGACAATTTTTTGAACATGTTCCACCAACATTTTTATTAGTTTGATATCACCCAAATGAAATTGAAAATTGCTTGAATTTGATGCATATGATTTACCAAAAATATTAATCCGAGATTGCCTATCATTGTTAACGAATCCAAATGACTTCTTTTTAATGTGCTCTTCAACATAGCTAATATCCTTATCGTCAATGGTTTTGAAACTCAATGCGTTGTTATAACCGCACTCACTATTCAAATAAAATGAAGTCGGAAAGGTCCATTAAATAGAAGAAAATAATGCATATTTTTAAGTTTTTTTGAAGTGTTTCTTACGTGAACGCATGTTTTATAAATTCGGGAATTTCGATGCTCAAGTCTTCTTGAACTACAGTCCAAAAAAAATCGTCCATATTTATGTATTTATAATCCCTAATAGATAGAAGTGTGTTCTGGAACCATTTTTCTTTTACTATTTCTATGTTTTGACATATGTCAAGAAATGCTTTAAAAGGAAAGTAATCGCGCATTTTAAATGTAATCGTAATGTAATTTTAAAGTAATTTATTGAGTGATCTCCCCCTTGAGCAAATCGCATTGGGCACAGCATATAGCAAACACATGTCATAAATATTTCAAGTGCATTCATCACGACATCCGATTTCACTTCGTACTGGCTATTTCTCTCACATACCCGAATGATAACAAAAGTGGCCAACACCCATGTCAAAAATTAACGACAGCAAATTCATTAGCTTGAGAAGTGAATTTGAGAAAACGAAAAAGAAAATCTTGAAGGAAAAACTCTCGAAGAAAACACTTTGGGCAAATATCTTGATGAAATCATTCAACGTCATAACGACATTGTCATATACACAAAGACATTCTATGGTGGTCTTAAAACCGAGCAAGCGAAAGTATATAGAGAAGAATTGATAAGGGTCAGAAATATTACAATCCAATGCTTAACTAAACTCAATAAAAACGTATCGGTCTCAAATGACCTACTTGACATAATATCATATGAAAATCTAAACGAATTCTCCGAAACGAGTGACACGGAATACGAAAGTGAGCAAAGTGAAAGTGCAGCGGAAGACACAATCCTAAATCAAACATTTTCGTCTGCCATTGGAAGCGACATATCGACTGACATTAATCAGCAAAAATTCGTATCGCAGCCAATATCGAATCAAATTACAACCATGTCGAACGACGACCGCACATCTGCAATTATGGGCAGTACAAAAACTCAAGTGTTAGCATTTCTTTGTCGCATCATAAACAAATATGATGGGAATGTAAAAACACTTACGACGTTTATAAATTCAATTGAATTAGCAAAAGAGGCACTCGATAATGAGCACGGTGAATTGCTTAAAAAATTCGTTTTATCTAGAATGGAAACAAAAGATTTAGATTGTGTTGACGCTACAAAAGATTTAAACGGCATTCTAAGCGATTTAAATAAAAATATTTTACACGACAGCTCAAAAGTTATTGAGGGCAGACTCATGTCTTTAAATCTGAACAAGATTACGAGCTCTGAATTTTCACAAAAAGCCGAAGAACTGGCCGAAGAACTCCAACGATCGCTAATATTAGAGGGGATCTCACGAGAAAAGGCCCAAGAAATGGTTACGGAAAGAACGATCAATATGTGTCGCAAATCAGCGAAAGGTGATACAGTTAAAACAATTATTGCTGCAACAAAATTCACAAATCCGAAGGAAGTTATCGCCAAACTTATCACTGAACAGAACACAGCTGAAGTCGAAAGACAAATTTTGTCTTTCCGTCAACATAACTACAATCGCGGAAATCGGGGTTTTCGCGGCGGAAACCGCAGGGGTTACAACAACCGTAACAACAACTACCAAAATAACAATTATCAAAACAATCGCAATCACAGTTACAACCACTCAAATAATCGCGGACGAGAAAACTACAATGGTAATCGTAGAGCTTACAACAATCGCAATAACAATAACAACAATGGCAACAATGGTTACAACGTACGAGTAACGGAAAACTCTCACGGCCCGTCGGGAGGCGGGCAAGAGATGAACCAGAACTCGACGTTCACAATGCAAAACAATTAAATAAATCAACCAATAAATATTTTCACGTTTACTCTTTTAATCTCAACTATTCTGACTATGTAAAAGCTAGTTGCAATATCTCAAGTAATAACGCAACTTTCCTATGCGATACACAAGCCGACATTTCCGTAATAAAAATTAGCTCAATTCGATGCGATTTACAATTTGACACTTCAAATATAATTAAAATAAAGGGCATCACAAACGATGCAATATACGGCATACTACCCGTAGAATTCTTCTTCAATGACAAAATAATTTCTCATAATTTTCATGTAGTACCGGACAATTTCAACATACCATCCGATGGGATAATTGGAAGAGACTTCAATAAGCATTTTCATTGCATAATAGACTATGGAGATATGACATTTCTGATTCGCACGGGAGAATATAACATAAAATTAAAAATTTATAACGCACCACATGATAATACATCAACTTTAGCCGCCCGTTGCGAAGCTTACCGAGTATTCCACATCCAAGACTTCTCTGGTCCATGTCTCATTCCCGCACAAGAAATTTCACCTGGAATAATAATTCCAAATACAATAGCTCATACGGCTGACGTAGTTGTTCGCATTTTGAACACAAAAGCTTCAATGGAGATTGTGAATAACAATGTTTGTAACGCAATCCCACTCACGGAATTTGATATCTTCACCGTCAATACAAACAATCCTAGTACAAAAACTGAAGAAAGGCACAATAAACTAACTAAATATTTCTCAGCTGGCACTCCGTCTCACGTACGAGAAGAAACACTTGATTTATGCTTAAAATATTCAGAAATCTTCGCTCTACCTGATGACCCTATGACCATCAATAATTTCTACGAACAAAAATTGAGAGCAAAAGAAGAAAATCCGGTATACGTGAAGAATTATGGCCTTCCAAAGACACAAAAGGACGAAATAAACAAGCAAGTGACAAAATTATTGGCTAACAACCTTATTGAACCAAGTACCTCACCATTCAACTCACCTCTGATTCTGGTAGCTAAGAAAAGTACAGACGGAACGCAAAAATGGCGAATGTGTGTCGACTATCGCATGCTCAATAAAAATTTAATCGCAGACAAATTTCCACTTCCAAGAATTGATGAAATTTTAGATAATCTGGGCAGAGCTAAATATTTCTCTATCGTTGACTTACAGTCTGGCTTCTGGCAAATTCCTATAGAGGAAAAATCACGCGAAATGACCGCATTTTCAACAGAAAAGGGTGCTTATCAGTGGAAAGTATTACCTTTCGGCCTTAACGTCGCACCTAATTCATTCTCGCGTATGATGTCAATTGCTTTTTTGGGTTTACCACCAGAAAATGCATTTATATACATGGATGACGTCGTAGTCATCGGTTCTTCAATTAAAAATCACTTAACCAATCTAGAAAATGTCTTTAAAGTCTGCAAAAAGTACAACCTCAAATTAAATCCAGAGAAATGCGAATTCTTTCATCCTGAGATATCGTTTCTAGGACATACCTGTACAGAACATGGTATCAAACCAGACAGTAGAAAACTTCACGCCATTGAAAACTATCCAAAACCTACAGATAAAGAGTCTACAAAACGATTTGCGGCGTTTGCAAATTATTATCGCCGGTTCATAAAAGACTTTGCTGACATTGTCAGACCCCTTAATCGCATTACGCGTAAGAAAACACATTTCGAATGGACAGTCGAATGCGATTCAGCTTTTCATAAAATAAGAGATATGCTAAAATCACCAGCAGTCCTGGCATATCCCGATTTTACTAAGCCATTCATAGTAACTGTTGACGCGAGTATTTACGCGTGTGGAGCAGTACTCAGTCAACTCCACGGAAACGAAGATCGTCCAATCACGTACATTTCGAAAGCTTTTAAGAAGGGAGAGCTAAATAAACCGATAATTGAAAAAGAACTCATGGCAATACACTTTGCAATAACAACCTTTCGACCATATCTATATGGAACACAATTTGACGTAATGTCAGACCACAGACCACTTGTTTATCTATACGGATTAAATGATCCATCGTCCAAATTAACACGAATTAGACTCGAACTCGAAGAGTATAATTTCGTAGTTCATCATATAAGGGGAAAGGACAACGTCGTAGCCGACGCGTTGTCTAGGATAACGTTTGATACAATCAAATCGGGTGCCATTTCTACAAAAATTCTCGTCACAACACGCGCCCAATCACGAGGGAATATTGAACATAAAATTGACTTGGAGGACAATAACACGGGAGCTAAAAATTTGAATTTCTACGAGCAGTTAGAGAGAGCATTTGACACTAAGACCCCGCGAATTAAAAGTAACGTCGACGAAAATAATAATTTGATTATATGCTCATACATGAAACATAAAAAGTTATTTGAGCTCAAATTTTCCGCTATCGCAAATATGGAATATTCGTACGAAAAAATATTAAAAAGCATGCAATCTGAAACAGCGAAGCGAGGGATAAATAAAATACAATGGCCAAGAAATGATTTAATTATGAGAAATATCAGAACTGAATTATTTAAAGCGGCGGCAAATAAATTTCTTAAGAAATTATGTATAGTCGTTATTCCTACTGCAGAGGCAATAACTGACATTGAAGGGCAATTCAAGCTCATAAAACAATACCATGATGATCCGCTCTATAGTGGTCACATGGGTAAAAGCAAACTCTACGAAAAACTACGCTCTAAATTCTATTGGAAATCTATGAAGAAAGACATCGCAAAATATATCAAATCATGCGAAATTTGTAACCTAAATAAGCCAAAAACAAAGCCAAAGGTGCCTATGAAAATCACACACACCCCGCAATCCATTTTCGACACAATCATAGTGGACACAATCGGTCCGTTACCCAAATCACATAACGACAACGTGTACGCAGTAACAATGATATGTGACTTTTCCAAATATTTGATTACAGTTGCAATCCCAAACAAAGAAGCCAACACGGTCGCAAAAGCAATTTTTGAACACTTTATTCTCGTTTACGGTATTATGAGAGAGATAAGAAGTGACTGCGGAACGGAGTACAAAAATGCAATCGTCAAATGCCTATGCGAAATGCTAAAAATAAATCACAACTTTTCGACTCCATATCGACACGAAACGGTTGGAGCTATAGAACGTAATCATAGATTTTTTAATCAGTACATTAGATCATATGTAGACAAGATAGACGATTGGGAAAGTTATCTTAAGTATTTCACTTTTTGCTACAATACTTCGGCAGAGGTAAAAGTGCGACTGAAAAATGGAAATTTGTTGACTTAAAAATGGAAATTTGGTGACTTAAAGATGGAAATTTGGTGACCTAAGAATGGAAAAATGCTTACTCAAAAATGGAAAAAAATTGCTAAAAAATTGAAACATATTTACCCAAAAATAGAAACAATGCACCCAATTTTGAGTGAAAATTGTTGACTTAAGAGTGGAAAATTGATGACTAAAAAATGGAAAAATGTTCACTTAAAAGAGGAAAAAACCGAAATATTCAGTAACATGTTTGTACCAAACGCAACGTACGTTTATACCTTTGGCTTATTTTTATTTTATGTTCATTTTTTTCATTAAAATTTTCAAATGTTATACATTTGGTTTTATTTATTGCATTTTTCAATGAATATTCATTGTAAAAAAAAAAAATCAAAAAATTAATCAATCACCAATGCTGGCGTTGCTTTTTTTGGTCGACCTGGTGCTTTGTTTGCCGCAAGTAGCTGCTCTGTTTTATACTTTTCCAAACCAAGCAAATAAACCATACACATGACGTGTTTGCAGATGAAGTAATCAGCGAATGAAGGACATGTACATGTAACTGTATCTTTCCATGACATTGCATCCATTTCAAATGTAACGATGTAAATATCAAACAAATGAGTCGAAAATTCTTCAAAAGTTTGGTATTCGGCGTTGATGAAATCATTAACCTCAGCTTCTGTCAATTCATCCATGCAATTTCCTTTCCGTAAATAACATCGACCCTTTCCATCGGCACTTTTGATGCGAACGATGCTTTTTGTTTTTGAAAATTGGTGTCCATCTTTCATCATTCGGTTCGAAATCGTGATGTCCTGCTTGAATGGTGGCTTATCTTGTACATATTCCGCTGATTCATTTGTAATAATTCCCATCAAATCGATTTTGAATTGATTCAAGCCAGTTATTTTCCAATGGGTATGATAACGTTTCAAGTTGCCATTCCAGTTTTCCAAAGAATTGTTGGTCTTTACCATCCGATAGCACGCACCATTATACCAATTGGAGTTGTGCTTGATCCAAGTGTTTTCGAAATATTCGGCAAAGTTGGGTGCAATAATTCGCCATTTGGCCAAAAATAGTCGACAACCCACATCAAATGTGTTTTTGTCATATGACAAATGAAGTGTTGACAGATCTTTTTTTATTTCATTTTTGTCTACACCTGTTTCCACTGGCCGGCGATCAACTGCGCGAGCCACGTGCGCGATGGAAATGTTGTGATGGAAATGTTGTGTAGAATCCATGTCTGTTGCACCAAACACTAAAACTGGGTACTTCTGTACAATGACTTTTTTGGTGGCATCAGCACAAATATTCTTAGATTTTGACGAATTCTGCAAAAGGCACTTGGTTGTTACGATATAACGGATCCACGGCTCTTCGAACTGTTGATCTTCATCTTGATGGAATTCTTCATCGTCAAATGCTTGTTCGATTTGCATTCCAAGGACATCTTCTTCTTCTTCTTCGACATTAATCGGTGAGTGTTCAAATGCTAAAATGAATGCTACATCCAGTTCATTTGGAATTTTTCCGTTTTGTACACAAAAATGCACCATATCTTCGACTGAAGTTTGGGCTTTACCAAACAGCTCTTTACGATATTTCTTATAATAGGCCAAAATTTGCTTTTTATTTGCCGGATCATTGGGTAAATCAATGCGAAGCTGTTGAATCATTGGCTTTGGAGTCATTCTCATTCCTACGTACTTTTCGATGCCAAACTTCATCTCGTTTGATAATTTAATGATTCGGTTCTCTGCTGTATCACATGTATGTGCTTGATTTCGTCGATAAATGCGAATTTCGACGTCACCTGGGAAACGGTCTCGTATGGTGTAAATTTCCGCCAAACATCTTAGACCACGACACTTAACACGATTACACCAATAAATAGTTTTCACGCCTTGTTTTTGTGCGAATGGAGCGTTGTGGACCTTCCAACAATTTTCATTGGCAAGAAATTTTTCGAAATCATTTTCATTTTCCAATGTTCGTTCTAAAACGTATTCATAGCGCACATTTCGTGGTCTTACTAGTTCACCCGCTTGTTCATCACATGCTCCTTGAACAGCTTCTTCATTCGGCTCTTCTTCATTAATTGCCACATTTCCTTCATCGATTCTGTCAAACACATCAAAGATTGAAATTGTTGAAGTGCTTCGCGTTGAGATGTCTATATATATAAAAAAAGACGAAAAAACACATTGAAATTATTCTCGGAACAAATTATTAAAAAAAATGTTTTCACTCATTTCAAAGTAAATTTTTGCGCACATTCCAAACAATAAAATTTGTGAACACTTACTTCTTTGTGCAGATGTGCTTGGTACCGACAATGGATCTGTTTCGATTGCACCTGAAGTTGGTACATTTGGTACTGGATTCGATATTTCACGTGTATTTGCAGTCGATTTGGTCGCTAAACATGTCAATATATTAGAACTATTTTCAAGTTTCAACAAATGGTTCGATTAATTGAAAAAACAGTTTTTCACCTTTTGTTTTTTTTGTGGCTACAATGGGTGTAGCTGGCTTTGCCAACCTTTTATTTTGTCTTGTTATCATTTCACTTTTTCAATCGATTTATTACAAAGAATAAACTTGGTTCTCTAACTTGTGTATACCGACTAATCTCTCTGCACTTGACATGCTGCCATATTGTCTACACTGACATTCGTTGAGATACTCTCTCTTTTTTGCATGTTGTGTTCAATAAATTTTCAATAGGCATTTCGTTTTATTCAATACAGTTTTTCTTTGAGCATGATCATCATAACATGCAAAGAAAAACAACAGTAAATCGTAAAATTCAGCATCCCTTATACACAAAGAGTACACACAAATATAAATATGTTCAGCATAATTAAGATAAACATCCGTTGCTACATTTGATTTCATGTGATAGCGACAAAGATAAAACAGTGGACAGCATAAAATGAATAAACACATCGAAACAAAAAGAGATTTGAAAAACAATGACTGACTCATTCGATGCTTTGTTTTTTTGCGTGTTTGTAAAAATTCGATTGATGTGAACAAAGCAGATTGATTTTGAAGCAAATTAAGTTACAATCAAGTGTTCAGTTTTATCAATCATTTGCAAATTATATGTTTAAGGAATGGCACTAATTTAGAACAACTTTTTGCCACCATCATAGAGATTCGCTCTTGTTCACACAACGGAAAAATTTTCATT
Source organism: Obolodiplosis robiniae (assembly GCA_028476595.1). Lineage (NCBI taxonomy): Eukaryota > Metazoa > Arthropoda > Insecta > Diptera > Cecidomyiidae > Obolodiplosis > Obolodiplosis robiniae. The sequence continues at coordinate 29,045,907 of CM052015.1, read as the reverse complement.
TTTTTTTTTTACAACAAAGTTGGAGTTTAAATAAGAAGTTTATAGTATACAGTTTTCGAAATGGAGCTCCTAAATGATGGCGAAGATGATATTTTTTTGTTAATTGATGAACGTTTAATCAATGCTCAATCAATACTCAATGACGGAAATGATGAAATTTTTCTTCTTCTTGGCGATCAAAACATTCGTGATATTCGTGAGATACCCGTCGAACGGCCGGCGGCAATGGCCGGCGGCTTTTAGAGAAAGGATTGAAGTGGTGTACGCAACAAAGTGTTTGGCCAAAGCATACCTAGAAGATCGCTTTTTTTTATTTGAACAATGGCCCTTATACATGTTGGAGTAATTTATATTTAATAATGTTAGCATGTATACATATTCGATGAGGAACAAGATTTGCCTATTCGATGAGGAACAAGATTTGCCTATTCTTCTGGGGAAACGGTGCCACTCTAGAGGTAATGAGTACACTCAGTGAGTTTTTCGCACCACCAATGACAGCACAGCAGATGCGTGATTTCAATTCAAGCTGGCAAAAGTGCATTGGATTATTCAACACATACACCAAGGAAAGATTTAATCCAGCATACAGCACTCGTTATTATTATTACAATTTACAACAACGAAGAATGCTGTACATTGATAGCACTCCACGCCAATATTGCCAAAGAATTTAAATAAAAATCGAATTGCAATAAATGTGTGTTTTTTTTTTAAACAAAGTTACGAAATTAAAAACAATTCGAATTGACTCATACGAAAGGCAGTCAGAAAAAGATTTCTTCCATTTTTATGTAATCATTTTTCAAATCAAATTAGTAGCAATAATTTGAATCAGAATCACAATTGAGAAGACAAAGAATTCATACGAAAGGTAGTCAGACAAAGATTTTTCCTTTTTTAGGTGAACATTGTTCCATTTTTGAGTAAACATTTTTCAATTTTTTAGCCACCAATTTTCCACTTTTAAGTCAATAATTTTCACTCAAACTTGAGTACATCTGTTCCATTTTTCAGTTTTTTTTTTTTTCATTTTTCAGTGAACATTTTTCCATTTTTGAGTAATTTTTTTTCCATTTTTTAGTAAGCATTTTTCCATTTTTAAGTCATCAAACTTCCATTTTTAAGTCAACAATTTTCCGCTTTTAAGTAAACCTTTTCAATTTTTAAGTTGCAAAAATAATTTTGCCCAATACTTCACCCCACTCAAGTTTTAGGGATAGATTTTCTCCATTTGAATTAGTCTTTAGCAAGAAAGCAAATTTGCCACTCGATTTAACCAAACGAGTCGAGCCTATTTACAACATAGAAAATTATGCATTAGAAGCTAAGTTTCGTTTACAAAAAGCATACGAATTAGCAAATAAGTTACTCATTAAGTCAAAACTATACAACAAAACACAATATGACAAAAATGTTACTAACCATAGCTTTAAGATCAATGATTTGGTGTTTATCGAAAATGAACCATACGACAAGAGGAAGAACGTTAATTTGGGTTCATTTATTATTCAATCAATTGACAACCCAAATGTAATCATAATCGACCCAAAAACGAATAAAACAAAACTCATTCATATGTCAAAATTAAGAATATAATTATGTAAAAGAAAAAAAAATCGTAAAACAAGCAAAATATTTTTTTTTAAGAATGAATTTATGCAACACTATTCATGTAAAAGGGGGCAATAGCATAAGAATTCTCTATTTACTTAAATTTAATAGCCACAACGGCGTAGCTAACCGTTTAGTAGTAATCTTGAAATAGTATCACAAAATTCATTCTTTCTGTGGAAGGGAGATGTAACACCAACTTAACATACTGACCTATATTTGTAACACATATAAATACCAGCACATGTTATAATAAAGACAGTCTTGACCTACCACTCAACCGATACACATGGTGTTAGTTATTTCATTCCTATACTGCTCCTAGCAGGTCTTTTTTATCCCACGTATAATTGGCTGTTTTTAGCATTTTGTTGTCAAAAATGCTTCAATTTAGAAAAAAAATTACCCTCAAAGAATGTGAATTGAAAACCACTTGTTTAATCAACTACGCATAGAATCAGATTGATGCGCATTATTAATGTTCATGCATAGACAAGAACGCACGTTGCCTTCACTTTCACACCGTTCGTTCGTTTGTTTGTTTGTTTATATGTGTGCTTTTTGGTCATTTATGTCGAAACATAGTCAACTTGTAGAAACGATCATTTTGTTCAAAGTGTGAAAGCACAAATCATAGCAAATGCGCTACAGCCGATTGTCACTACATTCACTTTAATCTGTATCCGAATAATGAAAAGACTACGGCTACTAATCTTCTAGAAGAAGTTTTACATGTCCATCTCTTTGTTGTGCTATATTACTTGTTGCATCGCAATTTCGCTTTTTATTTGGATTTTGTGCCGGTTGCTTGGAATACAATGCAATTTAACTTTTACTTTTGAGAACCATTTTGTTTTCGGGACATGAATTCGATCACAATCATTATTCTAAATGAAAATAATAGCTCTACTCTGACCGGCTAGTTGGTGCATGAGATTTGTTCATGTTTGCATTGCGCTTCACCTAATTAGTTAATATATGAATTTTCTTGAACAAAATTGTTTAGGTGAGATGCCGGGTCTTTAGCTCCTTCATATTGGCCGTAGCCAAAATACCACACTATGGCCATTATATGTGCACAGCAGCCAACTGTTCGTTGACCATGTTGGCATCTGCAGTAATGCAAAAGTCTTTCAATTTCAACAGCATTTGGATCGTATAAAATATAAGAATGATGTGTTTTTTGGCCTCGAAACCGAGACTTGATTTTTGCGGAAATAAAGATTGGATTATCAATTTTTTCCTCTGTACAAATACTGCCAAAGTGAGCATATACGTATTCATTGGGCAGTATGGATATTTTGAATTGCCCATGCAATTTCATATGTTCTGCGGTGTAAGAAATGCAAGGGGAATTTATCCAATTTCAAATACCATATATTTGCTCTTAAATAAAAAAAATTTAAAAAATGATATACAATTTGAATATTTGCAGTTTATTCGTGAGAATTTATAATAAACGCAGCAAATAAAATAGATTCGTAGGAAAAAAACCCTCTAAACGTTGCGAATTGACTGCTTCACTCTGCAAATAATTCGAATAATGTTATTTTCAAAGTTACCTCAAATATCGAAATGTCAAAGTGTTTTACGTATTTTCGTAAAAAGAATTAAGCGCTCAATGTCAAACAACGACACATATGCCGTAACATATTTCAGTTTTATTTTCGCGCGCACAAACACAAGTGATGGTCAAAGAATTTTGGAGTTGTTTCCAGTTATTTCTTGGTCACAGTAAATTGCCATCATTTCTGGTTGAAATTTTGAAAATTAGTGGCTATGATTCACCACTATCTGTTGAATTATTAGATAAAGAAAAAATCGACGAAATACAAACATTTGTTGAAGCTAACTACGGTTGCGCACATAAGTTGTTCAAAGATACTGTGTACGAGAATAAAGAAGAATTTCGGCTCTTAACGGGACACATTACATTATTATTGGGCTTGAAAACATATGCCAATCAATATTTGGATTCGGGAATGAAAAAACAAAAGAAAAAAAAAGATTCCGTGAAATATAGTGTGAGTGAATAAGCCACAATTCCAGAAGAAGTTGAAGTGCTTTCTACTGATGATTTCAACAAATTGAAAACGTCGGTCGTTCAAAAAGTGACTAAATATTGCAGAAAAAATAATATTGACCCTGAAAATCTATCGGATTCTTGCATTGGAGACGATTGGGAAATCATTATTAACTCAGCCGGTAGACCTATATACAAAAACTTATTTTCATGTCATATTTGTGAGGTTAGAATACCGTGTCTATACAACAACTATTGGCAAATATCTAACCTTGAAAAACACATTAAAACCCATCAAACACGAAAGCCAAAACCTGAAGTTGTACAGCAACTTGAAATTTTTTTGGAAAGTTAATCATAAAAAACAAAATGTTTTTCGTGTGCTACGTCATATTTGCTAGACAAAATGCTGTCTTTCCGGCGCACTGGCTCAAAGACCGTAATATGCTTATAGTGAAGTATATGAATCAAAAGGTTGAATTCAAACCAGAAAATTTTGGCGTACTATTCTATAGACAGCTTCGAGCAAATTGCAAATGGAATGTGTCCAGAAGATTTTCAACCAAATTTTAATTTGAGCATGGATGTTCCATTCCCTGAAGAAGGTTGTTTCTTGGTGTTACCGAAAAAATCTTTTGAAACATTGGATGAAGCTAAAATTTTCTGTAAAAATCGTCGTAACACTTGTCCAGCTGTTTACAATGAAGATCGTGAATACGAACGCCCAATTCCAGATGTTGAACAAAGTGGTGGGGATGAAATTGAAAAAAATGATCAGTGAGTTTTGTTTATAACATATCGTACAATTTTTAAATTGATTTCCATTTAAATTTGATTTTCTTCAGTAGCGATTTGCACGTATCTGGAACTGAGGCTAATGGCGAGCATACGGAACGCAATGCACAGCACAATGACAGTACTAGTGAAATGCATGATAAGTGAGTTTTGCGAAGAATTTTTTAAACATCAGACATAAACATATTTGAAATTAATTCTCGTTTTACCTTTTTTTCAGTAGTGGTGATTCACACGTTTCTGAATCTGAAAGCGGCGATGATTTTCATGCACCACCAAATAATGATTTGACAAATGAAGTATCGGTTCAGCCACAGGAAGTTGGTCGACAAATTCAAAATGGATCTCTGAACTCTGTTCCAAATGAATCAGAAAATCATAGCGGCAGTGATGAAGAGCATGGAAAATGAGTTTTGTTTATATGCTCTCAATTTAGGAATTGAATTTGATCATTTATATTAATTTATTTTTTCATTCAACTTTCATTTCAGTCATCATATCCAACCTGACTTTGAACACGTGAATGATGGAAGTGAGCAGATATCTTCACAACAAAGTTCTGACTCTTGTGATGCTTTGCGTTGGGCACAGGGAATTGCTCAAAGTTCCACGATCGATTCGAACAAAGTACAAAATGAATATCAAGGTTCTGTTCCGAATGAAAAACAAAGTGATGATATCAGCAACAAAGGGCATGGAAAGTGAGTCTTGTTCATATGTTTATAATTTCGCAGTTGAATTTATTAGTTTATATTAATTGATTGTTGCATTCTTATTTCATTTCAGCCGTGATATTCAATGCGACAAAATTATTTGTCCAATAATTTCAAATACATGTGATAATTTGGCAAATAATGTATCAACTCAGCTACATGAAATTGATTCTCGCCACATGATTGATCCAAATATGGCTCAGAATATGAGCGAACATTTTTTTTCGAATGACGAAATGAATGAGCAGTAAGTGTTTTTATTCCATTACTTTTTGTTTAAATTGAACCTTTTTTTAAAAATAAATCCATTTAATTTAGGCGCACTATTCAATCAGCTCAGTTACAAGATCAATTGCTGTCGAATGTGAGTGGTGAAAATTTACCAGAAATTCCACTTGGTGCAGTCAAATGTGAACCAGTTTTGTTGGTGGAACCGTGCTCGAGAAATCGTAAACTATTGGATGATTTGCTCGAAACAGCCATGATTGAAGAGGTTGATGAAGACATGACGATCATTGTTAGCAGTAAAGGCTTCGGTGTTCCTTTCCAAATCACCACTGAAAGTTTGATGAAGCGAGAAAACGATCCGATATCTGGAAACTTGCCATACAATAATACCGTAAGTAATTTTATTTGTATTATTCTATTGATTGTTAAATAATATGAACATATGAAAGATTAAATTAAATCTATTAATCCATAGAAAACAGGACGCATATATAGGGCAGTGCCAAATATGAAATTCCAGAAAAAGTCGTGATTAGATTCAATGATTGGAATTCCGAGCCATCGAAACAAAACGAAGTATATGATAAATTGATGGTTGAAGCATTGGTATTAATCCTCATCTCTCCCGACGACATGGCAAATGGAAATGTTAGTGCTGATTTCCACGACTTGGTTCGCGATTTAATTTGCGCTTTTTTGAAAACTCGCACGGACAATGACGCTGAAAGAATGGTGAAAGTGGCAGACAACATTGAAAAAGCCTGCAAGAAGATGCATAACACTTAAATGAATGAATGAACGCATGTTCCACATATTTTTCACTTTTTCATCATTGCTATCTTTTTAAATGCGCGCATATTTTGTCATATGGATCGTAAAGTAATTATCCATTTTTATAGTCAATTCAAATCAAAAAATCGTGATGGTATTTATTATAGTTTCTATACCTTCGATAAATTACCAAATTTATTTCATTAAAAATCAAACATTAGCAAAGTAAAAATGTACCTGATTCGAGCAAGTTGAAATCAGTTTTCATTTAAGAATTCATTCGATTAGTTAACAAGTGATATACCCGTGATATCAAATAAAATTAATTACATTTCCGGTGCAATGTACTTCATCCGAAGAACGAATATAAGTTTTGATGTTATTTAAACTAAAATATGATAGTATAATCAAGTGAGAGAGGAAATAATTCATCGTTATTTGGCAAATGTGCAAAATATTTTATCTCATGAAGGGAAAAGAAATAGACTGGAAAGAACATACTTGTTATAGGATTTATTATAAGCTCCAGGTATGAAGAAATAAAAAAGTAATCGAAAATTACAATCTCATCGTATATAGTTTTTTCTAATTTTATTAATTTAATTGTGCCAATATGAAAAGAGTACATGAACAAAAGAGCTACAACATTTGTTTTTCATACATTTGTAATAAAATATCTTTTGTTTCAGAATGATTCTGAAGTTCATAAGAAACTAGATTTGTGTTACGTTCGTGTATGGTAAAGGGAATACCAGCTGTTGCAATGTAATTTTCAATGTCTATATAAAAATTATTGTTTTCAGAAAACGGTTCCAATATATTTCTCGATCCAAATTTTTACCATGTTGCGAGAACTTTGAGACGTTTTTCACAGTCAGTATTACAGGAGACAGGAGCACAATCAAAAATATATTTTTTTTCACGTTCGTTTTTTTCGCCAATGTACCTGAAGCCAAGCACAGCACCAAACACAATGTTTTCTTCATTATCTTTGTCTTCAGACATATTTTTATTCCGTTTAAATAAAGTGACCATCGGATATTTGCAAAAAAATAGGAATTTTGGATTGAAAATATAGGATGTTCAAATTTTTTATAGGTGCAAATATAGGATGAAATATAATAACAAAAATATTGGGTAGCACATTAAATTCCTTTATTAAATGAAGTAAAAGTGAAATAAAATATCATCAGAAATATTGCCAATGGCTTATTGTCTCAAAGCAATGCTAGAAATGATTGAATTTTATTTCGTTGTTTTTCAATTATATTTTTCACCGGATTTGACCTAGAAAAATAATCATAATTAGTTTAAAGTAGGTTTGAAGTGATTTGTGATTTAACATATTACCTTCTTTAAAACATCCTCTCTGGAACGAATAAAATTGTCAAATTCTTCACAAGTAATCGTCATATTGAATTTAACTTCGAGCCAGCTTTTGAGTGTTCCAATCGAGAGACGGATTTTCTTATCCGTCCAATAATCAGTGATCAATGCAAAAAGTCGTTCGCATACCACATTTGCACCTTAAAGTTTGAAAAAAAAAAAATAATTTATTAATAATCAAATACTATTATTAGTAATACAAATTGAAAACCGCGCATTCGTTACTAACTTCATATCTATCATAGATGTCATTATTTTGACTTTGACAGCTATTGTATCTTAAAGAGGATAAAAAAATACATTGAAAACGATCTGTCAAACTTATCATTCAGTTGAATACACAAGTTTATTATTGCGTTGAAAATGTCGAGCTACGTGCCTACAAAACAGCATTTGCGGGAAGTTTTACTTTATTGGTTTAATCTGAAGAAAAATGCTTCCGAGAGTCATCGTTTGTTATGCGAAGCATATCCAGAATATGCTCCGTCGATTAGAACGTGCCAGGAGTGGTTTGCGCGGTTCAAAAGTGGTGATTTTGATGTGGAAGACAAAGAGCGTCCAGGCCAAGTGAAAAAGTTTGAAGACGAGGAGTTGGAAGCATTACTCGATGAAGATTCGTGTCAAACGCAAGAAAAACTTGCAAAATCATTGGGAATGACACAACAATCCATCTCCTATCGTTTAAAAGCCATGGGAATGGTTCAAAAGCAAGGAGTTGTTGAAACCAAACGAAACCATCACAGGAGCATTGTACCGAACTCAATTGATGCGTTTGAGCCGAGCACTGAAGGAAAAACGGTCGGAAACGGTCGCAAGACACGATAAAGTTATTTTGCAACATGACAACGCTCGGCCACATGTTGCTCAGGTCGTTAAAACCTACTTGGAAACGCTTCGATGGGAAGTCCTACCCCACCCGCCGTATAGCCCAGACATTGCCCCTTCCGATTACCACCTCTTCCGATCAATGACACATGGCCTGGCTGAACAGCATTTCCATTCTTACGAGGAATGCAAAAAATGGGTCGATTCATGGATAGCCGAAAAAAGCACAGATTTCTTTCGACGCGGAATCCGTAATTTGCCAGAAAGATGGGAAAAAGTTGTGGCTAGCGATGGACAATACTTTGAATAATCAATTTGTAACCATTTTTCCATAATAAAGATCGAAATTTTGAGAAAAATGCGCGGTTTTCAATTTGTTCTCCCAATATCAATCACAATAACATATTACCTGGAATGGTAAAGGCGTATTCCACAAGAATTGCAAAATTTTTGTACGGTAGATCATTTGTCTGCATCGATTCGAATAATTGAAGCCAGCGTTGTTCCGAACTTACATTTTCTTCTCTCCATTTCAGCATCGATCGTTCAATAACTACTTTTAAATGTGCGTATTCGGCGTGAATTTCTTTCTCGGTTTGAGTTAGTATAAACTTTTTTTCGATGAGATAATCGACACAAGGTTGGATTACTTCCCATTGAGGAGAAGTTTTGAGATCCATCCATTCCCAAATCTTCAATTGTGTAAGCCATACGCTCCATTTGGCCAAGTAATCAGTCGTATTTTCTGCAAAAAAATATTATTTAAGCGTAAAAAATAATAATCAATAAAAATAATTTAGTTACCGTGAAATTTTTTTATTAAATTATCAATGTAATTTTCGTCAATCTTTGCAATGATTTGGTCACCATTTTCATCCAGAACAGTCATTTCAATGGGCAAACTATCTTATATTTTTGCTATCTCCTCTCTAAATTCATATGAATTGAATCGATCATCGATACGAACATTTATTGAATTTTTCAGCTGGTCAATGATTTTTATTGCATCAAATCCAGTAACATCATCACATTCCATTTTTCGAATTGATTCTTCAAACAAATCACTTTGATCACGAACGAATATTAGCAATAGTTTGTCAATGGGCGACTTGAAAAATTGTTTCAATTTACGTGGACAATTTTTTTCTTGCGAAGTGAGAAAAAATTCTTTGAGTGCATCAAACAATTCAATAATTCGTGCAATACAGTTTTTGAATGCGAGAAACCGTGTTTTTCCATATCCAAGCAATTGTGTGTATTCAATGTCTGATATTTCACAAATTTGCTTCAAGCGCGTCACACGCACAGTATTTTGATAGAAATATTTGTAAATGTTAACGACCATTGCTTCAATATTGAAAATATTAATTCCATTACATGCGTTTTGTATGGTATTGTGTAAAAGGTGGGCATTGCATCCAACTCCAATTAGTCTGTTATCAAAACGAGCTTGTAGTTGATTGAAAACATTCACATTGCCACCACGAGTCAAACCACCAAAATAACCAGGTGCATTGTCAGCCGATTATGCTGCCAATTTCTTTTGCAAACCAAACTTATCGCACACAGTAACATTTAGACCAACAATAGAATCCTCTTTTTCGTCTGATAATTCCTTAAAATCAATCATTTTATGTTGAACGCCTTTTGTCAATGAAAAGTAACGCGCAATGATTGGATACATTTTAATATTTCCATGGTTGGAAGCATCACCGGATAAACTAACGAATCTGGTTTCTTTCAAATCTGATGCAACTATTTCCATTGCTAATGGAGAGAGAACACCTATAAAAAATTTATTTTAATTGGCACAATTATTTTGCATTTGAATATTAAAACACACCATTCAGTACTGCTGGATTTTGCAACCGCTCCTGTCGCTGTTTGATGTTTTTGTGAAGATTGGTGTTGTTTCAACGCTGATTCGCCTTGATTTGCGATTGAAATGGTTTGGTTGCACAAATTACAAAATGCCGAATTTTTATCATCTTTACATGGCTTAGCCCAAGAATATGTTTCGCTCCAAGCGACATTAAAAGATGTTTCACGATCCGGCATGATTTCAAATTTATATTCAATGCAAATTAAAATCACTTTACTTGAAATTAGACACTCGTCTTACTCGAAGTGTGACTCACAAATGAACGAACGAAATGTATTATACGATGTTCATTACCAAAAAATACAATATTTCATCATAATTCGGAATAAATTGCCGTTATGCATCGACTTGTCAACAACATGCACACATTCGGCAACTGAGAACAGCTTGCGTTTTTGTTTATCATTTGAATTGATTCTTCGAAACAATAACAAAACATAAATATGCCAAACAGCACTAATGAAGCGCTGCGCATAACCGAACAACGAGCAATATGAATCATATGATTACTTAAATTGTGTATCTGCGTTTTGTTTATATTAGAATTTTGTAAACTCGTCTTAAAACGTAGACTAATTATTCCAAATCTTTAGTTGCAATCGAAAAATTGCTGTTATATATGATTTTTTGCGAGTCTTTTTTTTTGAAATTTGAAATTATAAGAAATATAGGATTTTATAGGCAATTTGGAAAATAAAATAGGATATAGGAATGGCCTTTAAAAAATAGGACAGTCCTATTGAAAATAGGATGTATGGTCACTTTACGTTTAAAGAAGCACCATTCACCGATTTGAATTTCTTCTTCTTTACGGATGCCAATCGAAAGTTTCTTTCGTTTTGATAGAGGCGAAGCTTCAACACGTCGTTTGGTAACATTTCGTTTAACAGGAATTCCACTTTGGCCTTGAACTCGGCGGAGTCTATCGTTACTTAAAACTCCTTTCGATTCTGATAAAACCCAAATTAATGAAGATTTGAGAACAGATTTCATGTTACCATCTTCATCAAAAACCTGAACGAATCTACCATCCAAATCATCGTGTGCTCGCTCCTTCTTTCGGTTTTGAATAATCTCTCAAATTTGAAAACACAAAATCGCTATCATTCAATTCGTCGTCGATTCCGTTATTTGAATGTTCATTTGATTCATTTTTTCTCTTCTGAACCATTTGACCTTTTCGTAGTGCACATTCCGAACCTTGAAGCATCAGATAAAGCATCATTTTGAGCCTTTTGCAAAATTGCACGGATTTTTTCGTTACTTGGCAATGAAAATATTCCGTTTTTTTCTGATCGTTTCCATGCTCTTGGAAAAATTACATTTTTATCAGCTAATTCAAAATACACGATTTTATTTCGCAGCTCTATTCGATCAACTATTTGAATTAGTTCTAATAATGAAAAATTTATTCTGGTCCAATTGATGGTCGTCATCGAGCGCAACTCTCTGAATGTTTGTTCGAACGCCTGACTTTGGAAAAGCGCTGGTAAAAACAAATGTGGCGTATTTGCGTCTCTGAATTTGATAATCAAAATTCACTCACTTCAATTAAACTAATTAAACTCAAACTGTCTGAATTTTGATTGACTTCCATTTTATGTTCTGTCGATCTGGACTGTGTACTTTTACTGAAGCTATAACGGTGAGGTGTCTTTTTATATGCCAGAGGCGAAGACTGTATGAAATATACTCAAATGAAGGGCTTCGCTTACATATATCTTCGTCATTTATGTGTGTTTCATGGGTTATGTGTGTGAAGTATTGCAGTACACACATTTTCAAAATAACAACACACATTAACAATGCTCGGCTGTAGCGCATTCGCTATGATTTGTGCTTTCACACTTTGAACAAAATGATCGTTTCTACAAGTTGACTATGTTTCGACATAAATGACCAAAAAGCACACATATAAACAAACAAACAAACGAACGAACGGTGTGAAAGTGAAGGCAACGTGCGTTCTTGTCTATGCATGAACATTAATAATGCGCATCAATCTGATTCTATGCGTAGTTGATTAAACAAGTGGTTTTCAATTCACATTCTTTGAGGGTAATTTTTTTCTAAATTAAAGCATTTTTGACAACAAAATGCTAAAAACAGCCAATTATACGTGGGATAAAAAAGACCTGCTAGGAGCAGGCGCCTTTGGCCAAGTATATAAAGTAAGTTGCAAAAAATATAGGAAATGTGACCAAGAAAAATGTCATGAAATGTCTAACGTAATCTAACACATATCAATTTCGATGCGTGAAAGGTGTTTATCGTATTTATCGTTCGATTTAATGCGTTTGATCGTTTGTCGATTCATTTAGAGAAAATGAGACTTACACCAAACGAAAACAATTTTTATCCGTTCGATATAATTCTTTGCATTTTTTATAACTCTTTCTTGTTATTCATTTGTGTTTTTTAGGCGACTACGATCAAAAGCGGCGAGGTAGTGGCAATCAAGACATTCGAATTCATGTTGGATTCATTCATAAGAAGAGAAGCTGATGCAATGGCAAGAGCCAATCACGAAAATGTCGTTAAATTTTTCGGTTTAGAACGGGCAGAACATGTCGACCGACAAGCTCTCGCAATGGAATATTGCGCTCAAGGAAACTTACAGCAATTGATTGAATCTAACCCAGATGGATTAAGCTCGTTTGAATTTTTCCGTGTTTGCCAACATTTGGTGAGCGCCATTGAGTATTTGCATCAAATACACATCGTGCACCGGGATATAAGGCCAAAAAATATTTTGATTTCTAAATGCTGTGCTGGGCAATCTGTTTACAAAATTGCTGATTTCGGCGCTGCACGAGTCTTGGAAGCCAACCAGCGTTTTGGTTCATTATATGGTACCTATGAATACATGCACCCGGACATTCTTGCAAAATATTATTACAAGGCCCTCGAAATCAATCCACCAGTGCAATTATTCAACGAAACTCATGATTTGTGGTCGTTTGGGGTCACATTGTTTGAAGCGGCTACTGGACGGCTACCATTCCAACCTCGGAATGGCAGAGCCGATATAAAAACAATGTACAGAATGATAACCCAAAAAAAATGTGGCCACATCTCAGCCACAGCAGGCGGAGAACGAATTGAGTGGGCAAAGGAGTTGCCACAAAGCTGTGCAATCGATAACAAAGATGGTGTCACTTCGTTTTTAGCCGGTTTGCTAAACGTAAGTTACATCATCAAAACTACCTATGAGCTATTTAAAGTGTAGAAAATATAGTGTTTTCCGATTCATATCAATTCTGTCCATCTATATTTTTAGGGAACAGATATGTTGTCTTTCGAACGCTTCTCTGAAGAGGCGTCATTTTTAAAGTCAACAGAAGCGAAAATCGACAAAAAGCCGCCACGCCATTCAAATATACAAAAGGAAAATCGGGTGCCAAACAAACAGCGTCCGCGCCGCCAAGTCGCCAAGAAAAAACAGAAGAAGAGTAGTAAGTAGACACTAAATGTTGTTTTATATTTTCGATCATTTGTATACAAACTAAAGTGAATGTAATGGCAATCGGCTGGAGCGCATTTGCTCTGATTTGTGCTCTCACATTTTGAACAAAATGATCGTTTCTACAAGTTGACTATGTTTCGACATAAATGAGCAAAAAACACACATATAAACAAACAAACAAATAAACAAACGAACGAACGGTGTGAATAGGAAGGCAACGTGCGTTCTTGTCTATGCATGAACATTAAAAATGCGCATTAGTCTGATTCTATGCGTAGTTGAGTAAACAAGTGGTTTTCAATTCTTAATCTTTAAGGGTGATTTTGGACCATTTCCCATTTAGTTTTCAAAGAAAGATATGAATTTTTCCTGTCGTGGCCCGCATCTAATTGAATCCAATTTTTCTCTATATTTTCAAAGTTAGTCAATGTCAAGGTAATATCAACATTTCTATTAAACATAATCGTATTTGTATATGCATATGAAAAAGCACAAATCCATGCACAGTGTGTTTTGCGTGCCTGTTTTTATTTGATTCTTTTGGAGACATTAATTTCAATTTTACATTTCGTGGAAACGAGTGAGAATGAGAGCGAAAGGGGAAGCAAACAAAAAGAGAACTGGATGATGTAATTGGTCGCATAATACCAAAGCATCAAATTCTAGATTGAACTATCGAGGTGCTGACAATCAACTAATGAGAACATGCTCTTTTTGTGATTTTGTTTATTCTGTTCCATTCAAATATATCGAGCATATCATATCCATTAATGGCCCAATTGGGTCTTACTCTATGAAATAGTAGCACGCTGAGCAGTAGACAAATTCTTGCTTCACATGTATAAGCATACATAGGCCTCTCATCGAGAATTTTGATGCAAACGTGAATTTCGATTCCAAAAAACTTAAAAAAACGTGAATTTCAAAATTCTAATGAAAATAGAATAGAAAAACGTGAAAAGGATGCGATTTTGAAGAAAAAACGTGAAAACGGGATTTTGCTATTAGAATATTTTTCGAGTCTGAATACATATTGGCAAAACAGAATAGAACTTTATTTAAGAAAAATGTAAGAGAAACATTAACAATGTTCAAATGTTTATAGATTTTCGCTTAATATTGACTGAGCTCATAATTGAAATCGATAGAACAAGTACCGCATTTCGATCGTTTATGAATCATAATTCAACATGACTTTGCACGTCGAACACAAACGCATTGATTTGCTAGCGATAAATCGCAATGCGATTAAACAAACTGTTTGTTTAATCTATTCAGAGAAAACCAGAATTTCTCCAGACCGTAATCATAACAAATTATTTTACACTATAAGTAACTTCATATGGATGACTCAGAATCTGAGTTCAAATGTGTTCTTTGTTTATACTAAGGTTGGTCAAGAAAAAAATCGAATACTGCGAATTACATTAGGAATTTTTTTTAAAGAGAATTGTTGGCGAAAAAACGTGAAAAATGATTCAAAATCGTCCAAAAAACGTGAAACGTGAATAGGTTCTAAAAAACGTGAAAATTTAGATTTTCGCGTTTTTTCACGTCGGGATGAGAGGCCTAAGCATACATAATTGTGTTTGTTTCGAATTCAGGTACATTTCCTGTGTATATTTTTGATTTTTCCTTCTGTTATGCGGCATACATGCATTTCATGATTTCACGATATTGCGCATATTAATTCGGTTCGATTAACTCGATAATTTCGATCATTCTTTCATTTGCTTTGTCTACTTTTTCATTTTTCCGATCTTTTTTCCTTTTTTCGAAGAATTTAAATAGATTTTTTTTCTTTTCTTCCATATAGGTTATCAAAAATGACACCTTCAACCAGATCAACAACGAAAAAACAACGACAAATGGAAAAAATCTGTTCACTTCATCGCTACCATTTTATTTTAAATCCTTCAGAAACACCAAGCACAATTCGAGGTAAGAACCTGTGTGAGAAATTATATTTAACAATATTTTTTTGCAATAAATATCACTTAAAATGATTTTGATTTCAAAAGATTCAATCTAATTGCTCGCATTCAAAATTTTCTATTTCAGTAACCCGTTCTCTCACCCGTGCTCTTAAAGTAATGGATATAACTCTTCCTTCTCCATGTATGCCACTTCGAAACAAAAAACGTCGAGCCACTATATCTTGTAAACAGCCACAACAGCCAATACATCGAACTGCGCGACGTCTACACACCATTCAAGAACCAAATATCATCATTCGCACTTCGCCAATGAAGTGGTGTATTTGTCGACGGACATCTTTTGGCAACATGATATTTTGCGAAAACAAGGACAAGATCAAGTGGTTCCACATGGACTGCTTGAATATGCGCATGGTTCCAGAAGGTGATTGGTTTTGCGCCAATTGTGCTTCCCGTAACCCCTAACGGCTTTGAAATAATCAACAAGCAAAGAAATCTGCAGGAAATATCTACGTCTGCCGTAAATGTCATCTCAAATTGAGATAGTCAAATATTTGCGGTAAAATTCGATATGAATGCGTGAAAATGCGTTAAAAGATATTAACGGCGACGTATAAATATTTTCTGCAGATTTGTTTGTGTGAACCTTTCCACCCATACGTATCTTTAAGCGTTCCATGTGTAACCACTTTGCTGAAACACTTCACTAATTAATTTAAAGTTTAAGCCAACATGAATTTTTGACTCAAAATCCTATGATTATTTAACAAAAAACATCTTTTTGTGATATAAGACAGTGCATCAACTTCAGCAAACAAGCACAGGCTGAGCTCATACTTAATCGATGATAAATAGCACAGTTTATTTATTTGAAGGATTGATCATCCATGGTTCAAAAATGTTTTTTTTGAAGATTAAGCCACGACGCAACATTTTTCTGTAATTTATTTTTTATTTTCAAATATTTTAGTAAAATGTAATCATCATTCATCATGTAATGAAATATGTGTCCACAACAGTTATACAAATGCCATTTACCAATCAATTCAATTTTACGTAACTATTTGACTGATTGATCGATCGCCTATAGTTAAAAGTTATTACATTAAAATAGCGAAAAATCGAAAATCGAAAGTCTTCTTAAGGTATTGGGAGTACAAATTTAAAACCGCGCATTTTTTTCAAAATTTCGATCTTTATTATGGAAAAATGGTTACAAATTGATTATTCAAAGTATTGTCCATCGCTAGCCACAACTTTTTCCCATCTTTCTGGCAAATTACGGATTCCGCGTCGAAAGAAATCTGTGCTTTTTTCGGCTATCCATGAATCGACCCATTTTTTGCATTCCTCGTAAGAATGGAAATGCTGTTCAGCCAGGCCATGTGTCATTGATCGGAAGAGGTGGTAATCGGAAGGGGCAATGTCTGGGCTATACGGCGGGTGGGGTAGGACTTCCCATCGAAGCGTTTCCAAGTAGGTTTTAACGACCTGAGCAACATGTGGCCGAGCGTTGTCATGTTGCAAAATAACTTTATCGTGTCTTGCGACCGTTTCCGACCGTTTTTCCTTCAGTGCTCGGCTCAAACGCATCAATTGAGTTCGGTACAATGCTCCTGTGATGGTTTCGTTTGGTTTCAACAACTCATAATAGATCACGCCGAGCTGATCCCACCAAATACACAGCATTAGCTTTCGATGTCTCTCGGCTTCAATTCGTATGGCACCCAATTTCCTTGCTTTTGAACCATTCCCATGGCTTTTAAACGATAGGAGATGGATTGTTGTGTCACTCCCAATGATTTTGCAAGTTTTTCTTGCGTTTGACACGAGTCTTCATCGAGTAATGCTTCCAACTCCTCGTCTTCAAACTTTTTCACTTGGCCTGGACGCTCTTTGTCTTCCACATCAAAATCACCACTTTTGAACCGCGCAAACCACTCCTGGCACGTTCTAATCGACGGAGCATATTCTGGATATGCTTCGCATAACAAACGATGACTCTCGGAAGCATTTTTCTTCAGATTAAACCAATAAAGTAAAACTTCCCGCAAATGCTGTTTTGTAGGCACGTAGCTCGACATTTTCAACGCAATAATAAACTTGTGTATTCAACTGAATGATAAGTTTGACAGATCGTTTTCAATGTATTTTTTTATCCTCTTTAAGATACAATAGCTGTCAAAGTCAAAATAATGACATCTATGATAGATATGAAGTTAGTAACGAATGCGCGGTTTTCAATTTGTACTCCTACTATATTTTTTAATTTC
This sequence comes from Obolodiplosis robiniae, assembly GCA_028476595.1. Taxonomy (NCBI): domain Eukaryota; kingdom Metazoa; phylum Arthropoda; class Insecta; order Diptera; family Cecidomyiidae; genus Obolodiplosis; species Obolodiplosis robiniae. Next base: position 29,027,994 of record CM052015.1, on the reverse strand, counting down.
CGAATGAAAAATGAATAAATGCAAGAGAAAATAGATTCAAACTAATTCGCTTTATTTATTTTCACGATTTTTTTACAAGAAAAACAAAGTAGGATCTAGCCTGTAGCGCCATCTTTTATAATTTTATTGGCAAGTTTAAGATTTCGGAGCTTTCATGTGTAGGCCATACATGCACGATGTTCTTTGAATCACATGATGTGTAATGACTCGAAATTCGATCTCATCGTAATGTCTTGAAATTTTCTGTGATTTATTCTCAAAGTTGCATGATGATTGGATAAGAAATAAATATAAATCCAATAAAAATGAGTAGCAATCAATGAAAAGCCCGTAAAACCGAAAAATACCGGGAAATGTGCGGAAAAGTTAGTTTTACGTACGTAAGACCATTTATTTATATTGAGACGATTTAGACGGCCATTTCAACCGTCTCAATCGTTTCAATACGAAAAACTAGGAGATATTTAGCATCACTTCGCTCCGAGAGCATTTTGCATCCTCAATTCCAACAAACTGTTTAGACGGCTGTCTAAATCCTCTCAATATCCTCTAACTAAGAGAAATTTAGAATCGATTTGCTTTGCGAGCATTTCACATCTTCAATTCCAAAAAACTGGTTGAGACGGCCGTGTCAATCGTCTCAATATGAAACTAGAAGATATCTAGCATCGCTTTGCTCTGCGAGCATTTCGCATTTTCAATTCCAACAAACTGTCACATTGAAATGAAACTTGAATACAGAATACGAAAATCTGAATTTGAAAAATATTCATGTGATCTTCTCGGATGTTTCATTCTTGTGAATTTTTTTTTTCAGTTGTGATATTCAAAAGTTTTACTATCAGTTATCAGTTTCAGTAATGCATGTATCTTTTCTATGCTTCAGATATCCATGTTGGAAATATTTGAGTCGTTATTATTCTCAGGCTTTCAATTGTGGTTATTTTAGTAAATGTCAAACGCGAAATTGACGTTTGCGTAAACAAACCGAAAATTCTGCGATGTAAACGACGGTAATACTTTTTTTTTTTGTGTGCGGTAGTGTATGTATATTCGATACTACTGAAGGAGAAGAATGTGCTGCATTCAACAGAAAAACATTATTTTGTTGCATTTTGAAAGGAATCACCAATAATATTTTTGTGATTCTTTTTTTATTAATTTTTTTTTTCAATCGTTGGCTTTCCAAATAAATACTTCTCATGAGGAATTGAGGTATAATTATCAGCGATTCATACGGAACTGCTGTTGTGAAAGATATAACAATTGATATAATTGAAAAGTTAGGAGACACCCATTGTAAAATAAAATTTGAATTGCATCTTCCCAATTTAAATATGTTTATATGAAAAACATGTTTTTTTTATAACTGATTCTAATGCGCATGCGGCATCCCATTGTGTTCGGCGCTTACACTATTTTTTCTCCAATTACAGCAAGGTATGCAATTTCTTTATTTCCCATATATACCCAAACTAGACTAATAAATGCTACTTTCATGAATCTTATCAAATCCTGGATGATTGTCGTCCATTCTCATCTGTTGATGTTTAAGTTGTTGAATTCCTTTGTGGTAGCCAAAATTCTTTGATATGGACCGCTCATATGATCGAGAGCTTTGTTTTTTGGGCACCTTTCTGTGTAGCCTGTAGCCGAATCTTTTTGTTGGCCTCCTGTAAGCCATTAATTGTAGCTGAAGTTGTTCCACTGAAAAGATATACAAAATTCAGAAACATCATTTAAATTTATGTCATTTTCCAAACTGACACATCAATATATCAACGAATTTGCGGATATTCACCGATGATAAAATCACCAACGTTTAAAATAGAATGTTCTCGAATTGGCCCGAGTACCGAGGACCAACCTATGTCCGACTGATTCCGCCCCGAACTGTTTCAATGTTTTGATTGACCGAATTCAACAAAATCATTACGATTGATTCTTGAATAAAAAACGAAATCTGTTTCTCATATAAATTGAAATTTTATTTAGAGTTTAATTGTTTCGACGCATGATGCATCATCCTCAGCTGTTGGAATTCAACTAATCGCAAATCGTTACAATGTAAATGTAAAAGACAGGAAAGAAAGTAGAAAACAAAGAGAATTCTGTAAACACAATGATATAGTCAGATTACAGTTATTTTATTAGAGGTGACGAATAAGGCCCCTCTATCTCTATTGATGTTTTGCAGGTCATTGAGGTGTATGTGTATAGATTCTAAAATATTGATGGATGTTGCTCGTATTCCTACAGTTTGAATTCGTCGAGTGTAAAAGTGTGATTTGATTGTATTGAATGTTCTGCTATTGCGCTCTCGTGCGGCTAGTTGTTTTCGATTTAAGATGTTCTTATGCACGCTTTTTCAATTCGAGTCTAGTAGTTTGCCCAATATTTACGAGCAATGTTTACATTGTGCAGAATATGTGGCCAGTTTTTCATCGAATGGAATTGCGTCTTTAGTTGATTTAAGCAGATAATTGAGTTTAGTGTTGATACACGTGTAGCTATATCAGTGTATTTATAAAATTCTTTATGCTTTCTGCTTTTTTCTGTCTTTCACATTTACATTGTAACGATTAAGGATTAGTTGAATTTGAACAGCTGATGATGACGCATCATGCGTCGAAACAATTTTACGTAAATAAAATTTCAATTAATGTGACAAAAAGGTTTTGTTTTTTACACAACATTCAATCTTATTTGTCCTCCGCTATCCGATTGTTTAATAAAATCATTACGCTTACAGCAAGAGAGAACGTCAAAATTAGGAGTAACGAATATTATTTGGTTGGTATTTCCGAATTGTTCCGACTTTCCCGACAGCCCGACTGACCGAATTATTCGGGATAGTTCAGATTTGGATAGAAATTAATCGGGCTTCGGTCGGATTCGGGCCGTTAAAATGCGGCCCGATTGGAACTCTAGTTCTCTAATATGTGAAATGGTAGATATATTTTAGGTACACTTATAAATAAATGGTTTGTAATATTTAAGCCGCGGTTTAAACTAAATTTTAATGTTGTTTCCGAATTTTATTAAACAATTTTTTATAGCCCAATTTGAATATTGCATAGAATTCCAAAAAATTCGAACAAATTGGTTTATTTTATTGTATAAAAACACTTTTTTAGTAAAATTTGGGTAAAACATTTTAATTCAGTGATTTTAAACTACCGTTTCAAGATTCTATTGGGAGAACGCTTTGAAAATGTCAATTTTTTTTGAGAAAAAATGCATTTATTAAAAAAATAATTGATACATCATTCAAAGTATTGGCCATCGCTTCCCACTACTTTTTCCCATCTTTCTGGCAATTCTTGGATTCCGTCCCAAAAGAACCGTTCGTTTTTTGAGCCGATTGATAAACGAATCAAGTCAATTTTTGATTCCCTCAAATGAAGTGAAGCGTATTCCGGACAGGGCATTCTGCATCGATCGAAATAAGTGGTAGTTAGAAGGAGCCAAGTCTGGGCTATAAGGCAGGTGGGCTTCCCATCCGACATTCTCCACGTAGTTTTTGACCGGTTGAGTGCGATGTGGCCGAGCATTTTCATTATGAAAAATTATCGACTCATGTCTGGTCGAATATTCTGGATGTTTTCGTTTGATTGCTGCGTTCTATTTGATCAATTGTTGTCGGTAGCGTTCACCAGTGATGGTTTCACCAGGTTTTAGCAGCTCATAGTACAGTACGCCCTTTTAGTCCCACCAAATATAAAGCATTACCTTGGCACCATGGATATTCGGCTTTGCCATTGATTTGACTGGATGATGTAATTGGTCGCATAATACCAAAGCATCAAATTCTAGATTGAACTATCGAGGTGCTGACAATCAACTAATGAGAACATGCTCTTTTTGTGATTTTGTTTATTCTGTTCCATTCAAATATATCGAGCATATCATATCCATTAATGGCCCAATTGGGTCTTACTCTATGAAATAGTAGCACGCTGAGCAGTAGACAAATTCTTGCTTCACATGTATAAGCATACATAGGCCTCTCATCGAGAATTTTGATGCAAACGTGAATTTCGATTCCAAAAAACTTAAAAAAACGTGAATTTCAAAATTCTAATGAAAATAGAATAGAAAAACGTGAAAAGGATGCGATTTTGAAGAAAAAACGTGAAAACGGGATTTTGCTATTAGAATATTTTTCGAGTCTGAATACATATTGGCAAAACAGAATAGAACTTTATTTAAGAAAAATGTAAGAGAAACATTAACAATGTTCAAATGTTTATAGATTTTCGCTTAATATTGACTGAGCTCATAATTGAAATCGATAGAACAAGTACCGCATTTCGATCGTTTATGAATCATAATTCAACATGACTTTGCACGTCGAACACAAACGCATTGATTTGCTAGCGATAAATCGCAATGCGATTAAACAAACTGTTTGTTTAATCTATTCAGAGAAAACCAGAATTTCTCCAGACCGTAATCATAACAAATTATTTTACACTATAAGTAACTTCATATGGATGACTCAGAATCTGAGTTCAAATGTGTTCTTTGTTTATACTAAGGTTGGTCAAGAAAAAAATCGAATACTGCGAATTACATTAGGAATTTTTTTTAAAGAGAATTGTTGGCGAAAAAACGTGAAAAATGATTCAAAATCGTCCAAAAAACGTGAAACGTGAATAGGTTCTAAAAAACGTGAAAATTTAGATTTTCGCGTTTTTTCACGTCGGGATGAGAGGCCTAAGCATACATAATTGTGTTTGTTTCGAATTCAGGTACATTTCCTGTGTATATTTTTGATTTTTCCTTCTGTTATGCGGCATACATGCATTTCATGATTTCACGATATTGCGCATATTAATTCGGTTCGATTAACTCGATAATTTCGATCATTCTTTCATTTGCTTTGTCTACTTTTTCATTTTTCCGATCTTTTTTCCTTTTTTCGAAGAATTTAAATAGATTTTTTTTCTTTTCTTCCATATAGGTTATCAAAAATGACACCTTCAACCAGATCAACAACGAAAAAACAACGACAAATGGAAAAAATCTGTTCACTTCATCGCTACCATTTTATTTTAAATCCTTCAGAAACACCAAGCACAATTCGAGGTAAGAACCTGTGTGAGAAATTATATTTAACAATATTTTTTTGCAATAAATATCACTTAAAATGATTTTGATTTCAAAAGATTCAATCTAATTGCTCGCATTCAAAATTTTCTATTTCAGTAACCCGTTCTCTCACCCGTGCTCTTAAAGTAATGGATATAACTCTTCCTTCTCCATGTATGCCACTTCGAAACAAAAAACGTCGAGCCACTATATCTTGTAAACAGCCACAACAGCCAATACATCGAACTGCGCGACGTCTACACACCATTCAAGAACCAAATATCATCATTCGCACTTCGCCAATGAAGTGGTGTATTTGTCGACGGACATCTTTTGGCAACATGATATTTTGCGAAAACAAGGACAAGATCAAGTGGTTCCACATGGACTGCTTGAATATGCGCATGGTTCCAGAAGGTGATTGGTTTTGCGCCAATTGTGCTTCCCGTAACCCCTAACGGCTTTGAAATAATCAACAAGCAAAGAAATCTGCAGGAAATATCTACGTCTGCCGTAAATGTCATCTCAAATTGAGATAGTCAAATATTTGCGGTAAAATTCGATATGAATGCGTGAAAATGCGTTAAAAGATATTAACGGCGACGTATAAATATTTTCTGCAGATTTGTTTGTGTGAACCTTTCCACCCATACGTATCTTTAAGCGTTCCATGTGTAACCACTTTGCTGAAACACTTCACTAATTAATTTAAAGTTTAAGCCAACATGAATTTTTGACTCAAAATCCTATGATTATTTAACAAAAAACATCTTTTTGTGATATAAGACAGTGCATCAACTTCAGCAAACAAGCACAGGCTGAGCTCATACTTAATCGATGATAAATAGCACAGTTTATTTATTTGAAGGATTGATCATCCATGGTTCAAAAATGTTTTTTTTGAAGATTAAGCCACGACGCAACATTTTTCTGTAATTTATTTTTTATTTTCAAATATTTTAGTAAAATGTAATCATCATTCATCATGTAATGAAATATGTGTCCACAACAGTTATACAAATGCCATTTACCAATCAATTCAATTTTACGTAACTATTTGACTGATTGATCGATCGCCTATAGTTAAAAGTTATTACATTAAAATAGCGAAAAATCGAAAATCGAAAGTCTTCTTAAGGTATTGGGAGTACAAATTTAAAACCGCGCATTTTTTTCAAAATTTCGATCTTTATTATGGAAAAATGGTTACAAATTGATTATTCAAAGTATTGTCCATCGCTAGCCACAACTTTTTCCCATCTTTCTGGCAAATTACGGATTCCGCGTCGAAAGAAATCTGTGCTTTTTTCGGCTATCCATGAATCGACCCATTTTTTGCATTCCTCGTAAGAATGGAAATGCTGTTCAGCCAGGCCATGTGTCATTGATCGGAAGAGGTGGTAATCGGAAGGGGCAATGTCTGGGCTATACGGCGGGTGGGGTAGGACTTCCCATCGAAGCGTTTCCAAGTAGGTTTTAACGACCTGAGCAACATGTGGCCGAGCGTTGTCATGTTGCAAAATAACTTTATCGTGTCTTGCGACCGTTTCCGACCGTTTTTCCTTCAGTGCTCGGCTCAAACGCATCAATTGAGTTCGGTACAATGCTCCTGTGATGGTTTCGTTTGGTTTCAACAACTCATAATAGATCACGCCGAGCTGATCCCACCAAATACACAGCATTAGCTTTCGATGTCTCTCGGCTTCAATTCGTATGGCACCCAATTTCCTTGCTTTTGAACCATTCCCATGGCTTTTAAACGATAGGAGATGGATTGTTGTGTCACTCCCAATGATTTTGCAAGTTTTTCTTGCGTTTGACACGAGTCTTCATCGAGTAATGCTTCCAACTCCTCGTCTTCAAACTTTTTCACTTGGCCTGGACGCTCTTTGTCTTCCACATCAAAATCACCACTTTTGAACCGCGCAAACCACTCCTGGCACGTTCTAATCGACGGAGCATATTCTGGATATGCTTCGCATAACAAACGATGACTCTCGGAAGCATTTTTCTTCAGATTAAACCAATAAAGTAAAACTTCCCGCAAATGCTGTTTTGTAGGCACGTAGCTCGACATTTTCAACGCAATAATAAACTTGTGTATTCAACTGAATGATAAGTTTGACAGATCGTTTTCAATGTATTTTTTTATCCTCTTTAAGATACAATAGCTGTCAAAGTCAAAATAATGACATCTATGATAGATATGAAGTTAGTAACGAATGCGCGGTTTTCAATTTGTACTCCTACTATATTTTTTAATTTCCGAATGAAAAATGAATAAATGCAAGAGAAAATAGATTCAAACTAATTCGCTTTATTTATTTTCACGATTTTTTTACAAGAAAAACAAAGTAGGATCTAGCCTGTAGCGCCATCTTTTATAATTTTATTGGCAAGTTTAAGATTTCGGAGCTTTCATGTGTAGGCCATACATGCACGATGTTCTTTGAATCACATGATGTGTAATGACTCGAAATTCGATCTCATCGTAATGTCTTGAAATTTTCTGTGATTTATTCTCAAAGTTGCATGATGATTGGATAAGAAATAAATATAAATCCAATAAAAATGAGTAGCAATCAATGAAAAGCCCGTAAAACCGAAAAATACCGGGAAATGTGCGGAAAAGTTAGTTTTACGTACGTAAGACCATTTATTTATATTGAGACGATTTAGACGGCCATTTCAACCGTCTCAATCGTTTCAATACGAAAAACTAGGAGATATTTAGCATCACTTCGCTCCGAGAGCATTTTGCATCCTCAATTCCAACAAACTGTTTAGACGGCTGTCTAAATCCTCTCAATATCCTCTAACTAAGAGAAATTTAGAATCGATTTGCTTTGCGAGCATTTCACATCTTCAATTCCAAAAAACTGGTTGAGACGGCCGTGTCAATCGTCTCAATATGAAACTAGAAGATATCTAGCATCGCTTTGCTCTGCGAGCATTTCGCATTTTCAATTCCAACAAACTGTCACATTGAAATGAAACTTGAATACAGAATACGAAAATCTGAATTTGAAAAATATTCATGTGATCTTCTCGGATGTTTCATTCTTGTGAATTTTTTTTTTCAGTTGTGATATTCAAAAGTTTTACTATCAGTTATCAGTTTCAGTAATGCATGTATCTTTTCTATGCTTCAGATATCCATGTTGGAAATATTTGAGTCGTTATTATTCTCAGGCTTTCAATTGTGGTTATTTTAGTAAATGTCAAACGCGAAATTGACGTTTGCGTAAACAAACCGAAAATTCTGCGATGTAAACGACGGTAATACTTTTTTTTTTTGTGTGCGGTAGTGTATGTATATTCGATACTACTGAAGGAGAAGAATGTGCTGCATTCAACAGAAAAACATTATTTTGTTGCATTTTGAAAGGAATCACCAATAATATTTTTGTGATTCTTTTTTTATTAATTTTTTTTTTCAATCGTTGGCTTTCCAAATAAATACTTCTCATGAGGAATTGAGGTATAATTATCAGCGATTCATACGGAACTGCTGTTGTGAAAGATATAACAATTGATATAATTGAAAAGTTAGGAGACACCCATTGTAAAATAAAATTTGAATTGCATCTTCCCAATTTAAATATGTTTATATGAAAAACATGTTTTTTTTATAACTGATTCTAATGCGCATGCGGCATCCCATTGTGTTCGGCGCTTACACTATTTTTTCTCCAATTACAGCAAGGTATGCAATTTCTTTATTTCCCATATATACCCAAACTAGACTAATAAATGCTACTTTCATGAATCTTATCAAATCCTGGATGATTGTCGTCCATTCTCATCTGTTGATGTTTAAGTTGTTGAATTCCTTTGTGGTAGCCAAAATTCTTTGATATGGACCGCTCATATGATCGAGAGCTTTGTTTTTTGGGCACCTTTCTGTGTAGCCTGTAGCCGAATCTTTTTGTTGGCCTCCTGTAAGCCATTAATTGTAGCTGAAGTTGTTCCACTGAAAAGATATACAAAATTCAGAAACATCATTTAAATTTATGTCATTTTCCAAACTGACACATCAATATATCAACGAATTTGCGGATATTCACCGATGATAAAATCACCAACGTTTAAAATAGAATGTTCTCGAATTGGCCCGAGTACCGAGGACCAACCTATGTCCGACTGATTCCGCCCCGAACTGTTTCAATGTTTTGATTGACCGAATTCAACAAAATCATTACGATTGATTCTTGAATAAAAAACGAAATCTGTTTCTCATATAAATTGAAATTTTATTTAGAGTTTAATTGTTTCGACGCATGATGCATCATCCTCAGCTGTTGGAATTCAACTAATCGCAAATCGTTACAATGTAAATGTAAAAGACAGGAAAGAAAGTAGAAAACAAAGAGAATTCTGTAAACACAATGATATAGTCAGATTACAGTTATTTTATTAGAGGTGACGAATAAGGCCCCTCTATCTCTATTGATGTTTTGCAGGTCATTGAGGTGTATGTGTATAGATTCTAAAATATTGATGGATGTTGCTCGTATTCCTACAGTTTGAATTCGTCGAGTGTAAAAGTGTGATTTGATTGTATTGAATGTTCTGCTATTGCGCTCTCGTGCGGCTAGTTGTTTTCGATTTAAGATGTTCTTATGCACGCTTTTTCAATTCGAGTCTAGTAGTTTGCCCAATATTTACGAGCAATGTTTACATTGTGCAGAATATGTGGCCAGTTTTTCATCGAATGGAATTGCGTCTTTAGTTGATTTAAGCAGATAATTGAGTTTAGTGTTGATACACGTGTAGCTATATCAGTGTATTTATAAAATTCTTTATGCTTTCTGCTTTTTTCTGTCTTTCACATTTACATTGTAACGATTAAGGATTAGTTGAATTTGAACAGCTGATGATGACGCATCATGCGTCGAAACAATTTTACGTAAATAAAATTTCAATTAATGTGACAAAAAGGTTTTGTTTTTTACACAACATTCAATCTTATTTGTCCTCCGCTATCCGATTGTTTAATAAAATCATTACGCTTACAGCAAGAGAGAACGTCAAAATTAGGAGTAACGAATATTATTTGGTTGGTATTTCCGAATTGTTCCGACTTTCCCGACAGCCCGACTGACCGAATTATTCGGGATAGTTCAGATTTGGATAGAAATTAATCGGGCTTCGGTCGGATTCGGGCCGTTAAAATGCGGCCCGATTGGAACTCTAGTTCTCTAATATGTGAAATGGTAGATATATTTTAGGTACACTTATAAATAAATGGTTTGTAATATTTAAGCCGCGGTTTAAACTAAATTTTAATGTTGTTTCCGAATTTTATTAAACAATTTTTTATAGCCCAATTTGAATATTGCATAGAATTCCAAAAAATTCGAACAAATTGGTTTATTTTATTGTATAAAAACACTTTTTTAGTAAAATTTGGGTAAAACATTTTAATTCAGTGATTTTAAACTACCGTTTCAAGATTCTATTGGGAGAACGCTTTGAAAATGTCAATTTTTTTTGAGAAAAAATGCATTTATTAAAAAAATAATTGATACATCATTCAAAGTATTGGCCATCGCTTCCCACTACTTTTTCCCATCTTTCTGGCAATTCTTGGATTCCGTCCCAAAAGAACCGTTCGTTTTTTGAGCCGATTGATAAACGAATCAAGTCAATTTTTGATTCCCTCAAATGAAGTGAAGCGTATTCCGGACAGGGCATTCTGCATCGATCGAAATAAGTGGTAGTTAGAAGGAGCCAAGTCTGGGCTATAAGGCAGGTGGGCTTCCCATCCGACATTCTCCACGTAGTTTTTGACCGGTTGAGTGCGATGTGGCCGAGCATTTTCATTATGAAAAATTATCGACTCATGTCTGGTCGAATATTCTGGATGTTTTCGTTTGATTGCTGCGTTCTATTTGATCAATTGTTGTCGGTAGCGTTCACCAGTGATGGTTTCACCAGGTTTTAGCAGCTCATAGTACAGTACGCCCTTTTAGTCCCACCAAATATAAAGCATTACCTTGGCACCATGGATATTCGGCTTTGCCATTGATTTGGCTGGTTGTCCGGGCTTCACATATGATTTTTTGCGTTTGGGGTTGTCGTAATGGATCCATTTTTCATCACCAGTAACAATGCGATGCAAAAAAGACTTCTTTTTGTGGCGTTCAAGCAGCATTTCGGACATGCAAAATCGGCGTTCGACGTCTCTTGGCTTCAATTCATACGGCACCCAATTTCCTTGCTTTTGAATCATTCCCAATGCTTTTAATCGTCTGCAAATGGTTGTTTAATTAACTCCCAATGATTCTGCTTCATTGAGTAACGCCTCCAATTCATGATCTTCAAACTTTTACACTTGGCCAGGATGTTCCTTGTTTTCAACGTCAAAATCACCACTTTTAAAGCGTGCAAACCAACGCTGACACGTTTTTCTGTCGAAAACTATCTCAGGGTAAGCTTCTGAGATCATTTGATGACTTTCAGTCACGGTTTTCTTCAAATTAAAACAAAAACGCAAAGCTTCCCGCATTTGCTGTTTCGACGTCTACTTTAAGATACAATAGCTGTCAATGTCAAAATATTTGCAGAATGATAGGTATGAAGTTGGATGCGAGTTGGGCATTTTCAATGCATTATCCCAATACATATTTTTTCATGAGTGAAATATATATTGTACAAAAATAAATGGTCTTACATACGTAAAACTAACTTTTCCGCATATTTCCCGACAGTCTACGGATTCGAGGTTTTATGTATATTTCTTAGCGTTTCATCATATAACTATGAGAATATGTCACACCAAATTTTAAGTCATTACGATGAGATTAAGGATTAATTTATACTACAAATCAGCCATGCATTTTTGCGAATGTATTGTTATTTGGTTCAAAATCACACACAGAGAATTTAACGTGTAATTCCGGTGAGATATGGGACTACCTCCCCCACAAAATTCTCGATTTTCTGGGACTTTTCGGAACTGAACGAAATATTTGTATGGCGACTATCTTAAGTTCGAATTGTAAATTGATATTTATACATGTGCGGTCAAATTTACTATAAATGCGGTAAATTGCGGTCAATTCTAACACGAAATATATTATATTATTATATGTAGAAACGTTGCAAATTTTACCGCACACTATTTAATAACCACACAGATATTTGTTCTGAGCGCATAATTTTGTGTGTGAATATGATCTCAAACATGGCACATCTGGTTTGTAGAATTAATTAATACTTAATCTCATCGTGTGACTTATTCTCAAAAAAACATGATGAAAAGATACGACATATACAAAACTCCAATAATTTCTATTTAAATTTCAATGAAAAACCCATAAACTCATAGACTTTCGGGTAATGTACGGAAATGAAAGTATTACGTATGTAAGAAAATATATTTGATAATGAGTCACTCAAAAATGTACTCTTTAATGGAATCATCACCGAAAAAGTCCTTCCAAAGCACAATTTTATCCCTCTATTCAACAATCACCGAACAAATCATCCAAGTACCTTCATTCAACTCAAAATTGGTTCTTTCAGACAGTGAATATGTTGGGGTAACCTTCGTGCTTGGAATAATCGAAGGGAGCAAACCCTCCAAACTGTTTTCGTCGCTTGGTAGGGTTTCAGAATACGGACTTTTCACCGGCGAGCCTTGAGAAATCAAGATATTGCATAAAGAAACACATTTATCCGCCATTCTTTCGCTCCATTAAACCATCACAAAACAAATCATACCTCCATCCAATTCAGAAATGGTTCCTCCAGACGTTGGATATGTTGACGTTTCCGTCGTCCTTGGAATAATCAAAGGAAAAAGACCGTCCAAACTGGGTTCTTGGATTGGGTAGATTTCAAATGGTGGACATCCCACTGTCGAGCCTGTGAGAAATCAAGATTGAGAAACATATTTAATCGCCATTCTTTCGCTCCATTTAACCATCACGAAACAAATCATACCTCCATCCAATTCAGAAATGGTTCCTCCAGACGTTGGATATGTTGACGTTTCCGTCGTCCTTGGAATAATCAAAGGAAAAAGACCGTCCAAACTGGGTTCTTGGATTGGGAAGATTTCAGATGGTGGACATCCCACTGTCGAGCCTGTGAGAAATCAAGATTGAGAAACATATTTAATCGCATTCTTTCGCTCCATTTAACCATCACGAAACAAATCATACCTCCATCCAATTCAGAAATGGTTCCTCCAGACGTTGGATATGTTGACGTTTCCGTCGTCCTTGGAATAATCAAAGAAAAAAGACCGTCCAAACTGGGTTCTTGGATTGGGAAGATTTCAGATGGTGGACTTCCCACTGTCGATCCTGTGAGAAATCAAGATATTGCATTGAGAAACATATTTAATCGCCATTCTTTCGCTCCATTTAAGCACCACGAAACAAATCATACCTCCATCCAATTCAGAAATGGTTCCTCCAGACGTTGGATATGTTGACGTTTCCGTCGTCCTTGGAATAATCAAAGAAAAAAGACCGTCCAAACTGGGTTCTTGGATTGGGAAGATTTCAGATGGTGGACTTCCCACTGTCGATCCTGTGAGAAATCAAGATATTGCATTGAGAAACATATTTAATCGCCATTCTTTCGCTCCATTTAAGCACCACGAAACAAATCATACCTCCATCCAATTCAGAAATGGTTCCTCCAGACGTTGGATATGTTGACGTTTCCGTCGTCCTTGGAATAATCAAAGAAAAAAGACCGTCCAAACTGGGTTCTTGGATTGGGAAGATTTCAGATGGTGGACTTCCCACTGTCGATCCTGTGAGAAATCAAGATATTGCATTGAGAAACATATTTAATCGCCATTCTTTCGCTCCATTTAACCATCACGAAACAAATCATACCTCCATCCAATTCAGAAATGGTTCCTCCAGACGTTGGATATGTTGACGTTTCCGTCGTCCTTGGAATAATCAAAGAAAAAAGACCGTCCAAACTGGGTTCTTGGATTGGGAAGATTTCAGATGGTGGACTTCCCACTGTCGATCCTGTGAGAAATCAAGATATTGCATTGAGAAACATATTTAATCGCCATTCTTTCGCTCCATTTAAGCACCACGAAACAAATCATACCTCCATCCAATTCAGAAATGGTTCCTCCAGACGTTGGATATGTTGACGTTTCCGTCGTCCTTGGAATAATCAAAGAAAAAAGACCGTCCAAACTGGGTTCTTGGATTGGGAAGATTTCAGATGGTGGACTTCCCACTGTCGATCCTGTGAGAAATCAAGATATTGCATTGAGAAACATATTTAATCGCCATTCTTTCGCTCCATTTAAGCACCACGAAACAAATCATACCTCCATCCAATTCAGAAATGGTTCCTCCAGACGTTGGATATGTTGACGTTTCCGTCGTCCTTGGAATAATCAAAGAAAAAAGACCGTCCAAACTGGGTTCTTGGATTGGGAAGATTTCAGATGGTGGACTTCCCACTGTCGATCCTGTGAGAAATCAAGATATTGCATTGAGAAACATATTTAATCGCCATTCTTTCGCTCCATTTAAGCACCACGAAACAAATCATACCTCCATCCAATTCAGAAATGGTTCCTCCAGACGTTGGATATGTTGACGTTTCCGTCGTCCTTGGAATAATCAAAGGAAAAAGACCGTCCAAACTGGGTTCTTGGATTGGGAAGATTTCAGATGGTGGACTTCCCAACGGCGAGCCTGTGAGAAATCAAGATTGTGAAACATATTTAATCGCATTCTTTCGCTCCATTTAACCATCACGAAACAAATCATACCTCCATCCAATTCAGAAATGGTTCCTCCAGACGTTGGATATGTTGACGTTTCCGTCGTCCTTGGAATAATCAAAGGATAAAGACCGTCCAAACTGGGTTCTTGGATTGGGAAGATTCCAGATGGTGGCCTCCCCACGGGCAAGCCTGTGCGAAATGAAGATATTGCAATGAGAAACATATTTAATTCGCCATTCATTTGCTTCATTTTGTTGAAATATAATGAGTGTTTCGGAAAGTTCGGTTTTAGGTGTCCGTTTTTGTACCTCCATCCATGTGTTCTTTACGCATTTATTTAAATAACAAAATGAATGTATTCAATAATCAAAGTATTTGCCATCGTTAGCTAGGACCTTTTCCCATTTTTTTGACAATTCATGGATTCCGTCCCAGTACCACTTCTCATCTTTTGAGGCTAACCATCCATCAAGCCAATTTTTCACTGCTTCGTACGAAGTGAAGTGTTGTTCGGAAAGTCCGTGCTGCATCGATCGGAATAAGTAGTAGTCTGATGGAGCAAGGTCTGGTGAATACGGCGCGTGGGGTAGTACGTCCCATTTGATGTTTTCCAAATAGTTTTTCACCGGTTGTGCAATATGACGCCGAGCATTATCATGAAGCAAAATCACTTTGTGTGTTCGATCACCCCATTCTGGTCGTTTTCGCTTCAATGCTTGGTTCAATTTGATTAATTGTTGTCGGTAGCGATCAGCAGTAATCGTTTCACCAGGTTTTAGCAACTCATAATACACAGGTCCTCTCTGATCCCACCAAATGCACAGCAAAGTCTTCTTCCCATGAATATTGCGTACTGGTTGTGATGTTGATGGTTGGCCTGGGTCTACCCATGATTTTTTGCGCTTGGGATTGTCGAAATAGATCCACTTTTCATCGCCAGTAACAATTCGATGAAAAAAGACTTTAATTTGAACCGATCAAGCAAAATTTCGCAGATGGTTTTTCGTCTTTCGATGTCTCTTTCTTTCAATTGATAAGGCACCCATTTTCCTTCTTTTTGGATCTTTCCCAATGCATGTAAACGTTCAGAAACGGTGGATTGGGAAACTTCCAATGTTTCTGCCAATTGTTTCAATGTTTGAGTTGAGTCTTCATCCAATAATGCTTGCAATTCTGCATCTTCAAACTTTTTTGGCCGTCTCGATCGTTCTCTGTCTTCAACATCAGAATCACCTTGTTTGAAGCGCCGATACCATTCTCTGCATGACTTATCGGTTGGAGCTATTTCACCATAAACTTCCACAATATTTCTATGTGCTTCCGCTGCACTTTTACCACCATTAAAATAGAATAAAAAAACTTCGCGCAAATGCTGTTTATTTGGTTTGTATTTTGCCATTTTTGTTAGAAAAACAAAGTTTGTTACTGTACGAAATGTAAACTTCTCTTGACTGATTATTGTTGACAGATGTCTAACCTTCTTAATACAACAACATTCCGCCATCATTTTAATAACTTATAGCTACTGGATCCATCTATTGAAAACGGACCGAACTTTCCGAAACACCTATTAACATAAGAATGATGTATCAAATTACGGGCGTACGCGCTATATAAGGAACAAAATGTCATTAAACAAGCAGTTCTTTCATGCCAACTAAACACAACGGTTCTTGTTATTTACTTGTTCTGCTTTGCATAGCAATTTTATTTCAGTACACGATCAATTTTCAATATGGTAGCAAAGCGAAGTTGAATTGGAATAATATCAATAAAATTGAATTTGTGAATCGTGCGAATAGTTTTTTCCCTTACACAAACAATTGTTGAATTTTTATCTTCGTGATAAATAAAAATAAAAAAAAGAGTGAAAAAGGAATCTTTTTATTTTTAACAATGGGAAAGGAATTGGATTTCGACAAATTGAGGGGAAGTGAGAATTTTCAAACATCGAAACTCACAATTGAAAATGTTTTGGCGCTGAAAGAACTCAGTGATTGCTTGATTCATCGACCTGACGAATCGGGAACGACTACAGTGGCTGCAATTGCATATGCAGCAGGTGTAGCAAAAGAGACTGATGATGGTAAATTGAGAAGTGCAAAGGCTTATTTAGCTCTAAGCGTAGACACATAAATTTACACACACATCCAGAATTGCTCGACAGCTTTGGATATTTGGCTATGTTTATATAGGCTATACGAAGAAGGTCTGTATAGAAAGATCGCGCTTCTTGGAAACTGTAGTGTATTCACCGCTTATCCGTTTGACAGATACCGACTCACAACTAACTTCGTACGCATTGAAGATATGATATATTCTTAGCACGATGTTTAGCTAGTAAGGTCGAGAAAAAAGACATCATTATCATTTTAGCCATCAAGCCAAACACATCTCTTCTATTGTAACATACCAGAAACTTATTATCGAATAAACTTAGCGAATGCAACGGAATACAGGACTATGTGGACAAGATTGTGTCAACAACAACAACAAAAACAAGCATTTATAGACCATTAATGCCTTTCAGCGTCTGGTCTGTTTTACGAAACATCTTGCCTCATACACCCCCAACAATAACTTTCCACAAACCTCGATCGAGAGCCAAGTTTTGAGTTTCATCACACCATTCATATACCCTCGCATTCAAATCACATTTAACCGAATCCAGATAACGTCTACGTTGTCTACCCCTACCTCTCGGCCCATCAGCTTCGGCGAACAGAATCCCTTTCGGTAATCGCTCTTCTCCCATGCGTTTGACATGACCAAACCATCTCAGTCTAGATCTTCTTGCTTCCTCTCCTACCGAATCGACGTTTAAATCCCCCCGAATCGTCTCATTTCGGATTCTGTTTTCCCACTGATCGCGGCGCGAGATTCCCGAAACCATTCTCAACACTTTCATATCAGACACTTCCAAATCATGAATTAAATTCTCAAAATCAACCCAACTCTCGCTACCATATAGAAAAGTTGGTCTATCAACATCTTTGTTTCTGTACTCAATTCGTTAAAAACGTGTGATCTTAGTTGGGCTACTACTTTATTTCCATTAACCCTACGCTGTTCAAACTCTTTATTAAACTTGCCATCTTCCGAAAAGATGCAACTCAAATATTTGAATTGGGAAACTTGTTCCAACAAGTTGCCATTCAATGTGCAATGAATTGGCTTTCGAGTTTTGCCCACATGCATAACTTGAGTTTTTGTGCCGCTTATGGTCATTCCAAAGTTCGTACAAGCCTCTTCAGCTCACCTTCAGAATTGCCAAACAGTACTAGGTCATCTGCGTAAGCCAGTGCAGAGATAATATTGTCCCCCAAAGCTACTCTACCCCTTAAATTGGCTGATTTGATCAGCTTGTCCATATAAATAATGAATAGAAGAGGCGAAATTGTACAGCCCTGTCGCAGACCATTACGTACTTCAAACCATTCACTCACATCTCCATCCACTCTTACTGCTGCTTTACTGTTTGCGTACAAACTTTGAATCGCGTTGAGAAGATAACCATTCACACCATATTCGGCCAAGACTGACCACAACTTAGATCTAGGAATGCAGTCGTATGCTTTCTGCAAATCCACGAAACAGAAGTACAGTTCCCTATTTCTTTCAAGGAATTTCTCCATTAATTGTCTCATGCAAAAAATTTGATCTTGACAGCCTCGCATTGGGCGGAAACCCGATTGATTTCCATCCAAGAGCGATTCGACAATAGCTCTTGTTCTCTTTTCCAAAATTGCACTATATACCTTCCCGACAACGCTCAGCAGAGAAATTCTTCGATAGTTGTTGCAGTCTCTATTACTGCCTTTCTTATGAAGTGGCGAAATGACTGCGCCACCCCATTCTTCAGGGACAAAAGAGGAACCCCAAGCTAAATTAAAGATGCGATGTAACCAGCGAACACCTACCAAACCACTGCTAATCAAATATTCATTCCGAATCTCATCCACACCCCCAGCCTTACCCCAACTCAACTTATTAATTGAAATCTGAATTTCATCCATGCTAATCTCTTCGAAACTCTCTTCACTCCCATTTCCATTCACATTCTCATTCACCAAATCGGCATTTTCTACATTCAGCAATTCATCAAAATATTCCTTCCATCGTTTCAACACATTCTTTCTGCCCATCACTACATTGCCAGACTTGTCCAAAACAGCTCCAGGAGCATGTTTCTTGCCTCCATTCCTAATGTTCTTGACCCTTGACCAGAATACCTTGCTCCTCTGTTGTCCGACAACCTCTAGATCCTGACCAAATTTCACCCATTTTCTCTCTTTTGCTCCTTTCACCATAATTTTCACTACACGCTTTTGTTCCCTATACGACTCCAGATTTTCATCAGTTCGGTTCTGCAACCAGCGGATCCATCTCATTCTCTTTTCCTTCACAGCAATTCTAATATCTTCATTCCACCATTCAGTCATCTTTCTCCCATTCTTGACGACAAACATGCCACAACACTCTTTTGCTACTTCTACAATCACTTCCTTAAACACATTCCATTCATACTCAATATCGGACGCTTCATTCACTTCGACCTGCGCAAATTTTTCTCCTAATTTTGCTAAAAACTCTCTCGCTACATTCACATCTCGCAATCTTTCCACTTTCACTCTTTTTATTGATCTCTGATAGCTTCTTACGCCACAATTGCTAATACACAGTTTGCTGGCTACCAAGTAGTGATCAGAGTCCAAACCAAAACTTCTGTACACTCTCGTATTCAAAATTGTTTTGCGCAAGCTTGCTTCAACGATAACGTAATCGAGAAGAGATTTTCGATTCTGGCCAGGATTTTCCCACGAATACATGTGAATTTTCTTGTGCTTGAAAAATGAATTAGTTATAACTAAGTCTGAACTCTGGCAAAATCGAGTAATCTATTCCCATTTCCATTCGCGGAAGACTCTTCACCAAATTTTCCTAGCACAGCGGAGAAACTTGGATCGTTTCTACCCACTCTCGCATTGAAATCGCCTAACAGAATCACTCTTTCACTACCCTTTCTATCGACTACGTCATTCAGATCAATGTAGAAGTCATTCAAATGGTCCGAATCTGCCCCTTCGCATGGTGAGTAAACGCTCACGAATCTATGAACTTCCCCCCCAATTTTAATCGAGATCCACATTAATCTTTCACTGACAAATCTATGACTGACTACCGAAGACTCTAAATTTTTGTGAATCAAAAACCCTACGCCCCAATTGGCTCTTCCTCTAGAAACACCCGACAAAAATACGCGATAATTCCCTAACGTATCCTCAAACTGTCCTTTAATACGGAGATCACTCAAAGCTAAGATATCTAAACCGAAAACATTTGCTCTGTCAACTAATTCGAACTTCTTACACTCAAAACCTCCTCTCAAATTCAAAGTTCCAAAATTCAAAACGGTCTTCAACTGTGGAGCTCCGGTCAGGTCCCGGGGAGGGCGAGCTCCGTGGCCTCCCCTCGTCCGAGACACATTGTTTCGATTTCGAGCTAAAATGTATTTAAGGTGAGGGGCGTGCTAAGCCACACTGCACCCTCTCACAAGATTGTGTCTGCAGCAAATAAACTACGTGGCGTTGGATTTTCAGTAAATGATGAATGGCTTGGTGTTATTTTACAATCTGAACTCACTGAAGAATTCAAACCATTTATAATGGGATTGGAAGCAAACGGAGTAGGCATTTCGGTCGATCTAGTAACATCAAAGCTGTTGGACTGCCGTACCGGCGATAAAAACAATACATTTTTGAGTAAGAATGCGTGGAAAAAGAGAAAAGAAAACTGACAAAAATAAATAAGGTGCTAAAGCCGTTTTCATGATGGGGTTTTTCGGAGCTAATCAAAAAAAATTTAATTGAGAATAAAAACGGCGTTGTAGATAAAATAACAGCAGCGAACGGCGCAAAAATAGATGTTACCGGAACTGGTGATGGAAAAGTGACGTTCGGCGACGGAAATGTGAAAATAAAAATAAAATGCATGTTCCAGAATTAGCGGTAAACCTATTTTATCGGTGTCACAAATTGTTCAAAATGGTAATACGGTGATTTTTGATTCTGAAGGCTGTTCAATTTACAACAATGCCTATTGGCAAAATGTGAAACAAGTGCTTTCGAATGGCATCGCCGTCTAGGCCATGCATGTTATCCAGTAATGAAAAAAATGCGAGCTGGAGCAGTTGATGGTGTAAATTTCGCAGATAACGAGATCGACGTTTTAAACTGTGAAACGTGCTCAAAAGGTAAACAAACAAAAAAACCTTTCAAGACAAGTGAAACCGAATCAACGATGGTGTTACAATTGGTCCATAGCGATCTCATGGGACCACAAAACACAAAATCTCTTGGAAATGCATTATATCTTCTCACTTTCATCGATGACTATACCAGAAAGGTATTTGTTTTCTTCTTGAAGAAAAAATCAGAGACATTCAATAAGTTTATCGATTTCAAGAAATATGTCGAAAATCAAACGGGTAAGAAGATACAAATTCTGAGAATAACGGCGGCGAATATGTGTCAGCTTATGTAGTAAATAGGATACCCTGCACCAAATTATCAAACAAAGTGGTGAACACGCAGGAAGAACTGTTCACTGAAAAAAGAAGCGATTTAACTGACTTAAAATTATTCGGGTCACGGGTAATGGTTTTAATATCGAAACAATCGCGTTCAAAGTGGGGCGAAAACAGTACAAAAATGATATTTGTTGGATATGATGAAAACACAAAAGGCTATAGATGTGTGAATACGTCGACCAGAAAATTAACAGTAAGCCGTAATGTAAAGATCCTCGACCAAAAAGTGAATACAAACAAAAGGGTAAACTATTCAAGTGATCCGGAGGAAGAAACAGTTGCGAAAAATGATTGTGCCATGACTGACAAAGAAGATGTGCAAAATGAACGTGAGCATGATGAGGATGAATCATTTAAGGACGCGCATAGTCCGCACACTGATGAAATGGATAATTGAACAGGAGTTAGATAGTGATTCTTCAAACGACACCAGAAAATATTCAACGTTCACATCGCGTGCAAACACAGAAAATGGCTCCAGAGCATCGCCGAGAAATCGAAGGTGTTCCAACCATTCCAAATGGGACATTTTGCTTTCATGGTGGAATGCAACGAAATGGAACCACAAAGTGTTAATGAGGCTATAAACAGTGAAAACAGTGAAAGGTGGATTAAGGCTATGGACGAAGAAATTGAGGCGCACAACGAAAATGGAACATGGGAATTGACAAAATTACCAAGTTGTCGAAAGGCAATAAGTGCAAAATGGGGTTCAAGGTCAAAGCAATCGGAACACATGAAGAACATTTTAAAGCGCGCCTCGTGGCAAAGAGATACGCACAAATACCGGGAGTTGATTTCAATGAAATATTATCACCTGTAGTGCGCCATACATTGCTTCTTATACCAGGTACTTGCATATGAAACCGCTGTATTCTTGCTAAAAAAACACGTTTATTTTAGTATGATGGCAAAACATATTTTATTCAAAGTATTGTCCATTCGAATCCGCACATTTTTGCCATCTTTCGGACAATTTATGAATACCGCGCCAATAAAACTGTTCGTCTTTTGACGCAAACCAGTCATCGAGCCATTTTCTCACATTTTCGTAATAAGTGAAGCGCTGCTCCGACAATGCAAGACCCATCGAAGCGAACAAGTAGTAATCTGACGGTGCTAAGTCTGGTGAGTAAACCGCATGCGGTAGCACTTCCCAACTAAGCGCCTCAATCGTTCCCTTCACCAGTCTTGCAGTGTGTGATGGAGCATTGTCGTGCAAGAGAATCACTTTGTGTTGCCTTTTTTGATATTCCGTCCGATTTTGAAGTAATGCGCGGTTCAAATCGATCATTTGCTGTCGGTAGCGATCAGTATTAACCGTTTCACCAGGTTTTAACAGCTCATAATAGATGACACCCTTCTGATCCCACCAAACACACAGCATTGTCTTCCGTTCGAACCGATTTGGCCTTGCGGTCGATGTCGCTGGTTCGCCTGGTGTTTCTCACGATCTCTTGCGCTTAGGATTCTCGAAATATATCCATTTTGCATCGCCAGTCACAATCCGATGCAGAAACGACTTCCTTTTGTACCTTGCGAGCACTTGCGAGCAGCAATTCACAAGTGGTTTTTCGGTTTTCCTGCTGCTTTTCATTCAGTTCATGTGGCACCCATTTTCCGACCTTCTGGATCTTTCTCATTGCTTTCAAACGTCTGGAAATAGTTGCCGGGTCCACATTTAATTGTTCTGCGCGTTGTGGTTGCGTCTGAGCATCGTCCTCATCCAGCAATGCCTGCAATGCAGTGTCTTCAAACTTCCTCGGCGGTCTACCACGTTCTTCATTTCTCAGGTCAAAGTTGCCATTTTTGAATCGCCTGAACCACTCTCTACACTGTGTTTCACTCAAAGCATGCTCGTCGTAAGCTTCTAGAATCATTCGATGAGATTCGGCAGCAGTTTTCTTTAAACGAAAGCAGAAAAGCAGTGCTGTCCGCATTTTACTATTTTCAGGCACAAAATCCGACATTTTTAAAGAGCGAAAAAAACACATTGTTGTATGAAACTTGAAATATTGTGTATAGAGTATTGTTGACAGATGTCATATTTACTAATAAGCATGAACAACATGGTTTGACAGATCACACAGTACCAGCTATTGACCGCTAGATGTCAACCGCGGTTTCATATGCAAGTACCTGGTACTATTTGCAATAGCAGTCAAAAAAGGTGTGAGGATTTTTCGAATGGACGCCATAGCGGCATTCCATTTGAGCAATAGAACCTCAATAAAAGTGAAGTGTTGAAAAAATTCAATTTAAAGAAATCGAAATTTGATTCCTGTATTTACATGAATGAAAACTTTCAATATTAATCGCGGTTTATGTCGACGATTTGCTAATTTTTTATAAACTTGAAAATGAACTCAGTGAACTAAAGACATTCTTGAACAATTCATTGAAAATGAAAGAAATTGGAGAAGCGAAGGAATGCATCGGCATTCAGATATCAAAGTCGAACAACACAATTGAGTTGAGCCAGCAAAAACACATTGAAAAAATATTGAAACGTTTTGACATGCTCAGTTGTAAACCGGCAAAAACACCGGGAGATCCGAGTGAAAGCTTATCCGTCAGCATGGTAAATGAGAACAATGACCTGACGGGCAAAGTGCCATTTCAAGAACTGGTCGGCAGTTTATTATATGTGGCTCAAATTACTCGACCGGACATCGCCTTTTGTGTGAACAACGTAAGTCGATTCAATGCAAAACATTCAAAAGAGCATTGGGAAGCAGTGCTGCGCATTTTGAAATATTTGAAAGGCACGAGCGAATATGTGTTGCGCTTCAATAAAAGCGAAGAACATGACATATGTCGTGAAATTGAACTTTCAAGTTGAAAGGTTGTGAATTTTGTACGCTCTCTTAATATCAACACAAAATTTTAATTTTTCTTCAATTTGTGTGATAATTGATGGTTCTTAATTTTTGTACGAATTTGATTTTGAATTTAATATTGATTGTGTTATTTTTATCTTTTTTTTTTTCATATAATTGCATTCGACTGAGTGTGGCCGTCATCTGCGTTTGTCAAATTGTCTTCGTTCTGTTTTCGTTTGTTTTAATCGTTCTGGTACTGGATTCATGCTCTATCGGATTGACGAATTAAATTCAATTGGTAAGAGTGCATACATAGTGCACGAAGCACTGCCAATCAGAATGGTCGAACTCTTGTTGCTGACAACGACAAGATGAGATACATTTACGGTCTCAAAAGTAACGACCACATCACCGAATATCGAGAGCGGCTAAATGGTTTTACGCCTGAGAGTAGAGGCAAGCTTCACTCAGCTGTATTGATCCATAAGCAATTGTCACAAAATTCTCCTGCAAACTTGAATCACATGTTTGTGCAAGCGGACCGTGCTTGTATGGGATTGGAGAGCTATTCGAGAGGTATGCCAATACCATCTTATTTTACATCGGTGAACTCAATTTAGATCCATTGTAATACGAACAAAATTTTTATTGACACAAATAATAAAAACAAATGAGTCATTGAAACGATTGAAATATCACATCAATGCTATTGCCCAATAGATGGCGCTGGAGAATAGATATGATTAAAATGTCTCAAATAGCACGGTCCCCTTGTGTTTGTGCGTAACGGTGAATCCTTGCGTTATCCGGACGATCTTTGAATTCAATACCACCCGCGTACTTCTTTTGATGATAGAGCATTCAGTTACTCGGGAAATAAATTTTGGAATAGCATACCGGATGAAAATTGTTGATATCGCTTCCAGTATCGAAATGTGACATCACTTCTGTTCCGTTTACTTTGATTTGCTTTTCGATTCCCGAAACACGCTACATTGACTGCTGGTCTGTTATTTGATCTGGATGTTGCCGAAAAACAATTTTTGCTGTTGTGGTCCCATTGCGAACACGCAAAACATTTCGGTCGTTTTTCTTTTGATGGGCAACTGCTACTTTGGTGCGATCGTTCTCCACAATTGAAACATCTTGATTCGTCAATCTGGTTCGTCCTATTTGACGTAGCTTTTTCGGTTTTTGGTCGGTTCCTTTTTGTTGTATCACTTTTCATGACCTCATTGTATACTTTGATGTTTTCTTTCAAATTTTTGATTGTTCGCGAAGAATAAAGCATCATTTGATTCGCAACGTTGTCATTGATTCCATCAACAATATATGTGATGAGGCCTGGTGTATCAATTTGGGCCGTGGACGCAATATTGATCATGCGATAACAGTATTCATTGAAATTTTCATCGAGTCTCTTTTTTTCGCAACTCAATTTCCTATGAATCAAGGCACTGTTGACTACGATTCCAAATTCTTGCTTCAGTCCCGCTTTCAGTTGGTTCCATGTTTTGGGCTTCAATTCTGAATTCACGTACAATTTTGCCGATCCATTCAGTAACCGACGACAGAAAACCATTTTCTCCAAGTTGTTCCAACCGAAAATAGCCGCTTGCATTTCAAACTCCTCCAGCCATTGATCTATATCTTTGTGTTCATCGCCCGTGAATTTTTCCAATGATTCTTCGATGTCCTTAAATGAAAATTTTTGCTTTTGTGGACTGCTAACGTACTCTTCTTGTGTGTAGCTGCTGCTGCAATTTCCTATTAATTCTTGCACTGAAACGTAATCTTCGTCTTCGTCTTCTCTTTCAGTCGTCTTGAACAAATTCTCATTTGATTTTGTCATTATTTTCTCTTATTCCACAATTTCGTCTTGATTTTAAAAATTTAGTTGAGCCCCCAAATTTATGGGAATTAAAATATACGGTGTTGTTTTATGTGTCTGATTTTATTAAAGGTTCACAAAGGAATGAATGTTCGTCGTTGACTGACTGATTTGAAGGCAAAATATAGCCTACTGCTATTCCCACATACAGAATCTTTAAATTCATTCAAATCCAAATTAAAACAATGTCTCCGCTCTAATCAATAAAATTTCCGTCACTAATTTCATCGGTAAGTTTTCCGCGATTTATTATGATTCGGATTGATTGTGTTGCACTCTTGCCAAATAGCTTTAAGTTTCAACACTCTAAATATAAGTTTTCCCTTACTCTCCAGAGCCAGATCTAATTTTCCCCTGATTTTCCTGAATCAGGCCGGTTTTGCCATGGTTTTCCGGATCCAGTTCTGATATTCAAAGTATCTTCATGGATATCACCACACCATGAAAATTGTAACTGTCTGTTTGCAAAAGTCGCACCATGGGCGGCTCAGACCAGCATGAGCACAGCTTGCTGTGTTCACATAATGGCATAAATGTAGGCTTCGTAACAAATAAATAAATAAATAAACATATAAGGTTTTGCAGACGCCGATTATGCATCTGAAATAGACAGAAGAAGATCTTGCAGCGGTTTTATCACAAAACTGGCTGGGGGAGCAATTAGCTGGCACAGCAAACGACAAGAAATTGTAGCGTTAAGCAGCACAGAGGCCGAATACATAGCCCTGTCAAAGGCCGTGAAAGAAATACTGTGGGTGAGCCAATTTATACTTGAGATACGGTGCCGGATCTGGGCTCTATGGCGCCTGGCGCAAAACTCCATTTTGGCGCCCCCAAAAAAAATTGGAGAAAATATAAGAAAATTGCCATACAAAGGCTTATTGGTTTTATGAATGATTCAATATAAATCGAAATTAATGACGTCTTACTTTTACTTTTGCAAATTTAGTGGCAATTTCTTGTACATGAATATCATCTAGTAAATCTTTTTCAATTGGGATAACAGAAAGGTCATTTAAACGTTCTTGTACATAGTAGTACGAAGGTATGTTTTGATTAATTTTAGTTTGGAAGATGTTCCTTCGCCAAAAGCTACGCTTATCGGTACAATATCCATTTGTTTTTCATTTGTATTTTCGATTGTGACTGTTAATATATCTTCAAGCCGCATACAATCTTCTTTTCCGAATGGTTTGGAAATGTCATAGAGAAATCCGAAATATTGAATCAAAAATTCATACTTTTCAAAGCGTTCATCCAGCGAGCTCAAAGCAGCATCGATAATATAGTAGAAAAAATCGTTTTTATATTTCGAGTTTAGATCAATGGTGTCTTCATTGCAATTTTGTAGGCTGCGGAGACTTCGGATTGCATCAGATGTGGCAAAGATAATTGGAACGTTCATGTGCTTACCGATATTTTCAGCTGTTGAATAAAATGAATCGTATGTCGAATTTGAGCGTGCTTCTTGAAAATATTGCCGAAGTTTCTTCAAATGTGATAAGCACGAGCTGAATTCCATTGATTTTGATTGAAGTACCTTTGAAACAACATTAATGCGACTTAAAAATTCATTCCAAATAACAGTGGATAAAACAAATTTAAATTTGAAGATTCGATGACCAAGCTGATTTGCACCAAATTCGATTTTTCGTCAGAGTCTGAGCTCTCTGAAATGTCAATTAATGCATTGTAAATCTGAGGCAAATATTCATTCATGCATTTCATTGCTGCTGCTCTGCTTGACCAATGTGTATCCGATAAATTTTTCAAAATTATTCCTTTTGAGCTGTGTGCATATGTTTGTAGTAGTGCCCACCGTTTAGGTGAACCCCAATATTCCCTCCAGCCATATTACGACCGTTATCGAAACCAGATCCACGCCAAAATTGCATGTTCAATTCTCGTTTACGCAGTTCATTGATAATAGCCTCACTTAAAGCACGACTAGTTGTGCTAACAACTTCTACGAACGACAGAAAGTGGTCAGTGATTTTGAATGTTTATGTTTTTGTATCAAAGTAAACAAACCTAAGAACAGTCGTCAATTGCTCTTTGTGTGATAAGTCTGATGTTGTATCAGCAATAACGGCAAAATAAACACTTTCATTCACCATTCCAATTATTCGCTCCGTAATCGATCTTGCGATCAAAGAAATCACTTCGTTTTGAATGATATGTGATAAATAATGATCGCGACTTTTTCCTCCGGTAAATTTTCGGAATGTGGGCCTTCATTGTACCATCGAACTCGGCGTAAGATTCAATTAAATTAAGAAAATTTCAATTGTTGTGCTCATATAACTTTTCTGTTGATCCGCGAAATGCAAGCGACTGACCAGCGAGATATTTTATAGCGATAATTATGCGGAAGAAAATTTGTTTCCAGTTTTCAGTTTCACTCTGTAACAGTTTTGATTGATATGCATCAATTGTTGATAGGCGCGTAAATCGATTTCGTAATTGCTTCTAAGAATCGAAAGCAATCGCATGCTGTGAACTCTTCTCGTGTGACTCCAAATCTCTATTTACATGGCCCCAATCATTATATCCAGAGCCCGACGTCGACAATTTAGAACGATTTTCATCAAACAAAACACAGCAAAAACAAAATATGGCGAGCAGAATGAACAAGCCATGAGCGTTTGATTTTGAGTTGATTTGCTGCGATTGTTTAATAATGTTTTGCACTAAAAGAGCGACCGTTCGAAATTGGGAATAAATAATCAGCAGCTGATATTGGCAAAATTTCGACTGAATCAATAATATATTCACGGACTTTCTTTGAAATATTATGTGGCCACGTCGAGGGATCAACGATATCAATATTTACCGCTTGAAACTCTTCGCTTACTTTTGAATTTGAGCTTAATATTTCACTACTTTCATCAGTTTGATTGATTGGTACTGCAACTTGATTTGAAATATCGTTTGATTGAATTTGAGAGGTTGAAGCTGAAAAAATTTGACTGTCGGCACCACTTAATTCATTGGAAACTAGAGAAGAATTTCGATTTAGCAAACGGCTCAGATGATCTGCTTGAACTTTGTTTTCATCACTGTGTGTGTTTCTTTTTCGGGCGGCATAAAAACTACCTGGTTTTTTTGGTTTTTTGTTCATAGCGCGATATTAATTTTGGATACAGTAAAAAAAATTTCAAAACGTTATTTATAAATTGAATGTATCGATGAATGTGTCGATAATTGTGAGAGCTCAGCGTTCTTCACACAATCAAGTCGAGCAAGAGAATAACTCATAACGAAGAAAGCAACAATAAATTCACGACGAAGCATCAACACTTGACACGCATAAACATGATATATTTAGTCCTGAAAATGTATTGGACAAAAATACACTACCTAACTGCGATCGTTTACGTGAACACAACTGCTGACATGCTTTTGTATATAAGACGGCTGTTCTGTATGAAACAATACATAGCACGCGTTACTGAGTTAGCTCGCATACAGCAACGAGTGGCGTGCGAGATATTTATTTTTATATACACAGAAATGCCATCCTATATACAATAGCACGGCAGCGGTGTTGTTCACATAAACCATCGCAGTTAGCTAGTGTATTTTTCGTCGACTTTAATTTCTTTGAATTGATGACTTTTTGGAGAGAAAGAAATTCAAAAACGGGCGGCAAAATGCATGACAATGGCAATAAATGCACGAATTATGTGTGTTATTAATATATTAAATTGATTTGGATTGTATAAAAAGACGTGTACTCTTTTTTCTCTATAGTTTTTTCAATCTATTATTTTAAATTGTTATTGAATTTTTTCGTTGACTGCTTTAAGCAAATTTGTTGCTTTCGGCGCCCTCGGCGCCTCGGCGCCTGGCGCAAATGCGCCACTTGCGCCGCTGCAGATCCGGCACCGTTGAGATATCAAGTACCAACATGCAACCGGTCAAAGTATTTTGCGACAACACGAGCACAATAAAATTGGCAAGGAACGATGCATATAGAGAACGATCGAAACACATCGACGTGCGATTCCACCACGTTCGTGACAATATAGAAAAACAAAATGTCATCATCGAATTCATATCGACACACGATATGGTGGCAGACGCGCTGACAAAGGCATTGAATGGGCCGAAGACCAAACAATGGAAAGGAATGCTGCCTATAAGGATTGTAAAAGAAACAACTCTCGTGGCGCAGTTACTCATCAACAGTTGCTTGATATCTATAAGGAAAAAGCCAATAGAGTCAAGTCTGTTGAATTTTGCATTGTATAACTTTAAACGACTGTAAACTCCTCATTACATTGTTTGCTTTGACATGCATGCGACAACACTTAACGTAGAGCAGTTTTCATTTTGACATTTATTCGCTATGGCCGCGCGCTATTGAATTTCCACCTTAAGCACATTGTTCATTCTCTTGTAAAACGTCAACATTGAAACACACATCGAGTTCACTGAATAAAATCCTTTTTTTTGTTTTTATCAATAAAATAAACGAAACCACAAAGACTCTGCTTATTTTAACAGGTTATCGGTGCCCAGAACACGAGCAAATAGTGTAATAGTGAATAATTTTTGCAATTAAGTTGTGCGAAAAATCGTGTGTTTGCAATATGAGTGCGGACAAAGCAATTGAACGCTAATTGGTTGAGAATCAACTGGACGGCACAATCTACAAAATTTGGAAGTTTCATGCTCTTGCGTATTAAGGGATAGGAGTCGATTGTTGATGGAAAATCGCCAAGACCAGATACAGTGGCTGAACAAAAGGAAACAGATGCCTGGCTAGAAAAAGATGGTAAGGCAACGGCAATTTTGTTTGCGTCCATCAACAAAGAACAAAAACATCGTGTGTTGTCGTGCAAATCGGCTAAAGAAATCATGGACAAATTGGAAACCATTCACCAGAAGAAAAGCGACGTTCAAATAATGACTCTGTACGAGGAGTATTTTTCGATTAAAATGGCAGAAGATGAATCGGTTTCGGCGTATGTTTCACGGGTGTCAACATTGGCAGTTGAGATTGAAGATCAAGGCGAAAAATTTGTCGGACAACATCAAGTTATGTCGTATAATCAGTGGTTTAACGGGAAAATTCAAGAATTTCCGTACTGTTTGGTACAACATCAAGGAATGTCGCACAATGGAAACGCTGCTGGCAAAATTACAGCTCGAAGAAGATCAAATCAATCGTGTGCAATGTGACGACACGCCGAGTGACACAGCATTTAGCGCGAAGCATACAAACATGAAGAAGAAGAAGAAGCAATCGCTGTCTGAAAGAAAGAAGAACAGCACGTGTCGAGCATGCGGCATGGTCGGTCATTGGGAAATCGACTGTGTAAATAAACGCGATGCTAAAACAAACAAAAGCAATGGATCGAAATCGATGGGATTCGGAGCAATCGATGATGTCATCACGGCCGACTACGAAAATGTTTGGATAGCGGATTCTGGTGCGACGAAACATTTCACATCGAAACGAGAATGGTTCACAGAATTCGAAAGCACAGACGATGAACGGTTCGTTGAAACGATGAACAACGAACGTGTGCGCATCAAAGGTACCGGTGTGATCGAAGTCGAAGCGTACATCAAGGGCGAATGGCAACATCGGTGATTGGAAAATGTTCAATACGTGCCGAAAGCCAAAATGAATTTGTTTGCAACGGGCAGATTGACCGAAAAGGGTTTTTCAGTGAAATTTCAAGAGAAATTCTGTAAAAAATTGTCGAAGAGAAAACTGGTAATCTGGGTGCAGTTGGCTGAAAAGATGCGAAAAACTTGTATCGAATGGTTTTTCGAATGGCGACTAACGAATTTGGCAACGCTTGCTTGGATGACTCGACATCACTTCAACAATGGCATCGACGCTTGGGTCACATCAACATTGCGACGATCAAATCCATGTGCAAAAAGGGTTTGGTGAGCGGTATAAATTTTACCAACGAAAAAGAATTCTTTTGTGAAGAATGTCACTTGGGTAAAATGCACCGAAGCTCACATCCATCGGCTGAACTACGGAGCATGATCAAGGGTGAATGCTTTCACGTTGATTTGTGCGGTCCCATGGAAGAAACTGGCATCGGCGGTGTACGATACTTTATGCTGCTGAAGGACGAGGCAACAAGCTTCCGGTTTGTATACAGTATTGGTCAGAAGTCTGAGGTCGAAGAAAAGCTGTGCGATTTTTTTGCGTATGTCGAAAATTCGCTCGAAACGAAAGTCAAACGGTTGAGATGCGACAACGGACGAGAATTCATCAATAAGAA
The DNA here is from genome assembly GCA_028476595.1 of Obolodiplosis robiniae. Lineage (NCBI taxonomy): Eukaryota > Metazoa > Arthropoda > Insecta > Diptera > Cecidomyiidae > Obolodiplosis > Obolodiplosis robiniae. The sequence goes on along the minus strand of CM052015.1, from coordinate 28,995,623 downwards.
CGTGATGCAAATACTATCGAAGCGAGGCATTCGATTGGAGCGCATTGCACCGTACACAGCTGAGCAGAATGGTTTCATCGAACGCGATAATCGAACGGTACAGGAGTCAGCAAGGACGATGTTGGTTGGTAGCGATTTGAATAAATCACTGTGGCCAGAAGCAGTACGCACGGCAGTGTATATTCTGAATCGTTCGACAAACTCAAGAAGCATGAACAAGACACCGTTTGAACACTGGTTTGGCACGAAGCCGACGCTGAATCACCTGCGTGTATTTGGTACGGTTGGTTACGCATTTGTGCCAAAGCAAAATGGACGAAAGAAATGGGATGCGAAATCGAGACGAGTTCATCTGGTTGGGTACGAGCCAACAAACAAAAATTTTCGTTTGTACGATCCCGAAACAAGGAAAATTTTCATTAGCTGCGACGTCAAGTTCAACGAGCAACTCATTGGTAGCGAATTTCTGTCGTTTCCTGATGATGAAGACGAAGAATTGCCACCGAATGAAAGTCACCATGAATCATCATCAAAATCATCGAATGTACAACCAAGAAGTGAGGTGATCGACATCAATCAAGTAGGCGATGTTGTGAATGAAAACTCTCCACAAAGTTCGAGTGATTCATTCCAATCGGCTGAAGATGCGACTTCGGACGGAAGTCATGTCAACAACCAAATAGGCGAAAGCAACGAAAATCGTTCGCGAAGTGGTCAGCGTACATCAGCAAGATAATCGAAAAGTTCAACATGGTCGATTCAAAAACAATATCGACACCATCGGACGTCAATGTGGTATTGACAAAAGCAGAAGGAGAAACCGACAATGTTTTTCCATATCGTCAAGCTGTCGGCTCATTAATGTATGCAGCAACAGTTTCACAACCAGACATCTCTTATGCGGTAGGCGAAGTAAGCCGCTTCATGGACAATCCAAATCAGCAGCACATTGGTGCTCTCAGGCGAATTCTACGATATTTGAATCATAGCAAATCGATGGTCATCACGTATGGTTCAAATGAATTGGGCGATTTGATTGGTTTCACCGACGCGGATTTCGCTAGAGATATCGACACAAGACGATCGACGACAGGGTACGTTTTCATGCTTGGCAACGGCGCCATTACATGGAAAAGTCAGCGCTAAAAGACTGTCGCATTATCCACAACCGAGGCCGAGTACATGGCAGCATGTGACGGAGCTAAAGAAGCTGTGTGGTCACGACAACTACTCAAAGATGTTGGCTATGAGCAACAACGGCCAACAACAATTCACATCGACAATCAGAGTGCGATTCGGCTGATCAAGAACCCCGAATTGCATCATCGAACAAAGCACATCGACGTGCGATTGCACTTCATCCGAGGTCTACATGAAGATGGAATCATTTCAGCGGAATATGTTCAAACGAAGGATCAAATTGCTGATGTATTCACAAAACCTTTGGGCTCGAGTGCTTTCAAGAAAATTGTTGACGAAGTCGGAATGCAAACTTTTGTTGGCGACATAGCAAATTAGTTTTTGATTTAGATTTGTGTGTGCGCATAAAAGTAGAGTAAATGTAATTATACAATGGGAGGGAGTGTTGAATTTTGCATTGTATAACTTTAAACGACTGTAAACTCCTCATTACATTGTTTGCTTTGACATGCATGCGACAACACTTATCGTAGAGCAGTTTTCATTTTGACATTTATTCGCTATGGCCGCGCGCTATTGAATTTCCGCCTTAAGCACATTGTTCATTCTCTTGTAAAACGTCAACATTGAAACACACATCGAGTTCACTGAATAAAATCCTTTTTTTTGTTTTTATCAATAAAATAAACGAAACCACAAAGACTCTGCTTATTTTAACAAAGTCTCTGATCAACATTAGTAAAAAGAAGTCGACGGTCAAGAGATTCAATAATGCCAATTCCATTCGCTCCAAGTGGAGTGTTATTGAGTCGCTCGGTTGTTGCAAAACTAGCAAGGATGACAGTAATGAATCTGAAATCCCAGACAACTTCAATTTGAATGACATCAATGGTTTCTTCGCTTCAATCCACTCTTCTGGTGGCCGATTTGGGCAATTTGTCACTTCCTACTAATATAAATTCTACTTTCTCGTTCCGAAAAATTACCATTGATTAATTTTTTACCGCATTCGAACAAATTAAGAGTAATGCAATCGGCAACGATGGCATCCCTCTTGAATTTCTTAGCGTAATTATTCCAAAAATAGCCCAACATATTGTTTTCATTTTTAATTATTGCATTTCTCATAGTGTTTATCCAGCTGATTGGAACGAAGTCATTATTAAACCTTTCAATGAAGTACCAAGTCCCCAAACCATTTCTGAATATAGACCAATCAGCATCATTTCTGTCATTCCAAAGATTTTCGCGATTCTCTTGAATAGTCAGGTCACTGGCTATCTGGAATCAAATGCCATTCTTCACGAACGGCAATCTGGTTTCCGCAAGAACCATAGTTGTACCACCTCACTATTGAACATATCAGAGAGTATCAGATCTTCGTTAAGTCGTAAAAAAGTAGTAATTTTCGTTTCACTCGATATTAAAAGCGCGTTTCCATCAGTTCCGCATGATGCTCTTCTAAAAGTCTGTGAATCATACGGTTTTTCTAATAACGCGGTTGAATTAAATAAATCGATTTACAGTAATAGTAAACAGAAAGTTAAAGTTGGTGATCACGAGTCAGATTTTGTTTCAATTAATAATGGAGTTCTTCAAGGTGGTCATTTCGGCCAGACTTTCTTCTCCCTATATTTTAATGATACTCTCAATATGCTTGAAAATATGTCTGGCCATTTGTTCGCGGATGATTGTCAAGCACATCTCGAAGTCGATTTTAATCAAATTAATAGCGGGATTGATAAAGTGTACTCCGATCTCAATAAGTTAAATGATTTTATTAAACGTCGCGGTATGAAATTGAACGGTTTAAAATCGAAAGTGATGGTTATCGGTTCTAAATATCAAACGGGTCGGTTGAATTTTGATATGATCAATGATGTGAAAATAGGTGATGAAAAACTCGAATTCTGTAAGTCAATCAAAAACTTTGGTGTTATTTTTGACGGAAATTTTACTTTTCAAGAACATGACAAGTGTAAATTGCAAAAAGTGTATGGTGTACTGAATCGTATACGCCACACAAAGCATTTTATACCATATAACTATATCAAACGTGATATGACTGCAGCGCTGATTGATCCCATAATGGACTATGGTGATGTAGTTACATATATGGTTGGGCTGCACACAGCACTCAAAATCAAACACATCGTGATCTCGTCGCTGATAACGACAAGATCAGATACATTTACGGATTGAAACGTAATGTTCATGTAACTGAATATCTTGAGCGTCTGAATGGATTGACCCCTGAAAGCAGAGCTAAACTGCATTCGGCGATCTTGATGTTCAAGCAGTTGTTAAATTGTTCACCTGGGTATCTGAATCACATGTTCGTAAAAAACGGTGAATCGTTGCGGTATCCCGATGACCTTCGTGTAAATTTCAATCCGCGTACTGCATTTTATACCCGTGCGTTCAGCTTTTCGGCAATTAATTCTCTCCAGAGCCAGGCCAGTTTTGCTATGGTTTTCCGGATCCAATTATGGTGTTAAGGCTTCACTTTAATATTGGGAGTGCAAATTAAAACGTGACCATTTGTGCTTATCTTCATATCTATTCACCCGTCATATATTTTGACAGTGACAGCTATTCTATGTTAAAGAGCGTCAAAAAATCTAGTAAATTGCGCCTCTCAAAGTGAACACAAGATTTTATACACAACTTTTTTATTACGTTGAATATGTCTAAATAAGTGCCAACTAAACAGCATTTGCGGGAAGCAATGCTTTTGTCCTTTAATCAAAAGAAGAGTGCTACTGAATGTCATCGTTTGTTGTCAAAAACCTATTCCGAATATTCCATATCGAATAGTGTGTGTAAGAAGTGGTTTGCACGTTTCAAAGTGGTGATTATGACGTGAATGACAAAGAACGACCTGGACAGCCGAAAAAGTTTGAAAATGCTGAATTAGAGGCATTACTCGATGAAGACTCGTGTCAAACAAAATCATTAGGAGTTACACGCCAAGCGATTTCCCATCATTTAAAAGCATTGGGAATGATCCAAATGCAAGGAAATTGGGTGTCATACGAGTTGAAGCCGAGAGACGTTGAAAGGCGATTTTTCACCTGTGAACAGCTGCTCCAACGTCAAAAAAGAAAGGGTTTTCTTCATCGTATCGTCACTGGCGATGAAAAGTGGATCCATTACGACAATCCAAAGCGAAAAAAATCGTATGGCTACCCCGGCCATGCATCAACATCGACAGCAAAACCGAATATTCATGGTTCGAAGCTTATGCTCTGTATTTGGTGGGATCAGAAGGGTGTGGTGCACTATGAGCTGCTCCCACCCAACCAGCCCATCAATGCTGATTTCTACCAAGAACAATTGGGCGGTTTGAGCGATGCACTGAATGCAAAACGGCCAGAATAAGAGCAGAGGCACGATAAAGTGATTTTGCAACATGACAATGCTAGACCACATGTTGCAAGATCGGTCAAAGAGTACTTGCAAACATTGAAATGGGAGGTCCTACCCCACCCGCCGTATTCTCCAGAACTGGCCCCTTCCAATTACCACTTGTTCCGATCAATGACTCATGGCCTGGCTGACCAGCACTTCCGATTTTACGAAGAAGCTAAAATATGGATCGATTCTTGGATTGCCTCTAAAGACGCATCATTTTTCAAACGTGGCATAACAATGCTGCCAGCAAGATGGGAAAATGTTGTAGATTCCGATGGACAATACTTTGAATCAGAGCATACTATTTGCTTGCTTGCAAAGCGCTTGCTCTCACGAGCTGCTTTGAAAGAGCGGCTTGCGCCAACAAAAAGCGGCTTTTTGCATTAAAAATTTATCTGAGTGAAAAAGAAATCCATGGATAACAAGTAATTGACACTGAACATCAATTTCTCTTTCACTCTGATGCATTTTAATACAAAAACCCCGCTTTTTGGAATTGCAAGCCGCTCTTTCAAAGCAGCTCGTAAGCGTAAGCGCTTTGGAAGCAAGCAAATAGTATGCTGTGATTTTTGCACCAAAATGGTCACGTTTTAATTTGCGCTCCCAATACTATCCCTCCCCTGACTGTACTCCCTTTGCAAAAGACGCACCATGGGCGGAATTTATGCCGTATTGGGTCTCTGACCAGCATGTTCTGAGCATGCTTTGAACACGTATTGGCATAAATGTAGGTTTCGTAATAAATAAATAAATTAAATGTGACGACAAACTAGTTTTTTGTTCTTTTTTTTTTAATGCTATACATCGATTGAATTCTTTGATGTTATTCAAACCTGTTACATCTTATTTCATTTTTGTATTCTTTAAAATTGTGAATTAAAGAAGAATAAGGGAGGATGTTGAAATAAAACATAAGAATGATGTATCCAATTACGGGCGTACGCGCTATAAATCGATTCTTACTAAAACATTACAATTGGCGACAACTTTGGCGATTTGAACCTGCTGGTAAAAGTTATTAAAGTGGAATCAGAAGGGAAAAAAGTATTTTTCAAAGTAGAAAAAATGTCACATTCGGAAACCATTGCAAAAGTCACACAAATTGTTCGGGCGACATCGATGCCAGAATTCGACACAGAAGATAATTGGACATTATGGCATGAAAGATTGGAATTGTATCTGCTTGAAATTGGAGCAGAGAATGATGGAAAAAAGTTGCCACACTACTGAAAACAGTAGGACCAAAGGCATACGAGGTTTTACATAGCATATTTAGTCCGGATTTACCAAGTAAGAAGACCTATAAGCTGGGTTGTTACATTACACGATTTTTTGGGATTCGTAATATACGTAGAATATAATATTCTACATTTTCTACCGTAGAAAACTCCGAGTATGTAGAAAATTCCCACACATTCAGAAATACACAGTTTAGGTCTTCAAATGATACTCATTAAGTACGTTGCATAAATACATGCTCATTCTCCAGCGTCCAGTTCACACATGACCACTTAAAACACGATAAGAGAAATATAATGAAAGAAAAACGAAGGAGAAGTTATGAGTGTTTGTTCTATTTTTGGATCCCAGTGCGTTCATTACTTGTTTCGCTAATGCTCCACTCCATCAATATATGCGATAAAAGAGAGAAGTGTAAACGAGAAGGATAACAAAAGCAATTTGTTTATGTATTTGTATGATATTTCTTGATCTGTTTATGTGTGAACACTGTTCAATGAACAGCTAACTGTTTGCAACTTTGAATTTGAATGACTAAACTTGCATATCTGATCTGTCATCTGTATTTGCTGAATAGTGTGATTGTCCAAACGTGTTAATTGTGGTCCGTTTGATTATTTCGTCATTCAATTTTTTATTTCGTCTTCCCATTTTTCATATCAGATTTGGCCAAACCCAGGTTAAAATGTCGAATGCTTTTGAAAAATTAATGTCACAAAGTGGTTCAGGCGGTGAATCGACACCATCAACATCAAAAGTTGGACGGCCAATGCACCAGCATTGGTATGGGTATAAAAAAGTTACCGTCAATAATAAACCCGTGGCAAAGTGTTACAATTGTTTGAATGTCGTAATGAACACGGCGAAAGATCGATTAATTAAGCATCGGTGAGGAATATTTTTTTAAATTTTTGTTACTTTTCGTTATATGGAAATGATACAATTGAATATATTCACGTAGTCAAGTATGCGGTTCGGATAACATCGAAGATAATGAATCTGCTGAAATTGTTGTGCAATCAATTATTGATACCAACGAGAATGAAGCTGATGACGAATTCGAAAGAATCTTGGAAATCAGTGACAATTCAGGTCCAAATTCGCGTTCAAGCTCGCGCCCGAGCTCAAGCCTTAGTCAAAGTTCGGAACTACAAGACGTAAGATATTTTTCATACGTATTTATATCACCAATGAAATTTAGTTTCATTCTATTGAATTCGTTCATTATATTTTAGCAAGCGTCATCGGACCTTAGAACACCAAAGCAAAAGAAAATTAAACGGTTCATAGACGAAGTGAAACCTGTTGAAAGCGATAAGCTTGATTCGTTAGCGGCGATGTTTTTTTATGGTTGCAACGTACCATTTCGTGTGGCCGATTCATCTTATTTCAAAAATTTCGTCAAAGCATTAAGACCAGCGTACAATCCACCACATCGCCTACTATTGGCCGGCAAGCTGCTCGACAAAACACATGAAACTATTGAGCAACGAAATAATGAATTGATAAGAAAAATGGAACTCATTTGGAGAAAATGTTGTTAGATGCCGGGGGTACTAAGCCCGTTCTGTCGTACGTTGGACATCGCAGCGCAATGCGATTGAATCATTCATTAAAAACTTGCCCATCATGAAAAAAATTGCGGCTGAATGCGACAATGTAGCAGAAACGGATCACAATGCAATAACGCCAAAACCAAGCGTTTCGTCAACTCTTTTCGATCAAGAATTTGTAGCATCAGTTAAGGCGTTGCTCAATATATTGAATCCGGTGGCAAAATTGACGAATTTTTGCCAAATGAGCACCACGTCTGCGGCAGATGCAGCTGAAAACTGGCTCGATTCTTACAGACTGGACCAATCGAATTGCATGAATTTATGGAAAAGCGAATGAAGAAATCCAACGTCCTGAACACTGTGACGATGACGGCCAATTTTTTCCACCCAGTTTATCGTGGTAAACGATTGAATGTGGTTCAACGTAAGCAAGTTACAAACTACCTCTTTGAAAGGCTTGAAGGAGATGCCCCCCGAATCATTACGCGAATTCCAAGAAAGTGATGGGGCGTTCGCTACATTGAACCGAAAAAAACTCACTTCGCCGAAAACATTTTGGCACTTCGCCTCCGAATTGGGTCATGACGAGCTATCTCAATTCACTATGGATTACCTAAAAATCCCCGCATCTACCGCAATGTTGGAACGCTTATTCTCAAATTGGTCTTACGTACATAGTGATACTCGAAACAGACTCTCTGACGACACTTCAAAAAAACTCGTAACCACTTACTTTACCCTACGATCAACCGATAAGTTAGTAGATGATGATGACGACGACGATTTCGGATTGCAATTGGATAACTTGGACTTTGATGGCGAATAATTCTTCATTTATTCTATGAATTAAGTGTATTTTTAAGCCATGAAAATGTTCATTTTTTAAGCAAAATTCATAAATAAACTCAAACTTTCTACATTTTCGACTTCAATCAACAGTAATTTATAATAGTTTTTCATGTAAATGTGTAAAGAATAATTTTTTTGAATTTTCTACGAAGATATGTAGAATATTGGTTCTTCGTTAGGTATTTTACCACAGATATTCTACATTTTCTACATGTAGAATATTACACGTAATTTTCTACATAACAACCCAGCCTATAAGCAATTGTGCGAAATAATGGTGAGCAATTTTACACCACCAGTCATCGTATTTCATGAACGAAAAATTTTTCACAACGCAAAAATGTATGAAGGTGAAACGGTAGTTGCATGGTTTGCAAGAATTAAGAAGCTATCGCTGCACTGCAAATTTGGAGACACGCTAGACCATTTTGTACTCAATAAATTCGTCGTTGAGCTACTGATAAAGATATTTGAAAAAATATGTGACGAAGATGAAAACCTAACCATCGAACAGGCGCTGAAGAAAGCAATTTTACATGAACAAAAAATCAAACAAAAATCGACAATCGAAGTCAACTACCTGAAACCGCGTGGCAAGAACAACGGAAATGGCAATGCAAAGCATGGCACGGGAAAAAAGAACAACAGCAAAAATGCCAAAAGCAACAACAACACCCAGCTGAAAAAGACCACGTGCACACATTGTGGTTGGAGGAACCACGAGTCCAAGGATTGCTATTACAAAACAAGCAAATGCAGAACCTGTGGTAAAATCGGGCATTTGTCTACTGTATGCAAATGTGCCGATAAAAATGTTCAATATATTTATAAAGATAATCCTGAATGTGATTTAACTAACAATTATTTGAACTCCATATATAGCGTTGAAAATGGCAGTGATTTGGATCGACGTGTATTTTTCATTGATAATTCGTATACATTGGACGTTGAAATCAACGATACTGAATTCCGAGTAATCTGTGATACTGGTGCGCCGTGTTCTCTGATGCCAATTCACATATTTGACAAATTTTTCGAACGATCACTATTGAGGGACTGTAATATTCCGTTCACAGGCTATGGGGGAATTTAATCGATATTATAGGTGAGTTCTCTGCACATGTAAATTACAAAGGCCAAAAGAACATGGGAAAAATTGTTGTAACGAAGACTAAACGACCGGTATTATTGGGTAGAAATTTTTTGCGCAGTTTCGGTTTTATATTAACCACTGAAAATGAAGTCATGTCTTCTGCCACAAGGCAATCACAAACGAACGTTAAGTTTGTAGATACGACAAAAGTGATCGTTGAACAGATTAAAAGTGAATTTGCTGAATTTTTTAAAAACGATTTGGGTAAATGTAACGTAACTACGATCAAATTGCCGATTGCTAAAGATGCAATTCCAGTGTTTTGCAGACCGAGACCGGTACCTTTGGTATGGCGTGAAAGAATTGAAAAGCAACTCGATAAATTGGTTGAAATTGGATTGCTGAAACCAATTGACAATTCTGATTGGGGTACACCTTTGGTCCCAGTATTAAGAACAGATGGTGACATTAGATTATGTGGTGATTATAAAGCAACAATCAATAAATTTCTTGAAGATTTTAAGTACCCACTGCCACGCATCGATCAAATTTTCGCATCGATGCAAGGGGGTGTCTTTTTTACTAAGCTTGATTTGTCCAGTGCATACAATCAATTAGTCCTCGAAGAGTCCGCTCAGAAATTATGCACTTGGAGCACCCACAAAGGTTTATTTTGCATGACTCGTTTACCATTTGGTATTAAACCAGCAGCAGCGATATTCCAAAAAACTATGGAAACTATATTAGGTGAATTCACAAATGTGTTTTGTTACCAAGATGATATTGTCGTCACGGGAAAAACATTTAAAGAGCATTTAGATACTCTAAAAAAGGTATTACTCAAACTTCAATCCGATAGCGATGACGAGATGCATGTAAACGATCATGTGAAGATGATGGAAACGATTCCTCTGTTGCAAACGAACTTACTGAATCAAATATGTCAGTGTCTGACCAGTCAACTGAAGCTAGTACATCAGTTCCAGATGCAATTGAAAGACCACCAATGCAATCAGCTGCTGCTATCGCTGCAAGCTTGGTTACAGACACTTACAAGAACTGGAGTCGTTGGAAATGATTTGTTCCATCCGAATCACTTCATAAATTGCTACTTGCATTGATTGAATTTCATTTTATATACTAATATGTTAAGAAACCATTCAAACCTCTAATTCATCAATTGCATTGTAAATTTCATTGGCATCACATGAGTAACATCTAAAGGATTCATTTCAGATAAGAAAACCATATCAACATTCCATCGCCATATAAATTGATTTTAATAAGCAAAAGTCTTAAAGAGAGAGTTGTTGTATATGTGAATACTGCTTAATACGCAATGATCTAGTACGATGTTAAAATGATAATCTTTGAGATCTGTGAGTAAGATGTTTGAATAAAAGGGCTCTCTTATCTACTGACCTTCTAGCAATACGGACGTATCTAGTTTCATTCATACACGCATATTTCGATTCTCACTAAAACATTACATTAAACAAGCAGTTCTTACATGCCAACTAAACGCAACGGTTCTTGATATTAACTTGTTCTGTTTTTCTGTCACGATCAATCTCTAACACATTTAACCATCACGAAACAAATCATACCTTCATCCATTTTGGAAGTCGTTCCTCCAGACGTTGGATATGTTGGTACTTTTGTCGTACTTGAAAAAACCAATGGAAGAAGACCGTCCAAACTGGGTTCTTGGATTAGGGAGATTTCAGATGGTGGACTTCCCACCGGCGAGCCTGTGAGAAATGAAGATATTGCATTGAGAGACATATTTAATCGCCATTCTTCCGCTCCGTTTAACCATCACAGAATAAATCATACCTTCATCCATTTTGAAAGTTGTTCCATCAGACGGTGGAGTTGTAAATGTAACTGAACTGTCCGATGAGCTTGGAGTGTTCGAAGGCGGCTGGGCCTCCAAACTGATATTGTCGCTTGAGGAGGTTTCAGATGATGGACCTCCTACGGGCGAGCCTGAAAAAAATCATAATATTGCAAAGAGAAACATATTAAATCGCCATTCATTCGCTCCGTTTAACCATCGCATAAAAAATCATACCGTCATCCATTTTGGAAGTTGTTCCCCCAGACGTTGGCTTTGTTGGTACTTTTGTCGTACTTGGAATAACCAATGGAAGAAGACCGTCCAAACTGGGCTCTTGGATTAGGGAGATTTCAGATGGTGGACTTCCCACCGGCGAGCCTGTGAGAAATGAAGATATTGCATTGAGAGACATATTTAATCGCCATTCTTCCGCTCCGTTTAACCATCACAGAATAAATCATACCTTCATCCATTTTGAAAGTTGTTCCATCAGACGGTGGAGTTGTAAATGTAACTGAACTGTCCGATGAGCTTGGAGTGTTCGAAGGCGGCTGGGCCTCCAAACTGATATTGTCGCTTGAGGAGGTTTCAGATGATGGACCTCCTACGGGCGAGCCTGAAAAAAATCATAATATTGCAAAGAGAAACATATTAAATCGCCATTCATTCGCTCCGTTTAACCATCACAGAATAAATCATACCTTCATCCATTTTGGAAGTTGTTCCTTCAGGCGGTGGATTTGTTAATGTGGCTGAACTGTCAGATGAGCTTGGAGTGTTCGAAGGCGGCTGGGCCCCCAAGCTGATATTGTCGCTTGAGGAGGTTTCAGATGATGGACTTCCTACCGGCGAGCCTGAAAAAAATCATAATATTGCAAAGAGAAACATATTTAATCGCCATTTATTCGCTCCGTTTAACCATCGCAAAACAAATCATACCTTCATCCATTTTGGAAGTTGTTCCTTCAGGCGGTGGATTTGTTAATGTGGCTGAACTGTCAGATGAGCTTGGAGTGTTCGAAGGCGGCTGGGCCCCCAAGCTGATATTGTCGCTTGAGGAGGTTTCAGATGGTGGACTTCCTACCGGCGAGCCTGAAAAAATTCATAACATGCAAAGAGAAACATATTTAATCGCCATTTATTCGCTCCGTTTAACCATCGCAAAACAAATCATACCTTCATCCATTTTGGAAGTTGTTCCTTCAGGCGGTGGATTTGTTAGTGTGGCTGAACTGTCCGATGAGCTTGGAGTGTTCGAAAACGGCTGAGCCCCCATACTGAATTTGTCGCTTGAGGAGGTTTCAGATGACGGACTTTCCGACGACGATTCTGTGAGAAATCAAGATATTGTAAAGTGAAACGTATTTAATTGCCATTCTATCGCTCCATTTAACCATTACAAAACAAATCACACCTTCATCCATTCCAGAAGTAGTTCCTTCAGACGGTGGTCTTGTTAATGTGTCTGAACTGTCAGATGAGCTTGGAGTGTTCGAAGGCGGCTGGGCCCCCAAGCTGATATTGTCGCTTGACGAGGTTTCAGATGATGGACTTCCTAAGGGCGAGCCTAAAAAAAATTATAATATTGCCAAGAGAAACATATTTAATCGCCATTTATTCGCTCCGTTTAACCATCGCAAAACAAATCATACCTTCATCCATTTTGGAAGTTGTTCCTTCAGGCGGTGGATTTGTTAATGTGGCTGAACTGTCCGATGAGCTTGGAGTGTTCGAAGACGACTGAGCCCCCAAAGTGATTTTGTCGCTTGAGGAGGTTTCAGATGACGGACTTTCCGACGACGATCCTGTGGGAAATCAAGATATTGCAAAGTGAAACGTATTTAATTGCCATTCTATCGCTCCATTTAACCATTACAAAACAAATCACACCTTCATCCATTCCAGAAGTAGTTCCTTCAGACGGTGGTCTTGTTAATGTGTCTGAACTGTCAGATGAGCTTGGAGTGTTCGAAGGCGGCTGGGCCCCCAAGCTGATATTGTCGCTTGAGGAGGTTTCAGATGATGGACTTCCTAAGGGCGAGCCTAAAAAAAATTATAATATTGCCAAGAGAAACATATTTAATCGCCATTTATTCGCTCCGTTTAACCATCGCAAAACAAATCATACCTTCATCCATTTTGGAAGTGGTTCCTTCAGACGGTGGATTTGTTTCTGTATCTGTACTGTCCGATGAGCTTTGAGTGTTCGAAGAACGCTGAGCTCCCAAATTGATTTTGTCACTTGATGTGGTTTCAGATGATGGACTTCCTACCGGCGAGCCTGAAAAAATTCATAATATTGCAAAGAGAAACATATTTAATCGCCATTTATTCGCTCCGTTTAACCATCGCAAAACAAATCATACCTTCATCCATTTTGGAAGTGGTTCCTTCAGACGGTGGATTTGTTTCTGTATCTGTACTGTCCGATGAGCTTTGAGTGTTCGAAGGCGGCTGGGCCCCCAAGCTGATATTGTCGCTTGAGGAGGTTTCAGATGATGGACTTCCTAAGGGCGAGCCTAAAAAAAATTATAATATTGCCAAGAGAAACATATTTAATCGCCATTTATTCGCTCCGTTTAACCATCGCAAAACAAATCATACCTTCATCCATTTTGGAAGTTGTTCCTTCAGGCGGTGGATTTGTTAGTGTGGCTGAACTGTCCGATGAGCTTGGAGTGTTCGAAAACGGCTGAGCCCCCATACTGAATTTGTCGCTTGAGGAGGTTTCAGATGACGGACTTTCCGACGACGATTCTGTGAGAAATCAAGATATTGCAAAGTGAAACGTATTTAATTGCCATTCTATCGCTCCATTTAACCATTACAAAACAAATCACACCTTCATCCATTCCAGAAGTAGTTCCTTCAGACGGTGGTCTTGTTAATGTGTCTGAACTGTCAGATGAGCTTGGAGTGTTCGAAGGCGGCTGGGCCCCCAAGCTGATATTGTCGCTTGACGAGGTTTCAGATGATGGACTTCCTAAGGGCGAGCCTAAAAAAAATTATAATATTGCCAAGAGAAACATATTTAATCGCCATTTATTCGCTCCGTTTAACCATCGCAAAACAAATCATACCTTCATCCATTTTGGAAGTTGTTCCTTCAGGCGGTGGATTTGTTAATGTGGCTGAACTGTCCGATGAGCTTGGAGTGTTCGAAGACGGCTGAGCCCCCAAAGTGATTTTGTCGCTTGAGGAGGTTTCAGATGACGGACTTTCCGACGACGATCCTGTGGGAAATCAAGATATTGCAAAGTGAAACGTATTTAATTGCCATTCTATCGCTCCATTTAACCATTACAAAACAAATCACACCTTCATCCATTCCAGAAGTGGTTCCTTCAGACGGTGGATTTGTTTCTGTATCTGTACTGTCCGATGAGCTTTGAGTGTTCGAAGGCGGCTGGGCCCCCAAGCTGATATTGTCGCTTGAGGAGGTTTCAGATGATGGACTTCCTAAGGGCGAGCCTAAAAAAAATTATAATATTGCCAAGAGAAACATATTTAATCGCCATTTATTCGCTCCGTTTAACCATCGCAAAACAAATCATACCTTCATCCATTTTGGAAGTGGTTCCTTCAGACGGTGGATTTGTTTCTGTATCTGTACTGTCCGATGAGCTTTGAGTGTTCGAAGAACGCTGAGCTCCCAAATTGATTTTGTCACTTGATGTGGTTTCAGATGATGGACTTCCTACCGGCGAGCCTGAAAAAATTCATAATATTGCAAAGAGAAACATATTTAATCGCCATTTATTCGCTCCGTTTAACCATCGCAAAACAAATCATACCTTCATCCATTTTGGAAGTGGTTCCTTCAGACGGTGGATTTGTTTCTGTATCTGTACTGTCCGATGAGCTTTGAGTGTTCGAAGGCGGCTGGGCCCCCAAGCTGATATTGTCGCTTGAGGAGGTTTCAGATGATGGACTTCCTAAGGGCGAGCCTAAAAAAAATTATAATATTGCCAAGAGAAACATATTTAATCGCCATTTATTCGCTCCGTTTAACCATCGCAAAACAAATCATACCTTCATCCATTTTGGAAGTGGTTCCTTCAGACGGTGGATTTGTTTCTGTATCTGTACTGTCCGATGAGCTTTGAGTGTTCGAAGGCGGCTGGGCCCCCAAGCTGATATTGTCGCTTGAGGAGGTTTCAGATGATGGACTTCCTAAGGGCGAGCCTAAAAAAAATTATAATATTGCCAAGAGAAACATATTTAATCGCCATTTATTCGCTCCGTTTAACCATCGCAAAACAAATCATACCTTCATCCATTTTGGAAGTTGTTCCTTCAGGCGGTGGATTTGTTAATGTGGCTGAACTGTCAGATGAGCTTGGAGTGTTCGAAGGCGGCTGGGCCCCCAAGCTGATATTGTCGCTTGAGGAGGTTTCAGATGATGGACTTCCTAAGGGCGAGCCTAAAAAAAATTATAATATTGCCAAGAGAAACATATTTAATCGCCATTTATTCGCTCCGTTTAACCATCGCAAAACAAATCATACCTTCATCCATTTTGGAAGTGGTTCCTTCAGACGGTGGATTTGTTTCTGTATCTGTACTGTCCGATGAGCTTTGAGTGTTCGAAGAACGCTGAGCTCCCAAATTGATTTTGTCACTTGATGTGGTTTCAGATGATGGACTTCCTACCGGCGAGCCTGAAAAAAATTATAATATTGCCAAGAGAAACATATTTAATCGCCATTTATTCGCTCCGTTTAACCATCGCAAAACAAATCATACCTTCATCCATTTTGGAAGTGGTTCCTTCAGACGGTGGATTTGTTTCTGTATCTGTACTGTCCGATGAGCTTTGAGTGTTCGAAGAACGCTGAGCTCCCAAATTGATTTTGTCACTTGATGTGGTTTCAGATGATGGACTTCCTACCGGCGAGCCTGAAAAAATTCATAATATTGCAAAGAGAAACATATTTAATCGCCATTTATTCGCTCCGTTTAACCATCGCAAAACAAATCATACCTTCATCCATTTTGGAAGTTGTTCCTTCAGGCGGTGGATTTGTTAATGTGGCTGAACTGTCGGATGAGCTTGGAGTGTTCGAAGGCGGCTGGGCCCTCAAACTGATATTGTCGCTTGAGGAGGTTTCAGATGATGGACTTCCTAAGGGCGAGCCTAAAAAAAATTATAATATTGCCAAGAGAAACATATTTAATCGCCATTTATTCGCTCCGTTTAACCATCGCAAAACAAATCATACCTTCATCCATTTTGGAAGTGGTTCCTTCAGACGGTGGATTTGTTTCTGTATCTGTACTGTCCGATGAGCTTTGAGTGTTCGAAGAACGCTGAGCTCCCAAATTGATTTTGTCACTTGATGTGGTTTCAGATGATGGACTTCCTACCGGCGAGCCTGAAAAAATTCATAATATTGCAAAGAGAAACATATTTAATCGCCATTTATTCGCTCCGTTTAACCATCGCAAAACAAATCATACCTTCATCCATTTTGGAAGTTGTTCCTTCAGGCGGTGGATTTGTTAATGTGGCTGAACTGTCAGATGAGCTTGGAGTGTTCGAAGGCGGCTGGGCCCCCAAGCTGATATTGTCGCTTGAGGAGGTTTCAGATGATGGACTTCCTAAGGGCGAGCCTAAAAAAAATTATAATATTGCCAAGAGAAACATATTTAATCGCCATTTATTCGCTCCGTTTAACCATCGCAAAACAAATCATACCTTCATCCATTTTGGAAGTGGTTCCTTCAGACGGTGGATTTGTTTCTGTATCTGTACTGTCCGATGAGCTTTGAGTGTTCGAAGAACGCTGAGCTCCCAAATTGATTTTGTCACTTGATGTGGTTTCAGATGATGGACTTCCTACCGGCGAGCCTGAAAAAAATTATAATATTGCCAAGAGAAACATATTTAATCGCCATTTATTCGCTCCGTTTAACCATCGCAAAACAAATCATACCTTCATCCATTTTGGAAGTTGTTCCTTCAGGCGGTGGATTTGTTAATGTGGCTGAACTGTCCGATGAGCTTGGAGTGTTCGAAGACGGCTGAGCCCCCAAAGTGATTTTGTCGCTTGAGGAGGTTTCAGATGACGGACTTTCCGACGACGATCCTGTGGGAAATCAAGATATTGCAAAGTGAAACGTATTTAATTGCCATTCTATCGCTCCATTTAACCATTACAAAACAAATCATACCTTCATCCATTCCAGAAGTGGTTCCTTCAGACGGTGGATTTGTTTCTGTATCTGTACTGTCCGATGAGCTTTGAGTGTTCGAAGGCGGCTGGGCCCCCAAGCTGATATTGTCGCTTGAGGAGGTTTCAGATGATGGACTTCCTAAGGGCGAGCCTGAAAAAAATTATAATATTGCCAAGAGAAACATATTTAATCGCCATTTATTCGCTCCGTTTAACCATCGCAAAACAAATCATACCTTCATCCATTTTGGAAGTGGTTCCTTCAGACGGTGGATTTGTTTCTGTATCTGTACTGTCCGATGAGCTTTGAGTGTTCGAAGAACGCTGAGCTCCCAAATTGATTTTGTCACTTGATGTGGTTTCAGATGATGGACTTCCTACCGGCGAGCCTGAAAAAAATTATAATATTGCAAAGAGAAACATATTTAATCGCCATTTATTCGCTCCGTTTAACCATCGCAAAACAAATCATACCTTCATCCATTTTGGAAGTTGTTCCTTCAGGCGGTGGATTTGTTAATGTGGCTGAACTGTCGGATGAGCTTGGAGTGTTCGAAGGCGGCTGGGCCCTCAAACTGATATTGTCGCTTGAGGAGGTTTCAGATGATGGACTTCCTAAGGGCGAGCCTAAAAAAAATTATAATATTGCCAAGAGAAACATATTTAATCGCCATTTATTCGCTCCGTTTAACCATCGCAAAACAAATCATACCTTCATCCATTTTGGAAGTGGTTCCTTCAGACGGTGGATTTGTTTCTGTATCTGTACTGTCCGATGAGCTTTGAGTGTTCGAAGAACGCTGAGCTCCCAAATTGATTTTGTCACTTGATGTGGTTTCAGATGATGGACTTCCTACCGGCGAGCCTGAAAAAATTCATAATATTGCAAAGAGAAACATATTTAATCGCCATTTATTCGCTCCGTTTAACCATCGCAAAACAAATCATACCTTCATCCATTTTGGAAGTTGTTCCTTCAGACGGTGGATTTGTTTCTGTATCTGTACTGTCCGATGAGCTTGGAGTGTTCGAAGACGGCTGAGCCCCCAAAGTGATTTTGTCGCTTGAGGAGGTTTCAGATGACGGACTTTCCGACGACGATCCTGTGGGAAATCAAGATATTGCAAAGTGAAACGTATTTAATTGCCATTCTATCGCTCCATTTAACCATTACAAAACAAATCATACCTTCATCCATTCCAGAAGTGGTTCCTTCAGACGGTGGATTTGTTTCTGTATCTGTACTGTCCGATGAGCTTTGAGTGTTCGAAGAACGCTGAGCTCCCAAATTGATTTTGTCACTTGATGTGGTTTCAGATGGTGGACTTCCTACCGGCGAGCCTGAAAAAATTCATAACATGCAAAGAGAAACATATTTAATCGCCATTTATTCGCTCCGTTTAACCATCGCAAAACAAATCATACCTTCATCCATTTTGGAAGTGGTTCCTTCAGACGGTGGATTTGTTTCTGTATCTGTACTGTCCGATGAGCTTGGAGTGTTCGAAGACGGCTGAGCCCCCAAAGTGATTTTGTCGCTTGAGGAGGTTTCAGATGACGGACTTTCCGACGACGATCCTGTGGGAAATCAAGATATTGCAAAGTGAAACGTATTTAATTGCCATTCTATCGCTCCATTTAACCATTACAAAACAAATCATACCTTCATCCATTCCAGAAGTGGTTCCTTCAGACGGTGGATTTGTTTCTGTATCTGTACTGTCCGATGAGCTTTGAGTGTTCGAAGAACGCTGAGCTCCCAAATTGATTTTGTCACTTGATGTGGTTTCAGATGGTGGACTTCCTACCGGCGAGCCTGAAAAAATTCATAACATGCAAAGAGAAACATATTTAATCGCCATTTATTCGCTCCGTTTAACCATCGCAAAACAAATCATACCTTCATCCATTTTGGAAGTGGTTCTTTCAGACGGTGGATTTGTTTCTGTATCTGTACTGTCCGATGAGCTTTGAGTGTTCGAAGAACGCTGAGCTCCCAAATTGATTTTGTCACTTGATGTGGTTTCAGATGATGGACTTCCTACCGGCGAGCCTGAAAAAATTCATAACATGCAAAGAGAAACATATTTAATCGCCATTTATTCGCTCCGTTTAACCATCGCAAAACAAATCATACCTTCATCCATTTTGGAAGTGGTTCTTTCAGACGGTGGATTTGTTTCTGTATCTGTACTGTCCGATGAGCTTTGAGTGTTCGAAGAACGCTGAGCTCCCAAATTGATTTTGTCACTTGATGTGGTTTCAGATGGTGGACTTCCTACCGGCGAGCCTGAAAAAATTCATAACATGCAAAGAGAAACATATTTAATCGCCATTTATTCGCTCCGTTTAACCATCGCAAAACAAATCATACCTTCATCCATTTTGGAAGTGGTTCTTTCAGACGGTGGATTTGTTTCTGTATCTGTACTGTCCGATGAGCTTTGAGTGTTCGAAGAACGCTGAGCTCCCAAATTGATTTTGTCACTTGATGTGGTTTCAGATGGTGGACTTCCTACCGGCGAGCCTGAAAAAATTCATAACATGCAAAGAGAAACATATTTAATCGCCATTTATTCGCTCCGTTTAACCATCGCAAAACAAATCATACCTTCATCCATTTTGGAAGTGGTTCCTTCAGACGGTGGATTTGTTTCTGTATCTGTACTGTCCGATGAGCTTGGAGTGTTCGAAGACGGCTGAGCCCCCAAAGTGATTTTGTCGCTTGAGGAGGTTTCAGATGACGGACTTTCCGACGACGATCCTGTGGGAAATCAAGATATTGCAAAGTGAAACGTATTTAATTGCCATTCTATCGCTCCATTTAACCATTACAAAACAAATCATACCTTCATCCATTCCAGAAGTGGTTCCTTCAGACGGTGGATTTGTTTCTGTATCTGTACTGTCCGATGAGCTTTGAGTGTTCGAAGAACGCTGAGCTCCCAAATTGATTTTGTCACTTGATGTGGTTTCAGATGATGGACTTCCTAAGGGCGAGCCTAAAAAAAATTATAATATTGCCAAGAGAAACATATTTAATCGCCATTTATTCGCTCCGTTTAACCATCGCAAAACAAATCATACCTTCATCCATTTTGGAAGTGGTTCTTTCAGACGGTGGATTTGTTTCTGTATCTGTACTGTCCGATGAGCTTTGAGTGTTCGAAGAACGCTGAGCTCCCAAATTGATTTTGTCACTTGATGTGGTTTCAGATGATGGACTTCCTACCGGCGAGCCTGAAAAAATTCATAATATTGCAAAGAGAAACATATTTAATTGCCATTCTATCGCTCCATTTAACCATTACAAAACAAATCATACCTTCATCCATTCCAGAAGTGGTTCCTTCAGACGGTGGATTTGTTTCTGTATCTGTACTGTCCGATGAGCTTTGAGTGTTCGAAGAACGCTGAGCTCCCAAATTGATTTTGTCACTTGATGTGGTTTCAGATGATGGACTTCCTAAGGGCGAGCCTAAAAAAAATTATAATATTGCCAAGAGAAACATATTTAATCGCCATTTATTCGCTCCGTTTAACCATCGCAAAACAAATCATACCTTCATCCATTTTGGAAGTGGTTCTTTCAGACGGTGGATTTGTTTCTGTATCTGTACTGTCCGATGAGCTTTGAGTGTTCGAAGAACGCTGAGCTCCCAAATTGATTTTGTCACTTGATGTGGTTTCAGATGATGGACTTCCTACCGGCGAGCCTGAAAAAATTCATAATATTGCAAAGAGAAACATATTTAATCGCCATTTATTCGCTCCGTTTAACCATCGCAAAACAAATCATACCTTCATCCATTTTGGAAGTTGTTCCTTCAGGCGGTGGATTTGTTAATGTGGCCGAACTGTCCGATGAGCTTGGAGTGTTCGAAGACGGCTGAGCCCCCAAAGTGATTTTGTCGCTTGAGGAGGTTTCAGATGACGGACTTTCCGACGACGATCCTGTGGGAAATCAAGATATTGCAAAGTGAAACGTATTTAATTGCCATTCTATCGCTCCATTTAACCATTACAAAACAAATCATACCTTCATCCATTCCAGAAGTGGTTCCTTCAGACGGTGGATTTGTTTCTGTATCTGTACTGTCCGATGAGCTTTGAGTGTTCGAAGAACGCTGAGCTCCCAAATTGATTTTGTCACTTGATGTGGTTTCAGATGATGGACTTCCTACCGGCGAGCCTGAAAAAATTCATAATATTGCAAAGAGAAACATATTTAATCGCCATTTATTCGCTCCGTTTAACCATCGCAAAACAAATCATACCTTCATCCATTTTGGAAGTTGTTCCTTCAGGCGGTGGATTTGTTAATGTGGCTGAACTGTCCGATGAGCTTGGAGTGTTCGAAGACGGCTGAGCCCCCAAAGTGATTTTGTCGCTTGAGGAGGTTTCAGATGACGGACTTTCCGACGACGATCCTGTGGGAAATCAAGATATTGCAAAGTGAAACGTATTTAATTGCCATTCTATCGCTCCATTTAACCATTACAAAACAAATCATACCTTCATCCATTCCAGAAGTGGTTCCTTCAGACGGTGGATTTGTTTCTGTATCTGTACTGTCCGATGAGCTTTGAGTGTTCGAAGGCGGCTGGGCCCCCAAGCTGATATTGTCGCTTGAGGAGGTTTCAGATGATGGACTTCCTAAGAGCGAGCCTAAAAAAAATTATTGCCAAGAGAAACATATTTAATCGCCATTTATTCGCTCCGTTTAACCATCGCAAAACAAATCATACCTTCATCCATTTTGGAAGTGGTTCCTTCAGACGGTGGATTTGTTTCTGTATCTGTACTGTCCGATGAGCTTTGAGTGTTCGAAGAACGCTGAGCTCCCAAATTGATTTTGTCACTTGATGTGGTTTCAGATGATGGACTTCCTACCGGCGAGCCTGAAAAAATTCATAATATTGCAAAGAGAAACATATTTAATCGCCATTTATTCGCTCCGTTTAACCATCGCAAAACAAATCATACCTTCATCCATTTTGGAAGTTGTTCCTTCAGGCGGTGGATTTGTTAATGTGGCTGAACTGTCAGATGATCTTGGAGTGTTCGAAGGCGGCTGGGCCCTCAAACTGATATTGTCGCTTGAGGAGGTTTCAGATGATGGACTTCCTAAGGGCGAGCCTGAAAAAATTCATAATATTGCAAAGAGAAACATATTTAATCGCCATTTATTCGCCCCGTTTAACCATCGCAAAACAAATCATACCTTCATCCATTTTGGAAGTTGTTCCTTCAGGCGGTGGATTTGTTAATGTGGCTGAACTGTCCGATGAGCTTGGAGTGTTCGAAAACGGCTGAGCCCCCATACTGAATTTGTCGCTTGAGGAGGTTTCAGATGACGGACTTTCCGACGACGATCCTGTGAGAAATCAAGATATTGCAAAGTGAAACGTATTTAATTGCCATTCTATCGCTCCATTTAACCATTACAAAACAAATCACACCTTCATCCATTTTGGAAGTTGTTCCTTCAGACGGTGGTCTTGTTAATGTGTCTGAACTGTCAGATGAGCTTGGAGTGTTCGAAGGCGGCTGGGCCCCCAAACTGATATTGTCGCTTGAGGAGGTTTCAGATGATGGACTTCCTACCGGCGAGCCTGAAAAAATTCATAATATTGCAAAGAGAAACATATTTAATCGCCATTTATTCGCTCCGTTTAACCATCGCAAAACAAATCATACCTTCATCCATTTTGGAAGTTGCTCCTTCAGGCGGTGGATTTGTTAATGTGGCTGAACTGTCCGATGAGCTTTGAGTGTTCGAAGACGGCTGAGCCCCCAAAGTGATTTTGTCGCTTGAGGAGGTTTCAGATGACGGACTTTCCGACGACGATCCTGTGAGAAATCAAGATATTGCAAAGTGAAACGTATTTAATTGCCATTCTATCGCTCCATTTAACCATTACAAAACAAATCATACCTTCATCCATTTTGGAAGTTGTTCCTTCAGGCGGTGGATTTGTTAATGTGGCTGAACTGTCAGATGAGCTTGGAGTGTTCGAAGGCGGCTGGGCCCCCAAACTAATATTGTCGCTTGAGGAGGTTTCAGATGATGGACTTCCTACCGGCGAGCCTGAAAAAATTCATAATATTGCAAAGAGAAACATATTTAATCGCCATTTATTCGCTCCGTTTAACCATCGCAAAACAAATCATACCTTCATCCATTTTGGAAGTTGTTCCTTCAGGCGGTGGATTTGTTAATGTGGCTGAACTGTCCGATGAGCTTTGAGTGTTCGAAGACGGCTGAGCCCCCAAAGTGATTTTGTCGCTTGAGGAGGTTTCAGATGACGGACTTTCCGACGACGATCCTGTGGGAAATCAAGATATTGCAAAGTGAAACGTATTTAATTGCCATTCTATCGCTCCATTTAACCATTACAAAACAAATCATACCTTCATCCATTTTGGAAGTTGTTACTTCAGGCGGTGGATTTGTTAATGTAGCTGAACTGTCAGATGAGCTTGGAGTGTTCGAAGGCGGCTGGGCCCCCAAACTGATATTGTCGCTTGAGGAGGTTTCAGATGATGGACTTCCTACCGGCGAGCCTGAAAAAAATCATAATATTGCAAAGAGAAACATATTTAATCGCCATTTATTCGCTCCGTTTAACCATCGCAAAACAAATCATACCTTCATCCATTTTGGAAGTTGTTCCTTCAGGCGGTGGATTTGTTAATGTGGCTGAACTGTCAGATGAGCATGGAGTGTTCGAAGGCGGCTGGGCCCCCAAACTGATATTGTCGCTTGAGGAGGTTTCAGATGATGGACTTCCTACCGGCGAGCCTGAAAAAAATCATAATATTGCAAAGAGAAACATATTTAATCGCCATTTATTCGCTCCGTTTAACCATCGCAAAACAAATCATACCTTCATCCATTTTCGAAGTTGTTCCTTCAGACGGTGGATTTGTTAATGTGGCTGAACTGTCAGATGAGCTTGGAGTGTTCGAAGGCGGCTGGGCCCCCAAAATGATATTGTCGCTTGAGGAGGTTTCAGATGATGGACTTCCTAACGGCGAGCCTGAAAAAAATCATAATATTGCAAAGAGAAACATATTTAATCGCCATTTATTCGCTCCGTTTAACCATCGCAAAACAAATCATACCTTCATCCATTTTGGAAGTTGTTCCTTCAGACGGTGGATTTGTTAATGTGGCTGAACTGTCAGATGAGCTTGGAGTGTTCGAAGGCGGCTGGGCCCCCAAGCTGATATTGTCACTTGAGGAGGTTTCAGATGATGGACTTCCTACCGGCGAGCCTGAAAAAAATTATAATATTGCAAAGAGAAACATATTTAATCGCCATTTATTCGCTCCGTTTAACCATCGCAAAACAAATCATACCTTCATCCATTTTGGAAGTTGTTCCTTCAGGCGGTGGATTTGTTAATGTGGCTGAACTGTCAGATGAGCTTGGAGTGTTCGAAGGCGGCTGGGCCCCCAAGCTGATATTGTCGCTTGAGGAGGTTTCAGATGATGGACTTCCTACCGGCGAGCCTGAAAAAAATCATAATATTGCAAAGAGAAACATATTTAATCGCCATTTATTCGCTCCGTTTAACCATCGCAAAACAAATCATACCTTCATCCATTTTGGAAGTTGTTCCTTCAGGCGGTGGATTTGTTAATGTGGCTGAACTGTCCGATGAGCTTGGAGTGTTCGAAAACGGCTGAGCCCCCATACTGTATTTGTCGCTTGAGGAGGTTTCAGATGACGGACTTTCCGACGACGATCCTGTGAGAAATCAAGATATTGCAAAGTCAAACGTATTTAATTGCCATTCTATCGCTCCATTTAACCATTACAAAACAAATCATACCTTCATCCATTTTGGAAGTTGTTCCTTCAGGCGGTGGATTTGTTAATGTGGCTGAACTGTCCGATGAGCTTGGAGTGTTCGAAAACGGCTGAGCCCCCATACTGAATTTGTCGCTTGAGGAGGTTTCAGATGACGGACTTTCCGACGACGATCCTGTGAGAAATCAAGATATTGCAAAGTCAAACGTATTTAATTGCCATTCTATCGCTCCATTTAACCATTACAAAACAAATCATACCTTCATCGTTTTTGGAAGTTGTTTCTTCAGGCGGTGGAATTGTTAATGTGGCTGAACTGTCAGATGAGCTAGGAGTGTTCGAAGGCGGCTGGGCCCCCAAACTGATATTGTCGCTTGAGGAGGTTTCTGATGACGGACTTTCCGACGACGATCCTGTGAGAAATCAAGATATTGCAAAGTCAAACGTATTTAATTGCCATTCTATCGCTCCATTTAACCATTACAAAACAAATCATACCTTCATCCATTTTGGAAGTTGTTCCTTCAGGCGGTGGATTTGTTAATGTGGCTGAACTGTCCGATGAGCTTGGAGTGTTCGAAAACGGCTGAGCCCCCATACTGAATTTGTCGCTTGAGGAGGTTTCAGATGACGGACTTTCCGACGACGATCCTGTGAGAAATCAAGATATTGCAAAGTCAAACGTATTTAATTGCCATTCTATCGCTCCATTTAACCATTACAAAACAAATCATACCTTCATCCATTTTGGAAGTTGTTCCTTCAGGCGGTGGAATTGTTAATGTGGCTGAACTGTCCGATGAGCTTGGAGTGTTCGAAGACAGCTGAGCTCCCAAATTGATTTTGTCACTTGATGTGGTTTCAGATGGCGGACATTCCAAAGTCGATTCTTTGAGAAATCAAGCGATTGTTTAAAGAAATATTTGCAATCTTCAAATTCAATTGCTCTATTTAACCGTAAAAAATCAAATCATACCTTCATCCATTCCAGAAGTGGTTCCTTCAGACGGTGGTCCTGTTAATGTGTCTGAACTGTCCGATGAGCTTTGAGTGTTCGAAGACGGCTGAGCCCCCATACTGATTTTGTCGCTTGAGGAGGTTTCAGATGACGGACTTTCCGACGACGATCCTGTGAGAAATCAAGATATTGCAAAGTCAAACGTATTTAATTGCCATTCTATCGCTCCATTTAACCATTACAAAACAAATCATACCTTCATCCATTTTGGAAGTTGTTCCTTCAGGCGGTGGATTTGTTAATGTGGCTGAACTGTCCGATGAGCTTGGAGTGTTCGAAAACGGCTGAGCCCCCATACTGAATTTGTCGCTTGAGGAGGTTTCAGATGACGGACTTTCCGACGACGATCCTGTGAGAAATCAAGATATTGCAAAGTCAAACGTATTTAATTGCCATTCTATCGCTCCATTTAACCATTACAAAACAAATCATACCTTCATCCATTTTGGAAGTTGTTCCTTCAGGCGGTGGATTTGTTAATGTGTCTGAACTGTCCGATGAGCTTTGAGTGTTCGAAGACGGCTGAGCCCCCATACTGAATTTGTCGCTTGAGGAGGTTTCAGATGACGGACTTTCCGACGACGATCCTGTGAGAAATCAAGATATTGCAAAGTGAAACGTATTTAATTGCCATTCTATCGCCATTTAACCATTACAAAACAAATCATACCTTCATCCATTTTGGAAGTTGTTCCTTCAGGCGGTGGAATTGTTAATGTGGCTGAACTGTCCGATGAGCTTGGAGTGTTCGAAGACAGCTGAGCTCCCAAATTGATTTTGTCACTTGATGTGGTTTCAGATGGCGGACATTCCAAAGTCGATTCTTTGAGAAATCAAGCGATTGTTTAAAGAAATATTTGCAATCTTCAAATTCAATTGCTCTATTTAACCGTAAAAAATCAAATCATACCTTCATCCATTCCAGAAGTGGTTCCTTCAGACGGTGGTCCTGTTAATGTGTCTGAACTGTCCGATGAGCTTTGAGTGTTCGAAGACGGCTGAGCCCCCATACTGATTTTGTCGCTTGAGGAGGTTTCAGATGACGGACTTTCCGACGACGATCCTGTGAAAAATCAAGATATTGCAAAGTCAAACGTATTTAATTGGCATTCTATCGCTCCATTTAACCATAACAAAACAAATCATACCTTCATCCATTCCAGAAGTGGTTCCTTCAGACGGTGGATTTGTTTCTGTATCTGTACTGTCCGATGAGCTTTGAGTGTTGGAAGACGGCTGAGCCCCCAAAGTGATATTGTCGCTTGAGGAGGTTTCAGATGACGGACTTTCCGACGACGATCCTGTGAGAAATCAAGATATTGCAAAGTGAAACGTATTTAATTGCCATTCTATCGCTCCATTTAACCATAACAAAACAAATCATACCTTCATCCATTCCAGAAGTGGTTCCTTCAGACGGTGGATTTGTTTCTGTATCTGTACTGTCCGATGAGCTTTGAGTGTTGGAAGACGGCTGAGCCCCCAAACTGATTTTGTCGCTTGAGGAGGTTTCAGATGACGGACTTTCCGACGACGATCCTGTGAGAAATCAAGATATTGCAAAGTCAAGCGTATTTAATTGGCATTCTATCGCTCCATTTAACCATAACAAAACAAATCATACCTTCATCCATTCCAGAAGTGGTTCCTTCAGACGGTGGATTTGTTTCTGTATCTGTACTGTCCGATGAGCTTTGAGTGTTGGAAGACGGCTGAGCCCCCAAAGTGATTTTGTCGCTTGAGGAGGTTTCAGATGACGGACTTTCCGACGACGATCCTGTGAGAAATCAAGATATTGCAAAGTCAAACGTATTTAATTGCCATTCTATCGCTCCATTTAACCATTACAAAACAAATCATACCTTCATCCATTCCAGAAGTGGTTCCTTCATACGGTGGATTTGTTTCTGTATCTGTACTGTCCGATGAGCTTTGAGTGTTGGAAGACGGCTGAGCCCCCAAAGTGATTTTGTCGCTTGAGGAGGTTTCAGATGACGGACTTTCCGACGACGATCCTGTGAGAAATCAAGATATTGCAAAGTCAAGCGTATTTAATTGCCATTCTATCGCTCCATTTAACCATTACAAAACAAATCATACCTTCATCCATTCCAGAAGTGGTTCCTTCATACGGTGGATTTGTTTCTGTATCTGTACTGTCCGATGAGCTTTGCGTGTTCGAAGACGGCTGAGCCCCCAAACTGATTTTGTCGCTTGAGGAGGTTTCAGATGACGGACTTTCCGACGACGATCCTGTGAGAAATCAAGATATTGCAAAGTGAAACGTATTTAATTGGCATTCTATCGCTCCATTTAACCATTACAAAACAAATCATACCTTCATCCATTCCAGAAGTGGTTCCTTCAGACGGTGGTCTTGTTAATGTATCTGTACTGTCCGATGAGCTTTGAGTGTTCGAAGACGGCTGAGCCCCCAAAGTGATTTTGTCGCTTGAGGAGGTTTCAGATGACGGACTTTCCGACGACGATCCTGTGAGAAATCAAGATATTGCAAAGTCAAACGTATTTAATTGGCATTCTATCGCTCCATTTAACCATAACAAAACAAATCATACCTTCATCCATTCCAGAAGTGGTTCCTTCAGACGGTGGATTTGTTTCTGTATCTGTACTGTCCGATGAGCTTTGAGTGTTGGAAGACGGCTGAGCCCCCAAAGTGATTTTGTCGCTTGAGGAGGTTTCAGATGACGGACTTTCCGACGACGATCCTGTGAGAAATCAAGATATTGCAAAGTCAAGCGTATTTAATTGCCATTCTATCGCTCCATTTAACCATTACAAAACAAATCATACCCTCATCCATTCCAGAAGTGGTTCCTTCAGACGGTGGATTTGTTTCTGTATCTGTACTGTCCGATGAGCTTTGAGTGTTCGAAGACGGCTGAGCCCCCAAAGTGATATTGTCGCTTGAGGAGGTTTCAGATGACGGACTTTCCGACGACGATCCTGTGAGAAATCAAGATATTGCAAAGTGAAACGTATTTAATTGCCATTCTATCGCTCCATTTAACCATTACAAAACAAATCATACCTTCATCCATTCCAGAAGTGGTTCCTTCAGACGGTGGATTTGTTTCTGTATCTGTACTGTCCGATGAGCTTTGAGTGTTGGAAGACGGCTGAGCCCCCAAACTGATTTTGTCGCTTGAGGAGGTTTCAGATGACGGACTTTCCGACGACGATCCTGTGAGAAATCAAGATATTGCAAAGTGAAACGTATTTAATTGGCATTCTATCGCTCCATTTAACCATAACAAAACAAATCATACCTTCATCCATTCCAGAAGTGGTTCCTTCAGACGGTGGATTTGTTTCTGTATCTGTACTGTCCGATGAGCTTTGAGTGTTCGAAGACGGCTGAGCCCCCAAAGTGATATTGTCGCTTGAGGAGGTTTCAGATGACGGACTTTCCGACGACGATCCTGTGAGAAATCAAGATATTGCAAAGTGAAACGTATTTAATTGCCATTCTATCGCTCCATTTAACCATTACAAAACAAATCATACCTTCATCCATTCCAGAAGTGGTTCCTTCAGACGGTGGATTTGTTTCTGTATCTGTACTGTCCGATGAGCTTTGAGTGTTGGAAGACGGCTGAGCCCCCAAACTGATTTTGTCGCTTGAGGAGGTTTCAGATGACGGACTTTCCGACGACGATCCTGTGAGAAATCAAGATATTGCAAAGTCAAACGTATTTAATTGGCATTCTATCGCTCCATTTAACCATAACAAAACAAATCATACCTTCATCCATTCCAGAAGTGGTTCCTTCAGACGGTGGATTTGTTTCTGTATCTGTACTGTCCGATGAGCTTTGAGTGTTGGAAGACGGCTGAGCCCCCAAAGTGATTTTGTCGCTTGAGGAGGTTTCAGATGACGGACTTTCCGACGACGATCCTGTGAGAAATCAAGATATTGCAAAGTCAAACGTATTTAATTGGCATTCTATCGCTCCATTTAACCATAACAAAACAAATCATACCTTCATCCATTCCAGAAGTGGTTCCTTCAGACGGTGGATTTGTTTCTGTATCTGTACTGTCCGATGAGCTTTGAGTGTTCGAAGACGGCTGAGCCCCCAAAGTGATATTGTCGCTTGAGGAGGTTTCAGATGACGGACTTTCCGACGACGATCCTGTGAGAAATCAAGATATTGCAAAGTGAAACGTATTTAATTGGCATTCTATCGCTCCATTTAACCATAACAAAACAAATCATACCTTCATCCATTCCAGAAGTGGTTCCTTCAGACGGTGGATTTGTTTCTGTATCTGTACTGTCCGATGAGCTTTGAGTGTTGGAAGACGGCTGAGCCCCCAAACTGATTTTGTCGCTTGAGGAGGTTTCAGATGACGGACTTTCCGACGACGATCCTGTGAGAAATCAAGATATTGCAAAGTCAAGCGTATTTAATTGGCATTCTATCGCTCCATTTAACCATAACAAAACAAATCATACCTTCATCCATTCCAGAAGTGGTTCCTTCAGACGGTGGATTTGTTTCTGTATCTGTACTGTCCGATGAGCTTTGAGTGTTGGAAGACGGCTGAGCCCCCAAACTGATTTTGTCGCTTGAGGAGGTTTCAGATGACGGACTTTCCGACGACGATCCTGTGAGAAATCAAGATATTGCAAAGTGAAACGTATTTAATTGCCATTCTATCGCTCCATTTAACCATTACAAAACAAATCATACCTTCATCCATTCCAGAAGTGGTTCCTTCAGACGGTGGATTTGTTTCTGTATCTGTACTGTCCGATGAGCTTTGAGTGTTGGAAGACGGCTGAGCCCCCAAACTGATTTTGTCGCTTGAGGAGGTTTCAGATGACGGACTTTCCGACGACGATCCTGTGAGAAATCAAGATATTGCAAAGTCAAGCGTATTTAATTGGCATTCTATCGCTCCATTTAACCATAACAAAACAAATCATACCTTCATCCATTCCAGAAGTGGTTCCTTCAGACGGTGGATTTGTTTCTGTATCTGTACTGTCCGATGAGCTTTGAGTGTTGGAAGACGGCTGAGCCCCCAAACTGATTTTGTCGCTTGAGGAGGTTTCAGATGACGGACTTTCCGACGACGATCCTGTGAGAAATCAAGATATTGCAAAGTGAAACGTATTTAATTGCCATTCTATCGCTCCATTTAACCATTACAAAACAAATCATACCTTCATCCATTCCAGAAGTGGTTCCTTCAGACGGTGGATTTGTTTCTGTATCTGTACTGTCCGATGAGCTTTGAGTGTTGGAAGACGGCTGAGCCCCCAAACTGATTTTGTCGCTTGAGGAGGTTTCAGATGACGGACTTTCCGACGACGATCCTGTGAGAAATCAAGATATTGCAAAGTGAAACGTATTTAATTGCCATTCTATCGCTCCATTTAACCATTACAAAACAAATCATACCTTCATCCATTCCAGAAGTGGTTCCTTCATACGGTGGATTTGTTTCTGTATCTGTACTGTCCGATGAGCTTTGCGTGTTCGAAGACGGCTGAGCCCCCAAACTGATTTTG
Organism: Obolodiplosis robiniae; assembly: GCA_028476595.1. Taxonomy (NCBI): domain Eukaryota; kingdom Metazoa; phylum Arthropoda; class Insecta; order Diptera; family Cecidomyiidae; genus Obolodiplosis; species Obolodiplosis robiniae. The sequence continues at coordinate 28,963,936 of CM052015.1, read as the reverse complement.
TCGCTTGAGGAGGTTTCAGATGACGGACTTTCCGACGACGATCCTGTGAGAAATCAAGATATTGCAAAGTGAAACGTATTTAATTGCCATTCTATCGCTCCATTTAACCATTACAAAACAAATCATACCTTCATCCATTCCAAAAGTGGTTCCTTCAGACGGTGGTCTTGTTAATGTATCTGTACTGTGCGATGAGCTTTGAGTGTTGGAAGACGGCTGAGCCCCCAAAGTGATTTTGTCGCTTGAGGAGGTTTCAGATGACGGACTTTCCGACGACGATCCTGTGAGAAATCAAGATATTGCAAAGTCAAACGTATTTAATTGGCATTCTATCGCTCCATTTAACCATTACAAAACAAATCATACCTTCATCCATTCCAGAAGTGGTTCCTTCAGACGGTGGTCTTGTTAATGTATCTGTACTGTCCGATGAGCTTTGAGTGTTGGAAGACGGCAGAGCCCCCAAAGTGATTTTGTCGCTTGAGGAGGTTTCAGATGACGGACTTTCCGACGACGATCCTGTGAGAAATCAAGATATTGCAAAGTCAAACGTATTTAATTGGCATTCTATCGCTCCATTTAACCATAACAAAACAAATCATACCTTCATCCATTCCAGAAGTGGTTCCTTCATACGGTGGATTTGTTTCTGTATCTGTACTGTCCGATGAGCTTTGCGTGTTCGAAGACGGCTGAGCCCCCAAACTGATTTTGTCGCTTGAGGAGGTTTCAGATGACGGACTTTCCGACGACGATCCTGTGAGAAATCAAGATATTGCAAAGTGAAACGTATTTAATTGCCATTCTATCGCTCCATTTAACCATTACAAAACAAATCATACCTTCATCCATTCCAAAAGTGGTTCCTTCAGACGGTGGATTTGTTTCTGTATCTGTACTGTCCGATGAGCTTTGAGTGTTGGAAGACGGCTGAGCCCCCAAACTGATTTTGTCGCTTGAGGAGGTTTCAGATGACGGACTTTCCGACGACGATCCTGTGAGAAATCAAGATATTGCAAAGTGAAACGTATTTAATTGCCATTCTATCGCTCCATTTAACCATTACAAAACAAATCATACCTTCATCCATTCCAGAAGTGGTTCCTTCAGACGGTGGTCTTGTTAATGTATCTGTACTGTGCGATGAGTTCTGAGTGTTGGAAGACGGCTGAGCCCCCAAAGTGATTTTGTCGCTTGAGGAGGTTTCAGATGACGGACTTTCCGACGACGATCCTGTGAGAAATCAAGATATTGCAAAGTCAAACGTATTTAATTGGCATTCTATCGCTCCATTTAACCATTACAAAACAAATCATACCTTCATCCATTCCAGAAGTGGTTCCTTCATACGGTGGATTTGTTTCTGTATCTGTACTGTCCGATGAGCTTTGCGTGTTCGAAGACGGCTGAGCCCCCAAACTGATTTTGTCGCTTGAGGAGGTTTCAGATGACGGACTTTCCGACGACGATCCTGTGAGAAATCAAGATATTGCAAAGTGAAACGTATTTAATTGCCATTCTATCGCTCCATTTAACCATTACAAAACAAATCATACCTTCATCCATTCCAGAAGTGGTTCCTTCAGACGGTGGTCTTGTTAATGTATCTGTACTGTCCGATGAGCTTTGAGTGTTCGAAGACGGCTGAGCCCCCAAAGTGATTTTGTCGCTTGAGGAGGTTTCAGATGACGGACTTTCCGACGACGATCCTGTGAGAAATCAAGATATTGCAAAGTGAAACGTATTTAATTGCCATTCTCGTTCCATTTAACCATTACAAAACAAAACATACCCTCATCCATTCCAGAAGTGGTTCCTTCAGACGGTGGATTTGTTTCTGTATCTGTACTGTCCGATGAGCTTTGAGTGTTCGAAGACGGCTGAGCCCCCAAAGTGATATTGTCGCTTGAGGAGGTTTCAGATGACGGACTTTCCGACGACGATCCTGTGAGAAATCAAGATATTGCAAAGTGAAACGTATTTAATTGCCATTCTATCGCTCCATTTAACCATTACAAAACAAATCATACCTTCATCCATTTCAGAAGTGGTTCCTTCAGACGGTGGATTTGTTTCTGTATCTGTACTGTCCGATGAGCTTTGAGTGTTGGAAGACGGCTGAGCCCCCAAAGTGATTTTGTCGCTTGAGGAGGTTTCAGATGACGGACTTTCCGACGACGATCCTGTGAGAAATCAAGATATTGCAAAATGAAACGTATTTAATTGCCATTCTATCGCTCCATTTAACCATTACAAAACAAATCATACCTTCATCCATTCCAGAAGTGGTTCCTTCAGACGGTGGATTTGTTTCTGTATCTGTACTGTCCGATGAGCTTTGAGTGTTCGAAGACGGCTGAGCCCCCAAAGTGATTTTGTCGCTTGAGGAGGTTTCAGATGACGGACTTTCCGACGACGATCCTGTGAGAAATCAAGATATTGCAAAGTCAAACGTATTTAATTGGCATTCTATCGCTCCATTTAACCATAACAAAACAAATCATACCTTCATCCATTCCAGAAGTGGTTCCTTCAGACGGTGGATTTGTTTCTGTATCTGTACTGTCCGATGAGCTTTGAGTGTTCGAAGACGGCTGAGCCCCCAAAGTGATTTTGTCGCTTGAGGAGGTTTCAGATGACGGACTTCCCGACGACGATCCTGTGAGAAATCAAGATATTGCAAAGTCAAACGTATTTAATTGCCATTCTATCGCTCCAATTAACCATAACAAAACAAATCATACCTTCATCCATTCCAGAAGTGGTTCCTTCAGACGGTGGATTTGTTTCTGTATCTGTACTGTCCGATGAGCTTTGAGTGTTCGAAGACGGCTGAGCCCCCAAAGTGATTTTGTCGCTTGAGGAGGTTTCAGATGACGGACTTTCCGACGACGATCCTGTGAGAAATCAAGATATTGCAAAGTGAAACGTATTTAATTGCCATTCTATCGTTCCATTTAACCATAACAAAACAAATCATACCTTCATCCATTCCAGAAGTGGTTCCTTCAGACGGTGGATTTGTTTCTGTATCTGTACTGTCCGATGAGCTTTGAGTGTTCGAAGACGGCTGAGCCCCCAAAGTGATTTTGTCGCTTGAGGAGGTTTCAGATGACGGACTTTCCGACGACGATCCTGTGAGAAATCAAGATATTGCAAAGTGAAACGTATTTAATTGCCATTCTATCGCTCCATTTAACCATAACAAAACAAATCATACCTTCATCCATTCCAGAAGTGGTTCCTTCAGACGGTGGATTTGTTTCTGTATCTGTACTGTCCGATGAGCTTTGAGTGTTCGAAGACGGCTGAGCCCCCAAAGTGATTTTGTCGCTTGAGGAGGTTTCAGATGACGGACTTCCCGACGACGATCCTGTGAGAAATCAAGATATTGCAAAGTCAAACGTATTTAATTGCCATTCTATCGCTCCAATTAACCATAACAAAACAAATCATACCTTCATCCATTCCAGAAGTGGTTCCTTCAGACGGTGGATTTGTTTCTGTATCTGTACTGTCCGATGAGCTTTGAGTGTTCGAAGACGGCTGAGCCCCCAAAGTGATTTTGTCGCTTGAGGAGGTTTCAGATGACGGACTTTCCGACGACGATCCTGTGAGAAATCAAGATATTGCAAAGTGAAACGTATTTAATTGCCATTCTATCGCTCCATTTAACCATAACAAAACAAATCATACCTTCATCCATTCCAGAAGTGGTTCCTTCAGACGGTGGATTTGTTTCTGTATCTGTACTGTCCGATGAGCTTTGAGTGTTCGAAGACGGCTGAGCCCCCAAAGTGATTTTGTCGCTTGAGGAGGTTTCAGATGACGGACTTCCCGACGACGATCCTGTGAGAAATCAAGATATTGCAAAGTCAAACGTATTTAATTGCCATTCTATCGCTCCAATTAACCATAACAAAACAAATCATACCTTCATCCATTCCAGAAGTGGTTCCTTCAGACGGTGGATTTGTTTCTGTATCTGTGCTGTCCGATGAGCTTTGAGTGTTCGAAGACGGCTGAGCCCCCAAAGTGATTTTGTCGCTTGAGGAGGTTTCAGATGACGGACTTTCCGACAAAGATCCTGTGAGAAATCAAGATATTGCAAAGTGAAACGTATTTAATTGCCATTCTATCGCTCCATTTAACCATAACAAAACAAATCATACCTTCATCCATTCCAGAAGTGGTTCCTTCAGACGGTGGATTTGTTTCTGTATCTGTACTGTCCGATGAGCTTTGAGTGTTCGAAGACGGCTGAGCCCCCAAAGTGATTTTGTCGCTTGAGGAGGTTTCAGATGACGGACTTTCCGACGACGATCCTGTGAGAAATCAAGATATTGCAAAATGAAACGTATTTAATTGCCATTCTATCGCTCCATTTAACCATTATAAAACAAATCATACCTTCATCCATTCCAGAAGTGGTTCCTTCAGACGGTGGATTTGTTTCTGTATCTGTACTGTCCGATGAGCTTTGAGTGTTCGAAGACGGCTGAGCCCCCAAAGTGATTTTGTCGCTTGAGGAGGTTTCAGATGACGGACTTTCCGACGACGATCCTGTGAGAAATCAAGATATTGCAAAGTGAAACGTATTTAATTGCCATTCTATCGCTCCATTTAACCATAACAAAACAAATCATACCTTCATCCATTCCAGAAGTGGTTCCTTCAGACGGTGGATTTGTTTCTGTATCTGTACTGTCCGATGAGCTTTGAGTGTTCGAAGACGGCTGAGCCCCCAAAGTGATTTTGTCGCTTGAGGAGGTTTCAGATGACGGACTTCCCGACGACGATCCTGTGAGAAATCAAGATATTGCAAAGTCAAACGTATTTAATTGCCATTCTATCGCTCCAATTAACCATAACAAAACAAATCATACCTTCATCCATTCCAGAAGTGGTTCCTTCAGACGGTGGATTTGTTTCTGTATCTGTGCTGTCCGATGAGCTTTGAGTGTTCGAAGACGGCTGAGCCCCCAAAGTGATTTTGTCGCTTGAGGAGGTTTCAGATGACGGACTTTCCGACAAAGATCCTGTGAGAAATCAAGATATTGCAAAGTGAAACGTATTTAATTGCCATTCTATCGCTCCATTTAACCATAACAAAACAAATCATACCTTCATCCATTCCAGAAGTGGTTCCTTCAGACGGTGGATTTGTTTCTGTATCTGTACTGTCCGATGAGCTTTGAGTGTTCGAAGACGGCTGAGCCCCCAAAGTGATTTTGTCGCTTGAGGAGGTTTCAGATGACGGACTTTCCGACGACGATCCTGTGAGAAATCAAGATATTGCAAAGTGAAACGTATTTAATTGCCATTCTTTCGCTCCATTTAACCATAACAAAACAAATCATACCTTCATCCATTCCAGAAGTGGTTCCTTCAGACGGTGGTCTTGTTAATGTGTCTGAACTGTCCGATGAGCTTTGAGTGTTCGAAGACGGCTGAGCCCCCAAAGTGATTTTGTCGCTTGAGGAGGTTTCAGATGACGGACTTTCCGACGACGATCCTGTGAGAAATCAAGATATTGCAAAGTGAAACGTATTTAATTGCCATTCTTTCGCTCCATTTAACCATAACAAAACAAATCATACCTTCATCCATTCCAGAAGTGGTTCCTTCAGACGGTGGTCTTGTTAATGTGTCTGAACTGTCCGATGAGCTTTGAGTGTTCGAAGACGGCTGAGCCCCCAAACTGATTTTGTCGCTTGAGGAGGTTTCAGATGACGGACTTTCCGACGAAGATCCTGTGAGAAATCAAGATATTGCAAAGTCAAACGTATTTAATTGGCATTCTATCGCTCCATTTAACCATAACAAAACAAATCATACCTTCATCCATTCCAGAAGTGGTTCCTTCAGACGGTGGTCTTGTTAATGTGTCTGAACTGTCCGATGAGCTTTGAGTGTTCGAAGACGGCTGAGCCCCCAAAGTGATTTTGTCGCTTGAGGAGGTTTCAGATGACGGACTTTCCGAAGACGATCCTGTGAGAAATCAAGATATTGCAAAGTGAAACGTATTTAATTGCCATTCTATCGCTCCATTTAACCATAACAAAACAAATCATACCTTCATCCATTCCAGAAGTGGTTCCTTCAGACGGTGGATTTGTTTCTGTATCTGTACTGTCCGATGAGCTTTGAGTGTTCGAAGACGGCTGAGCCCCCAAAGTGATTTTGTCGCTTGAGGAGGTTTCAGATGACGGACTTTCCGACGAAGATCCTGTGAGAAATCAAGATATTGCAAAGTCAAACGTATTTAATTGCCATTCTATCGCTCCATTTAACCATAACAAAACAAATCATACCTTCATCCATTTCAGAAGTGGTTCCTTCAGACGGTGGATTTGTTTCTGTATCTGTACTGTCCGATGAGCTTTGAGTGTTCGAAGACGGCTGAGCCCCCATACTGATTTTGTCGCTTGAGGAGGTTTCAGATGACGGACTTTCCGACGAAGATCCTGTGAGAAATCAAGATATTGCAAAGTGAAACGTATTTAATTGCCATTCTATCGCTCCATTTAACCATTACAAAACAAATCATACCTTCATCCATTCCAGGAGTGGTTCCTTCAGACGGTGGTCTTGTTAATGTGTCTGAACTGTCCGATGAGCTTTGAGTGTTCGAAGACGGCTGAGCCCCCAAAGTGATTTTGTCGCTTGAGGAGGTTTCAGATGACGGACTTTCCGACAAAGATCCTGTGAGAAATCAAGATATTGCAAAGTGAAACGTATTTAATTGCCATTCTATCGCTCCATTTAACCATTACAAAACAAATCATACCTTCATCCATTCCGGAAGTGGTTCCTTCAGACGGTGGATTTGCTTCTTTATCTGTACTGTCCGATGAGCTTTGAGTGTTCGAAGACGGCTGAGCCCCCAAAGTGATTTTAACGCTTGAGGAGGTTTCAGATGACGGACTTCCCGACGACGATCCTGTGAGAAATCAAGATATTGCAAAGTGAAACGTATTTAATTGCCATTCTATCGCTCCATTTAACCATAACAAAACAAATCATACCTTCATCCATTCCAGAAGTGGTTCCTTCAGACGGTGGATTTGTTTCTGTATCTGTACTGTCCGATGAGCTTTGAGTGTTCGAAGACGGCTGAGCCCCCAAAGTGATTTTGTCGCTTGAGGAGGTTTCAGATGACGGACTTCCCGACGACGATCCTGTGAGAAATCAAGATATTGCAAAGTGAAACGTATTTAATTGCCATTCTATCGCTCCATTTAACCATAACAAAACAAATCATACCTTCATCCATTCCAGAAGTGGTTCCTTCAGACGGTGGATTTGTTTCTGTATCCGTACTGTCCGATGAGCTTTGAGTGTTCGAAGACGGCTGAGCCCCCAAAGTGATTTTGTCGCTTGAGGAGGTTTCAGATGACGGACTTTCCGACGACGATCCTGTGAGAAATCAAGATATTGCAAAGTGAAACGTATTTAATTGCCATTCTATCGCTCCATTTAACCATAACAAAACAAATCATACCTTCATCCATTCCAGAAGTGGTTCCTTCAGACGGTGGATTTGTTTCTGTATCTGTACTGTCCGATGAGCTTTGAGTGTTCGAAGACGGCTGAGCCCCCAAAGTGATTTTGTCGCTTGAGGAGGTTTCAGATGACGGACTTCCCGACGACGATCCTGTGAGAAATCAAGATATTGCAAAGTGAAACGTATTTAATTGCCATTCTATCGCTCCAATTAACCATAACAAAACAAATCATACCTTCATCCATTCCAGAAGTGGTTCCTTCAGACGGTGGATTTGTTTCTGTATCTGTACTGTCCGATGAGCTTTGAGTGTTCGAAGACGGCTGAGCCCCCAAAGTGATTTTGTCGCTTGAGGAGGTTTCAGATGACGGACTTTCCGACGACGATCCTGTGAGAAATCAAGATATTGCAAAGTGAAACGTATTTAATTGCCATTCTATCGCTCCATTTAACCATAACAAAACAAATCATACCTTCATCCATTCCAGAAGTGGTTCCTTCAGACGGTGGATTTGTTTCTGTATCTGTACTGTCCGATGAGCTTTGAGTGTTCGAAGACGGCTGAGCCCCCAAAGTGATTTTGTCGCTTGAGGAGGTTTCAGATGACGGACTTCCCGACGACGATCCTGTGAGAAATCAAGATATTGCAAAGTGAAACGTATTTAATTGCCATTCTATCGCTCCAATTAACCATAACAAAACAAATCATACCTTCATCCATTCCAGAAGTGGTTCCTTCAGAAGGTGGATTTGTTTCTGTATCTGTACTGTCCGATGAGCTTTGAGTGTTCGAAGACGGCTGAGCCCCCATACTGATTTTGTCGCTTGAGGAGGTTTCAGATGACGGACTTCCCGACGACGATCCTGTGAGAAATCAAGATATTGCAAAGTGAAACGTATTTAATTGCCATTCTATCGCTCCAATTAACCATAACAAAACAAATCATACCTTCATCCATTCCAGAAGTGGTTCCTTCAGACGGTGGATTTGTTTCTGTATCTGTACTGTCCGATGAGCTTTGAGTGTTCGAAGACGGCTGAGCCCCCAAAGTGATTTTGTCGCTTGAGGAGGTTTCAGATGACGGACTTCCCGACGACGATCCTGTGAGAAATCAAGATATTGCAAAGTGAAACGTATTTAATTGCCATTCTATCGCTCCAATTAACCATAACAAAACAAATCATACCTTCATCCATTCCAGAAGTGGTTCCTTCAGACGGTGGATTTGTTTCTGTATCTGTACTGTCCGATGAGCTTTGAGTGTTCGAAGACGGCTGAGCCCCCAAAGTGATTTTGTCGCTTGAGGAGGTTTCAGATGACGGACTTCCCGACGACGATCCTGTGAGAAATCAAGATATTGCAAAGTGAAACGTATTTAATTGCCATTCTATCGCTCCAATTAACCATAACAAAACAAATCATACCTTCATCCATTCCAGAAGTGGTTCCTTCAGACGGTGGATTTGTTTCTGTATCTGTACTGTCCGATGAGCTTTGAGTGTTCGAAGACGGCTGAGCCCCCATACTGATTTTGTCGCTTGAGGAGGTTTCAGATGACGGACTTTCCGACGACGATCCTGTGAGAAATCAAGATATTGCAAAGTGAAACGTATTTAATTGCCATTCTTTCGCTCCATTTAACCATAACAAAACAAATCATACCTTCATCCATTCCAGAAGTGGTTCCTTCAGACGGTGGTCTTGTTAATGTGTCTGAACTGTCCGATGAGCTTTGAGTGTTCGAAGACGGCTGAGCCCCCAAAGTGATTTTGTCGCTTGAGGAGGTTTCAGATGACGGACTTTCCGAAGACGATCCTGTGAGAAATCAAGATATTGCAAAGTGAAACGTATTTAATTGCCATTCTATCGCTCCATTTAACCATTACAAAACAAATCATACCTTCATCCATTCCAGAAGTGGTTCCTTCAGACGGTGGATTTGTTTCTGTATCTGTACTGTCCGATGAGCTTTGAGTGTTCGAAGACGGCTGAGCCCCCAAAGTGATTTTGTCGCTTGAGGAGGTTTCAGATGACGGACTTTCCGACGAAGATCCTGTGAGAAATCAAGATATTGCAAAGTCAAACGTATTTAATTGCCATTCTATCGCTCCATTTAACCATAACAAAACAAATCATACCTTCATCCATTTCAGAAGTGGTTCCTTCAGACGGTGGATTTGTTTCTGTATCTGTACTGTCCGATGAGCTTTGAGTGTTCGAAGACGGCTGAGCCCCCATACTGATTTTGTCGCTTGAGGAGGTTTCAGATGACGGACTTTCCGACGAAGATCCTGTGAGAAATCAAGATATTGCAAAGTGAAACGTATTTAATTGCCATTCTATCGCTCCATTTAACCATTACAAAACAAATCATACCTTCATCCATTCCAGGAGTGGTTCCTTCAGACGGTGGTCTTGTTAATGTGTCTGAACTGTCCGATGAGCTTTGAGTGTTCGAAGACGGCTGAGCCCCCAAAGTGATTTTGTCGCTTGAGGAGGTTTCAGATGACGGACTTTCCGACAAAGATCCTGTGAGAAATCAAGATATTGCAAAGTGAAACGTATTTAATTGCCATTCTATCGCTCCATTTAACCATAACAAAACAAATCATACCTTCATCCATTCCAGAAGTGGTTCCTTCAGACGGTGGATTTGTTTCTGTATCTGTACTGTCCGATGAGCTTTGAGTGTTCGAAGACGGCTGAGCCCCCAAAGTGATTTTGTCGCTTGAGGAGGTTTCAGATGACGGACTTTCCGACGACGATCCTGTGAGAAATCAAGATATTGCAAAGTGAAACGTATTTAATTGCCATTCTATCGCTCCATTTAACCATAACAAAACAAATCATACCTTCATCCATTCCAGAAGTGGTTCCTTCAGACGGTGGATTTGTTTCTGTATCTGTACTGTCCGATGAGCTTTGAGTGTTCGAAGACGGCTGAGCCCCCAAACTGATTTTGTCGCTTGAGGAGGTTTCAGATGACGGACTTTCCGACGACGATCCTGTGAGAAATCAAGATATTGCAAAGTGAAACGTATTTAATTGCCATTCTATCGCTCCATTTAACCATTACAAAACAAATCATACCTTCATCCATTCTAGAAGTGGTTCCTTCAGACGGTGGATTTGTTTCTGTATCTGTACTGTCCGATGAGCTTTGAGTGTTCGAAGACGGCTGAGCCCCCAAACTGATTTTGTCGCTTGAGGAGGTTTCAGATGACGGACTTTCCGACGACGATCCTGTGAGAAATCAAGATATTGCAAAGTGAAACGTATTTAATTGCCATTCTATCGCTCCATTTAACCATTACAAAACAAATCATACCTTCTTCCATTTCAGAAGTGGTTTCTTCACACGTTGGATTTGTTTCTGTATCTGTACTGTCCGATGAGCTTTGAGTGTTCGAAGACGGCTGAGCCCCCAAAGTGATTTTGTCGCTTGAGGAGGTTTCAGATGACGGACTTTCCGACGACGATCCTGTGAGCAATCAAGATATTGCAAAGTGATACGTATTTAATTGCCATTCTATCGCTCCATTTAACCATTACAAAACAAATCATACCTTCTTCCATTTCAGAAGTGGTTTCTTCAGACGTTGGATTTGTTTCTGTATCTGTACTGTCCGATGAGCTTTGAGTGTTCGAAGACGGCTGAGCTCCCAAATTGATTTTGTCCCTTGATGTGGTTTCAGATGGCGGACATTCCGAAGTCGATTCTTTGAGAATTCAAGCGATTGTTTAAAGAAATATTTGCAATCTTCAAATTCAATTGCTCTATTTAACCATAAAAAAACAAATCATACCTTCTTCCATTTCAGAAGTGGTTTCTTCAGACGTTGGATTTGTTTCTGTATCTGTACTGTCCGATGAGCTTTGAGTGTTCGAAGACGGCTGAGCTCCCAAATTGATTTTGTCACTTGATGTGGTTTCAGATGGCGGACATTCCGAAGTCGATTCTTTGAGAAATCAAGCGATTGTTTAAAGAAATATTTGCAATCTTCAAATTCAATTGCTCTATTTAACCATAACAAAACAAATCATACCTTCTTCCATTTCAGAAGTGGTTTCTTCAGACGTTGGATTTGTTTTTGTATCTGTACTGTCCGATGAGCGTTGAGTGTTCGAAGGCGGCTGAGCCCCCAAAGTGATTTTGTCGCTTGAGGAGGTTTCAGATGACGGACTTTCCGACGACGATCCTGTGAGCAATCAAGATATTGCAAAGTGATACGCATTTAATTGCCATTCTATCGCTCCATTTAACCATTACAAAACAAATCATACCTTCATCCATTCCAGAAGTGGTTTCTTCAGACGTTGGATTTGTTTCTGTATCTGTACTGTCCGATGAGCTTTGAGTGTTCGAAGACGGCTGAGCCCCCAAAGTGATTTTGTCGCTTGAGGAGGTTTCAGATGGCGGACATTCCGAAGTCGATTCTTTGAGAAATCAAGCGATTGTTTAAAGAAATATTTGCAATCTTCAAATTCAATTGCTCTATTTAACCATAACAAAACAAATCATACCTTCTTCCATTTCAGAAGTGGTTTCTTTAGACGTTGGATTTGTTTCTGTATCTGTACTGTCCGATGAGCGTTGAGTGTTCGAAGGCGGCTGAGCCCCCAAAGTGATTTTGTCGCTTGAGGAGGTTTCAGATGACGGACTTTCCGACGACGATCCTGTGAGCAATCAAGATATTGCAAAGTGATACGCATTTAATTGCCATTCTATCGCTCCATTTAACCATTACAAAACAAATCATACCTTCATCCATTCCAGAAGTGGTTTCTTCAGACGGTGGATTTGTTTCTGTATCTGTACTGTCCGATGAGCTTTGAGTGTTCGAAGACGGCTGAGCCCCCAAAGTGATTTTGTCGCTTGAGGAAGTTTCAGATGACGGACTTTCCGACGACGATCCTGTGAGCAATCAAGATATTGCAAAGTGATACGTATTTAATTGCCATTCTATCGCTCCATTTAACCATTACAAAACAAATCATACCTTCATCCATTCCAGAAGTGGTTTCTTCAGACGTTGGATTTGTTTCTGTATCTGTACTGTCCGATGAGCTTTGAGTGTTCGAAGGCGGCTGAGCCCCCATAGTGATTTTGTCGCTTGAGGAGGTTTCAGATGATGGACTTCGCACTGGCGAGCCTGAAAGAAATCATAATATTGCATTGAGAAACATATTTATTCGCCATTCTATCGTTCTTGTATCATATGGTAATGCTTTTTTTACGATAGGAATAGATTTCAGCCAAATGAGCGAAATCAACGGAATGGAGGATTGACGTTTCGCTACCGTCAATTCAGTATTGTACTGTATCGCATAGGATTAGACGCAAAGGAATAAATGTAGAGTTTTTCCATATTTTCTGCACAATAAAAACTGTATTGTTGTTTTATTTGTAGCTATAGTCGATAAAATATGGTCCCTCGAATCGGAGTTTTCAAAAAATTTAAGTGTATGTGTATATTTTGGATTTGAATTTTCGAATGAGAAAAGTAGAATTTTCATTTCGGAAAACATGGAGCATGTTGCTCATGCTCATAAGAGTGATACAAATGCAAATGTACGCATTCGCAAAAAATTAAAAGTAAAAATAATTGGGAAGAATTTTGTGTCTTTTCCCTGATTTAAAATGAATAATTCTTCTCGGAGCACAAGGATAAAGAAAAAGCAAAAGTTAAGCCGGAGAATTGGATTAGTCATCAGGAATAGTTTCACTTTTATGGTTATTACTTAACAAATTTTAGAAAATTTGGAAGGAATAAATATTCTCAAATAGGACAATGAAAGTGGATATAGGAATTAAGATAAAGTGAAAATGGAAATCTTTAATTTGTCGTGTATCGTGGAAATTGAATGAGTGCACTAAAAGAAGATTTTGTACGATTAAGTGTTAGTAATACACATAACTTCTATTTCGATAGTTCCGAACGCTTGTTAAATGAAAAATAATGTCGAATGAAACTAAAAAAAATGTAATTCGAACAAAATACAACAACCAATTTGAATTCATTCTTTTGGAAAGTGTGTCAGTGAACGAATTTTTGTTAAAATGTAAGTATTTTTGTGGGAAAACAATTAAACTTTTGGAAACGTGTATAACGAATGCAACGTACATTCAAAGCCAACTGGGATGCCCCAGCAATTAAACTATTGGATAATTTGCGCACAACTATACATTTGAATGAATTTGAAGTGATTATCGAAAAATTATTCACCCAGTGAAAGTTCTTATATGTCGGGCTGAGAGTAAAAACGGTTAAAAACATCTTACGTCATGCTCACGCTTACGAGAATTTTCCTTGGTGTGAGCAGGAGATAAAATGTTTTTAACCGTTTTTACTCTCAGCCCTACATATTGAGATAAGAATCGGAGGTGATGAAAATATTGGTTTTATTACAAGCGCAGTAAGTTTGTTTCGTCATACTGTGAGCGTTAAAAATCCTTTTCAAATTTGCTGAAATTGCATTCCGTTCAATTGAAATCTTTTAAACCAATATTCTCGCAAAAGTAATTGTGTTTTATGGTGCCCACTGCTTTGGTGAGGAAATCTGCCAACATCTTGTTAATAGGAAAATGCTTCAGTTGGATTACTTTCTCGTCGATTTTTTGGCTGATGAACGATCCTTTCACATGCACATGCTTGGTCAGATCCGAATAGCTGTTGTTGGTTGCCGTGCTCATGGCGCTTCTATTGTTGCAATGCAAAGTCAAGGTTTTTGGTTTGATTGAGAAAATACTTTCCTCCAGTCGTAATAACCAAATTGCTTCTTTCGTTGCGGCTACCATCGACATGAACTCAGATTCGGTTGATCACAGTGCTATCGTTTTTTGTCATTTGGTGTTCCATGTCACCGCCGCTCCCTGCAGTTTGAATATGTATGCAGTCGTGGATTTGCGTTGATCTAAATCACTTGCGTAGTCTGCATCGCAATATCCCTCAAGCTCGCTTGGTTCTTTGGTATACACCAAACATTTGTTGATTCAGCCTTGCAAATATCGTAGCACTCGTTTCGCAGCACCCCAATGCAGTTTCCCTGGATTTGTGCCATATCTGCTGAGAAGGTTCATTGCGAAGTTGATGTCTGGTCGCGAAACTTGTGCGGCAAATAACAAACTTCCAACCAAGCTCATATATGGAAAGTTTGACATTTCATGCTTCTCGGCTTCGGTGGTTGGACAAAATTTCGCAGACAGTTTTTGGTTCGGGTCTGGTGGTGTTGACGCCGGATTGCAGTCCTTCATTCCAAAGCGATTCAAAACATCTTGAATGTATTTCCTTTGATCGATTGTGATAGTGCCGGCTTTCCTGTCTCGTACTATTCGCATGCCAAGGACTTGTGATGCTTCCCCCAAGTCTTTCATTTTGAAATTTCTCGAAAGTTCATTCTTCAAGCGATTAACTAAGTCCATATCATTGCTGAATATCACCACATCGTCAACCCAAATCGCGACTATAATGATTTTCTTTGCCTCGATCAGGTGATACACGCGTTGGTCGGCCCTATTTCGATTTAAGCCAAAGTTGACAAGCAAATATGAAACCGGATTTGTCAACGAAATGTGCAAATTGTAATCAAATTGTTCATCTTCCATGTATTGGCATTTTTGTGAAACTCGAGCAAATAAAATCACCGAACGTCAGAATATTTTGTAACAAATGTACTGGCGAAATGTCAAACGAATCGAATGTACCGAGTGGTGAACCAAAAGTGGTCTCAAAAAAACCCGCCGAAAAATCGTCAGCACCGAGTAAGTCAAATTTGATTTTACCAGAAACATTTTCGACACCGAGTGGTACACTGAAACCGCGTCAAACCAAATTGACTGAAATGGGGTTCGCAGAAGCAAAATCAGATGGTCCGTCAATTTTATCTGAATTAACCACAATCAAAAGTATGATTTCGAAATTGACTGGGAAAACAAACGAAATACACGAAGACACGCAATTTTTGGCCCAAAAGTCAATTACTCGAGGTGATTCGGTACAGAAGAAAATTGTTTCGCGAAACATTACATCAATAATATGGCTTCTACTGTTCGATCAGACTCAAAATCATTCTGGCGTATTATAAATTCCAGGAGGAAGACTGATAATATACCGAAAATTCTTCATTATGGTGATGCATCAACGACTAATATTCAATTTCAAGCTGATCTTTTTGCAAAATTTTTCAACAAAAATTTTGAATGTAATAGGAATGGCTTACAACCCAATCGAGTTACTTCCATTGGAGGAACTAATGGTTTATTCCTGTTGGAAGAAGCATTTGTATTCGACGAGCTTATGAAGATTGATATATCGAAGAGAACGGGCCCTGATGGTTTTCATCCATTATTGCTGAAAAATTGTGCAGCCTTTCTGTGCATACCACTTCACATCATATTCAACGAATCACTAACTCTCGGATTGTTTCCTTCTCAGTGGAAGAGTTATAGCGTGAACCCAATCTTTAAAAAAGGATCTAGATCGAATGTTGAAAACTATCGCTGTATAGCTAAACTGCCAACTATAGCTAAATTCTTTGAGAAACTCGTGAATATTAAACTGACTGATATGGTTGCAAATAGAATATCACCGAAACAGCATGGATTCTCTAAAAGGCGTTCAACAGTGACCAATCTCATGGATTTTACTCACTTTGGGTTTAAAAATCGACGACAAGTAGATGTGCTGTACACAGATTTTGCAAAGGCCTTTGATAAAGTCAACCATGATATATTGATTTCAAAGTTAAACAGATATAATATACCTAGTAACCTCATCTATTGGATCAAATCATATCTTCGCGACCGTCGTCAATTTGTAAACTACAATGGTAGAAATTCCGGGGAATTCATAGTAAACTCGGGTGTGCCTCAAGGAAGTCACTTGGGTCCTACACTTTTCTTGCTATTTATCAACGACATAGTTGAGGAATTGGGTATAGATGTGTTTATATCTTTGTTTGCTGATGATCTTAAAATTGCAACTGCAATAAATTCCGCTATGGACACATTGAAGCTTCAATGTGCTATCGATAAATTGAGGCAATGGTGTATCGCAAACGATTTACACCTAAACTTAAACAAGTGTTCAGTGATGTCAATTACCAACAAACAACAATCGAACATCATTATTGGAAATTACCATTATGGGGATCACGTGTTTGAGAGAGTTAAGGAGCAAAAGGACCTTGGTGTGATTATAGATTCGAAGCTGAACTTTAATAGCCACATAAATGTGATCGTGTCTAAAGCAAAATCTACACTTGGATTTATCAAACGCTTTTGCTTTGACATAAGAAATCTGAATACGCTCAAGACTTTATATAACACTCTAATTCAATCATTGCTTGAATACTGTTGTGTCGTATGGTTACCATATCATTCGACATCGATAGACTTAATTGAGTCGGTGCAAAAGCAATTTACAATATTTGCCTTGAGAGAATATCCATCTGCCGAAAACAACTATCGTATTTCTTCATATGAATGTAGACTAGAAACTTTGAAAATGATGAAACTTGAGAGGAGGCGTATCAATGCAGCTTTGTTGTTTTTTTACGACGTATGGAATGACATTATCCCATGTTCACAGATAAAAAACGATATTGCGCTTCATTCAAACCCATTCAATCTTCGTGAATCGTCGGTGGAGACTTTTAGAATAAAAAATCTATCACTTATCAATGAACATACGGCACCAATAAATCAGATGTGTAAACTTGCAAACTTCGTTGATGAACTGTTTGAAGAACCTGCTTCTCGTGCAAGTTTTAAATCTCAATTAGTTGCCTGTGATAAATTGAATCTTAGGTTGAAACAACAACAAATCCAATGATTGTAATTAAGCCATTTCTTTTTAAATTCATTAGCATTGTTAATATTGTGATATTGTGATTATGTGATATTTTTAGCATAGTTATTGAATGTAATATTTATACACATTGTATTTTTAATCATTCAACCTTGCAATGTTTGAATGGATTTTTCTAGAAGAAAAGATACAGGTTTTTAATGGTGGTGAGATCCGATAGAATCGATTAATGACCCTTACCTTTTCCCTGTCAGATATGTTATTACTTGAAAGTGAATAAAAACAGCCAGACTTTGGCGGTGTATTATTATAAAAAAAAAAAAAAATTTCACTCGCTCATGCCTCAAAATCATCTTTTGCACACACCCCGACCAATTCATTCGCAGACACATTGCGCGGTGGCTCACAGCCTCAATCGGCCAAGCGTCAACGTTCCGACTCACCGAAATTCCTTGCTCCGAAAATTAATGTTTCGAAATTTGAAGCTCCAGAGCCAAAATGGGCACAAAATCGTCTGTCACTGGCCTAAAAATCGTAACAAAACCGAAACGCGTCGAGAAACCGGTGTTCCACAAAGCAATTTGGGTTTCCGGTTTTGATCCAATGACCACCACAGAAGAAATCGTAAATTACATTGTGCGGAATAGATTGGTAAGTGACAAGTCGATGTGCAATGTACACAAATTGGTGAAAAAGGACAAGGATGTCAATACGTTGAAATTCGTTTCGTTTAAAATCGAAGTAAATGAAGCCGATTTTAATGTTTTGTCTGCTCCGGATGCCTGGCCAGAAAATGTTTTCGTCCGAGAGTTTCTGCAAAACAAAAATTTAGGTGATTTTTTTCCGAACTTGAATTTGAACAACAGACGCAACTCGACCTCAACGGATTTAATGGAAACAAACGAATCACAATTACCGGCCAGCACCGCAATGACCTCGTCGAAATCACAATCGAACAAAACACCGAACAAAACGCCCAACAAAACACCGAACAAAACGCCCAACAAAACACCGATAGAAACACCGACAACTTCACCGATAAATCGCATCATTATCTAAGTGATCATTCGTCTGCAGTCAATTCGAATGAAACAAATCTGAATGCGCATATACAAAATACTTCGCCTACCAATTTTCCAGGCCACATTAATATTAATCATCTGGACTTATTGGAAATCAATATCTACTCCTCGAATATGCGTGGTATGAGAACGAAATCAAAGGAAGTGTATCGCAACTCATCTTTGTCCGAATATGATATCTTCACATTGACTGAAACCTGGTTAACTGATGCAATCGCTTCATCAGAATATTTTGATACATCATTTAACGTTTTTCGTAAAGATAGGGATCAAACTGATTCAATTTTTGAACGTGGAGGAGGAGTTCTGGTAGCTGTCCGATCTCATTTCATCTGTTCAGAAATATCTATTTTCAACGCATCATCGATTGAATGCATTTGTGTTAAATTAACTTTGAATAAGCATACAAATGTATTTATTTTTAATTCGTATATTCCACCAATGTCGTCAAACGAAACTTATCAATCTCATCTTAATGCCATAAAATCAATACATTCATCATGCCGTCCATCGGATATTTTTATATTGACTGGTGATTTCAATATGCCAAATGTGTCGTGGATCGCGGATGATGATTCTAATATTCTCCTGCCAGAGCAAATAGAACCTTCACATGCAGCTGAATTTATTGGTACAATAAGTGAGCTTGGATTGTTTCAAGTCAATAATATTCGTAATTCAATGGGTAGACTATTAGATCTTGTATTTACGAACGACCACGAAAATCTAACAATTTTTAGACCGCCTCCGTTAGTCAAATTAGAGGATCTTCATCCACCGATTTTGCTCACATTTGAATGGCATTTCAATGTTGCTTCATCTGAGCCAAATACCGACACATTTAACTATAAAAGAGGAGACTATTTTGGCTTGAATCAGTATTTGTCATCTTTATGCTTGGAAAATCAACTTATTAGTCGTCATCTATCTCTGGACGATAAGGTGACTGTGCTTGTTAATTCATTAACGACAGCAATAGAGCGGTTTATACCAAAGAATACCATTAAACGTAATGTAAAGTGTCCATGGAGCAATGCTCAACTACGCAACCTAAAAAACAAGAGAAATAAGGAATGGAAGAATTTCAAAATCTCGGGTGACAGACGTTCGTTTGATGCAGCATTCGCTGCGTTTGATTCATTGAATACAAAACTCTATGATGACTACATCAATAATATGGCTTCTACTGTTCGATCAGACTCAAAATCATTCTGGCGTATTATTAATTCAAGGAGGACAACTGATAATATACCGAAAATTCTTCATAATGGTGATACATCAACGACTAATATTCAAGTTCAAGCTGATCTTTTTGCAACATTTTTCAACAAAAATTTTGAATTTAATAGGAATGGCTTACAACCCAATCGAGTTACCACCATTGGAGGAACTAATGATTTATTCCTGTTGGAAGAAGCATTTGTATTCGACGAGCTTATGAAAATTGATATATCGAAAGGAACGGGACCTGATGGTTTTCATCCATTATTGCTGAAAAACTGTGCAGCCTTTTTGTGCACTCCACTTCACATCATATTCAACGAATCACTAACTCTCGGATTGTTTCCTTCTCAGTGGAAGAGTTATAGCGTGAATCCAATCTTTAAAAAGGGATCTAGATCAAATGTTGAAAACTATCGCTGCATAGCTAAACTACCAACTATAGCTAAATTCTTTGAGAACTCGTGAATATTAAACTGACTGATATGGTTGCAAATAGAATATCACCGAAACAACATGGATTCTATGAAAGGCGTTCAACAGTGACCAATCTCATGGATTTTACTCACTTTGTGTTTAAAAATCGACGACAAGTAGATGTGCTGTACACAGATTTTGCAAAGGCCTTTGATAAAGTCAATCATGATATATTGATTTCAAAGTTAAACAGATATAATATACCTAGTAACCTCATCTATTGGATCAAATCATATCTTCGCGACCGTCGCCATTTTGTATACTACAATGGTAGAAGTTCCGGGGAATTCATAGTAAACTCGGGTGTGCCTCAAGGAAGTCACTTGGGACCTACACTATTTTTACTTTTTATCAACGACGTAGTTGAGGAATTGGGTATTGATGTGTTTATATCTTTGTTTGCTGATGATCTTGAAATTGCAGCTGCAATCAATTCCGCTATGGACACATTGAAGCTTCAACGTGCTATCGATAAATTGATACACCATATCGCAAATGATTTACACCTAAACTTAAACAAGTGTTCAGTGGTGTCAATTACCAAGAAACAACAATCGAACATGATTATTGGAAATTACCAATATAGGGATCACGTGTTTGAAAGAGTTAAAGAGCAAAAGGACCTTGGTGTTATTGTAAATTCGAAATTGAACTTTAATAACCACATAAATATGATAGTGTCTAAAGCAAAATCTACACTTGGATTTATCAAACGCTTTTGCTTTGACATTAGAAATATGAATACGCTCAACACATTATATAACACTCTAATTCAATCATTGCTTGAATACTGTTGTGTCGTATGGTTACCATATCATTCGATATCGATAGACTTAATTGAATCGGTGCAAAAGCAATTTACAATATTTGCATTGAGAGAATATCATATTTCTTCATATGAATGTAGACTGGAAAATTTGAAAATGATGAAACTTGAAAGGAGGCGTATCAATGCAGCTTTGCTGTTTTTCTACGACGTATTGAACGACATTATCCCATGCTCACAGATAAAAAACGATATTGCGCTTCATTCAAACCCATTCAATCTTCGTGAATCGTCGGTGGAGACTTTTAGAATAAAAAATCTATCACTTATTAATGAACATACGGCACCAATAAGTCAGATGTGTAAACTTGCAAACTTCATTGATGAACTGTTTAAAGAACCTGCAAATTTTAAATCTCAATTAGTTGCCTGTGATAAATTGAATCTAAGGTTGAAACAACAAATCCAATGATTGTAATTAAACCATTTCTTTTTAAATTTCATTAGCATTGTTAATATTGTGATATTGTGATTATGTGATATTTTTAGCATAGTTATCGAATGTAATATTTATACAAATTGTATTTATAATCATCTAACCTTGCAATGTTTGAATGGATTTTTCTAAAAGAAAAGATACAGGTTTTAATGGTGGTGAGATCCGATATAATCGATTAATGACCCTTACCTTTTCCCCTGTCAGATATGTTATTACTTAAAAATGAATAAAAACAGCCAGGCTTTGGCGGTGTATTGTTAATTAAAACTCTGACTGGATTCGAAATAGATCCAGATATCGTTGGGAATGCTGTACTTTTTGATGGATCAAACACTCCGATCTCCAAAGAACTGTTCAAAGTGACCATAATACAGTTCATAAACTTTAGCAATTTTGTCATCATATTGGCAATTCAAGTTGATGCAAACGAGCCAGTTTTAGTTCAAGTAAGTGCGAATCACAATTTTTACGGATTTTTTTTTTCAAATGTTTATTCTTTTTGTTCGAAATAGGAACAAAAATATTTATTACACGACAGTGGATGCCTTAGTATTTTTATTGAAGCTGAAGGCGATGAAAATGGCAGTATGGGACAGCTATCTGAAAAAGCATTGGATTTCTCGTTAAAAAGTTGATCATAAGTTTCCTTCGTATAAATCGAGAGGAAGTTGAAAGTGTGTAAACGCTGCTATTGCTCTTTTTCGGTCCATTAAAATGGTAATGAAAATAAATTCAATTTCAGTAATCATTTAATTGAATGTGTATCAAACAGCCGCTCGCTGTTTAAGTATATATGTAGATTGTATAAAGAAAGAATGCCAGTTGACTCGCTGCGCGAATCAACTTGACATTAATAGTATTCATAGGACAGTCGGATAGAACGGAGAGGACAGAAACAATTGGACAGAATAAACAATTGGTTTTTTGAACATTTTTTCCAACTCTAAATCGATTGCGTTTTATTTACTCGCCCTGAAGTTTATACATTATGGTCCCTCGAATCGGAGATTGAGAATTGGTGAGTATGCTCGGGCGACCAAAATGCAAAATAAGAAAATTTTACATTGGAAAGAGTATTTGGTCAGAATGTATAGTGCAAATTATACAAAGATGGTGGACAAGAATACATTGGAAAAAACAACGACGGTGTTGAGAATGCTCTAGCATGGACACTCACACTATCGTACAGGACAGATGATCGGAAAGACTGTGTAAGTGTGTATACACATAGGAGAGTAGGAGAGACGTAAAAGGAGAGAAAGCATGTATATACCGGTGGATGCTCAAAGCAACAAGTCGCGTGTGGATTGCAAAGAAAAATCATATTTCGAATTCTATTATCTAAATAGTGAATTTTATTACAATTTTAAGCCGAATTACTGCTGTAAATTGCAAATCAGTGTGTGATGGGAAAAGACAAGACGCCAACCAAAAAATCCACTGGTAAGTTGAAAAGGATTAGATTTGTAAAAAATGGATTCAGAAAATGCAGCAGGAAAGTCAGAATTGAAAAATGAAGTGGAATTTGGAAAGAGTGATTGAAATTCAATAGAAATTAGAAGTGAAAATAGATAATCAGCAATTAAAGGAATTGGAAAGACCAAATTTGGAACAAATACAGATTTTCGTGTTGTTGAGAAATAATTGGAAAGTGCCGTTCCGTTAGAGCCAGTGCAAATTTCGTTTAATCTAAACAGATGAATGTTCGACAAAATGCTGGATTGAGTGAAAAATGTGTCGCGCATGCTTTCTCGGAATTGAGCATTGAAATTTTTGTCTCATTTGGACAATACATTGGAAATTCATATTAGGAATAGGAAATAAAATGAGATTATTCTTTTTGTGTGATTGATTTGGGACTTGAAATGGAAATAGGAAATCAATAGTTGAATAGGATTGGATAGAAAAATTGCAACGAAAGCGTATGGCATTGGGAATATTTGGAATGTGCCGTTGTTTGAAATTCAAAATTTGAATGCCGGTGTTAATGCTCAAACACAGTAGCCATTGTGCATGTCCGTTGTGTGCATAAAAAAAAAATTAAGAAAGAGGCAAGAAACTGTGCAAATTTTTTAAAGAAAAAATATTTTGGAAATGAGATTGAAAAGAATATTAAGTGCAATAAGAGAATTTGGAAGGCACTAAATAGTGCCATATTTAACAAACAAAATCAGCATAGAATCGAGATAAAAGAGCTAATTTGTGATAGTAGATCTGTGATAGATCCAAGTGATATAGCAAATAAGATGAATGAATATTTTATTAATGTTGTTAAATTGCATCATTCTGAAATATTGCCTGAGAGATTGGATCATACAATTGACTCACCTTTTCGAATGAATGAATGCACGCCGAACGAAATAGAAATGATAATTAATAAACTAAACAAAAGTGCAAGCAATGTGTATGATGGAATTTCTACTAAATTTGTACAAAAATATTCAACGGAATTATCAATTCCATTGGCCATTTATATAAACAGAATGATGCAAGATGGCAACTATCCAGAAGAGCTAAAAGTTGGATGTGTTGTTCCACTACATAAGAAAGGAGATAAAAAATCAAGCTCGAATTATCGCCCAGTCACAAAATTAAGTGTTATAGATAAAATGAAGAAGTATTGCTCACCCGATTAAGATATCATATAAATAAAAATGAAATAATTGATATAAAGCAGTACGGTTTCGTTGAAAAATCCAATACCTTGGCTGCATGCATCAATTGCACAGAAAAGATCTATGAATAAATCGATAAGAAACAATACGTGGCTTTGCTAAGTATTGATTTACAAAAATCATTTGATTCAGTCAACATTCATTGCTTACTGCAAAAACTAGAAGAAATTGGAATAGAGGGAACAAACCTCAACATATTTAGAAATTTTTTGTTTGAAAGAAAACAATTTGTACAAATCAATGAAGTGAAAAGCAGTATGCAAAATGTGCAGATAGGTGTGCCACAGGGCTCCAAGTTAGCGAGTTTTCTATTTATTATCTAAATAAACGATGTATTTAAATTAAATTTAAGGGGCAATGCGCAGATCTATGCTGATGATGGTCTCTTTATTTATAATGCCACAACATACCATGAATTAATATTAAATATAAATCATGATGTAAAACTGCTAAAAGTCTGGTTTGATGAGCATTATTTAAAAAAATAACATCGACAAAACAAACTTCATAAATGTTAAAAATCATGTAGACATACCGGACATAAATGACTTCTCTGGATTTCATTTCCAAAATCAAATTATTAAGAGAGTAAAGACCATGAACCATATCGGCCTTACTATTGACGAAGACATGTCATGGAATGAGCATGTAGATAAAATTAAAAACAAAATCAAACCAATGAATTTCGCGATTAGTAGAGTAAAAAAAATAATTACAAATAAACAAATGTGGCAACTATATGATGCTCATGTAATGTCTCACATAGCTTATATGAATCCAATTTGGACGGGATGTTCTAAAACAAAAATGAATGAGTTGCAAAGAATACAGAACAAAATAATTAAGAATGTTGAGAAAAAACCAAAGAGAACAC
This sequence comes from Obolodiplosis robiniae, assembly GCA_028476595.1. NCBI lineage: Eukaryota > Metazoa > Arthropoda > Insecta > Diptera > Cecidomyiidae > Obolodiplosis > Obolodiplosis robiniae. The sequence continues at coordinate 28,939,025 of CM052015.1, read as the reverse complement.
CAACTGAAAGTCTATACAAATAAACCGAATATAGCTAAATACTCATACATCCAAATTGTACAAACTATTCATAAAATTAAGCAAAATAAGTTAAAAAGTGATATATGTCTTAGTTCTGTAGGTAGTTTCAGCAGTTACATTCTGCGAAATCTAGGAAACTTCAGACCGCCTTTTTTTAAATCAGAAAAAGGAAAAAAAATTATTACAAATAGAGGACTGAACATGTACAATAAATTACCAAATAATATAAAAAATTAATATATTTAAAAAATTAACAAAAAAATATGTTATTGAGAATAAAATAGAAATATAAATGTGATGTACATATTGATATGTACAAAATATTGTAAAATTTGTTAACGAAGAAAATGTCTCACAAAAAAATTTAAGTTTTTTTGAGATGAAAGAATGATAAATAAAGAAAAAAAAGGGTTTCTGCAGACGCACGCTTCTCGGAATTCGTGAACACCACTTTGATTTGACAAAGTTGTTTGTGAGACGATAAATAATCGCTTAACGGATTTTTTTTCTCGTCGACAGGAAACGAATCAGTTTAAAAGCGAATTTGGATAGAGAATTTCATTGTGTTTGGTACAGTCAAATGGATGCTTAGATTGGATACAAGCAATATGTTGCGAATTTTTCTTGGAATTTTACATAAATTTTTATAGGAGAGTGCATTGTTTGACAAAAGTGAAATTCAATTTAGGAAAGGCATTGTAAATTGGAGTTTAGAAAAGCGATCGCTGGAAAGATTATTGGATAAATAAGCTTAGGCACTGGAAATAATATGCATAAGAGGAAAGGTAATTTCGCTTTCGCTTGCGCAAGTGAAACAACAAATAGGATTAGATTGGAGCGAGTGTGAGCATACTATTTAAAGTAGCTACACTATATGCATGGATAAGGAGCACATTGGATAGAATTGATTAGGAAAGCATGAATAATTTAGAGTCAGCTCTGTTGCAATACAATTTTGGATTTTTTTTGTGGGAATTAAATATAGAACAAAGATCGGATTGAACAAATATTTGAATTTTCTGTTGGATTTAGAATCGAAATCACAGAAGGTGGCTTCACGGTCGGATAGAGAATCGTTGAGCAATCGGACGCGTTGCAAAACCATGGCGACAACTACGGCTGGAATATCGGTTGAGCCAACCACAACTGTGGCAACAACAACAGCTACAGATCAGCTACCATCAACGGTAAATGTAGCTATGCACGCCACACCGGTCACAACGACGATGGAAAATCTACCAAACCCAGCGTACATATCGTCGCCAATTCAACCAACATTAGGAGAGATAGCATCGAATCAGCCATCTAATACAGCCGATGGGGATGCACAATCGGAACATTCGGAAGTCGGTGAAGAATTGGAAAGAGCAGAGCCAGGCACTCAACTCGGTGTTTAGGGCCGACAATTCAATGCACATCAGCGCACAATTCAACGAATTCACGCGTTTGTGCAATCGGATAGAATGGAAATCGTTGGATTGCAGATGACCAAAACTCGGAAAGAAGAATCGGAAAAGGAATGGAATCAGGTACATGAAATTTTTTATTCATTGATCGGACAGACAGATAATGCACATAACTGGCACAGGCATATGATTCCGCCATCGAAAATTTGGAAGAGATATATTATGAAGCTCATGCAATAATGAGTGAATAAATAGTCGCATTGAAAGAGAAAGTCGCATCGGATAGTCGTTCAGAAAGCGAAGCTGTTCAGGAGGAAGGACCCATCAAATTGATCATGCCAGTGCAACAGCACAACATGCAAAACACATGGGCAACGTTTGATGGAGGATTGCGCAAATGGATAGGATTCCGTGATCGTTTTAAGGCGGCTATTCACGAGAATGCCGACATTAAAGATGCATACAAATTATCTTATCTGTTGCAGTCGTTAACAGGATCAGCCTCACAAGCACTTGGAAAGAGCGACAATTATGCGCAAGCATGGGAACGTTTGTTTGAACTTTATGACAGACCGTACCTCATTGCTCAGGAACATTTCCGCGATTTTTACAAATTGCCCACATTGCAAACACCCGTGTCAGCATCAGAATTGGAAAGAATGTCCAATGTGACTCATGAAGTCATCCGTCAGCTTCAGTCGTTGGAATACCCAGTGGAGCATTGGGATTTTGTTTTCGTTTATGGATTACATGATCGTTTGGACGCCAGAACGGCACGAGATTGGGTATTGACCAATCAGGAAAACAATCCACCAGTGTCGGATATGTTAAAATTTTTGGATAGAAAAGCAGCAGCTTAACAACACATACGGAGTGGTCGGGAAGACCTAACCATCACGGTAAGCGATAAAACTGAAAAACCAAGTGGATCGAACAGTGCACCTCGGAAAGAAGTTGGAAAAGGCACTGGAACCATTCCAAAGAAACTGCGATGTCCCGGGTTTCATCAATTATACGAATGTCCGGATTTCAATGCACTGAATTGGGCTGGCCGGAAAGATCTCTTGGAAAGACGGCATATTTGTGAGGAATTGCCTCAAAAAAGATCACAACAAGGACAATTGTTTCGACGAAAGACGGTGCAATTACACGCAATGCCGAAATGATCCGATACACAATAGTAAGCTGTGCCCGTTCAAAGTCAAGCAAAGCGCCAGCGTGAATATAGGAAAGACGGATAAGAAAGCATGACTAGAATTGAGCCAGAGCCAAAAAGATAAATCAATGGTTTCAAGCACATCAAATGAATCCGATAGTAAATTGATTATCGATAGATTGGATTGGGTAAATAACAAATTGGATTTATTGGAACAGAAAGAAAAATTCTTATCGGATAAAATGAAAACTACACAGAATAGGAAAAGAAAATCAAAATCGGAAAATGTATCGAACAAATTGGAAAATAAAGAAACCGAAAACTTCGTCTTTGCCTTACGAAAGTGAGTTTGATTTAGAATTGAGTGAGAAAAATACCTTTTTTGCCACAGCGGAAATAGATATTGGAATTGGAAAGAATGAATTTATAAAGGTAAGAGCTTTCATGGATATAGGGGCGCAGCCAAACATGGTAAGCTATTCACTATTCCACAACAAATTGGAAGAAAGAGTTCGGACAGCTCAAATTAAAAGGAGAGTACTTGGAATAAATGGTCAATCTTTTCGAATTCGTCAAAAGATTCCATTGAAAGTTCATGCTTGGTTTGATCACACCATATATGAACAAGCCGTGTTTTGGATAGTGCCGAAAGAGGCAGGCTGGCAGCCATACATGCCAAATAGGAAAATGAATCCATTCAAACATAGAAATCCATCGGAAATACCTTTTGCGGATCCCAACTATTGGATACCTGAGCAAGTGCATGTGCTGCTCGGAGTGGGATTCTTTGCAAAAATTATTGTTTCAGTAGTTGACAAAGAAATAGATGGGACCGCATTAATGGTAACTAGGATAGGAGTGATTATTTTCGGAACAGATTCGAAAGAAATGGAAAGAGAATGGGAGTTTGAAAACAACCAAACATTAGCAGCTGTCGGGTACAATGAGGATATTAAATTGGATAGACTACTGGAAAAGCTTTGGCAGCAAGATCAAATGCCAACCGCGTTAAAATCGAATATTCCATGTTTTGGACATTTAGTGCCAGCTACGGAGAGACCAAGTTCGGACGAGATTGTTTATCATATACCGCACCATTGCATTTCAAAAGAAAATCGGATAGTTTATGATGCGAGTTGTGCAACAAATACAGGCGTTTCTCTCAATCAGATACAAATGCTTGGGCGGAAGTTGCAAAAAGATTTGTTCATGACCATCATGCGCTTTAGGAGACATAGGATAGCAGTATATGCAGACATCAGGAAGATGTTTAATCAAGTCAAATTGGAAAGAGATCAATGGAACTTGCAGAGGATATTTTGGAGAGAAAACAGCGATGAGCCTTTGCGAGAATATTGGCTTACCGTTGTCATTTTTGGAATGACTTCTTCAGCATATTTGGCCGTTCGGTCAGTAATTCAAGCAGCCCGAGAGGCCAAACACAAATATCCTGAGGCAGCTCAAGCGATCGAAAATGATTATTATATGGACGATTGTGTTACTGGACAAGATTCGGAACACGAAGCAATAAAACTTGCAAAACAGATGAATGAGATTTTGAAAGGAGCAGGTTTCGAACTCAGAAAATGGAAATCCAATTGCCTATCGGTAATGGATGCATTGGGATCGGATGAGGAAAAATGCTTTTTGTGGCGGAAGACAAACCAACCATTTTAGGATTAAAATGGTTGATGGATGAAGACTGCTTCACGTTTGTAGTCAAGAATCCGCACTTGGAAAGAGAGATCACGAAGAAATTGATCGTAAGTCATGTGGCTCGTGCTTGGAAAAGTTCAAGATTGATAGATGGTTGGCAACTGGGAAGGAAGGGTCAGTTCAAGTACACGGTTTCTCGGATAGTAGCGAACGAGCAATGGGAGCAGGTGTCTATGTTAGAGTGCAAGAAATCAGTGGAAAGATTAAATGCAATCTGTTGGTGACGAAGTCGCGTATAGCACCCGTCAAAACTGTGCCCATACCCAGACTGGAATTGACAGCAGCTGAACTTCTATCGAGATTGATCAAAGAATTTTGCATTCGATGCACTGGCGCCATATTGATGGGAAAGATAATCCAGCAGATTTGGTCACAAGAGGTGTAAAACCATCAGAATTAATTGATAATACATTATGGCTCCGTGGACCAGAGTGGCTATCCTTACCACAATCGGAATGGCCTAAGTCACGCGCTATGAGTGAACTACCAGAAGAAGCGATCACTGAATTGAAGGTTAACACGCTCTCTGTTTTTAAGTATCCTCTACGTATTGGGTTCGAGAAAACAAATCGAAATGTGCCATTATTTGAATACACTGGAAAATTGGAAAAGGCCATAAACATTTTCGGATATGTCGATCGTTTTATCAATATTTATATATCTTGGAAAATCGAAAGTCAAACGTAAACGGAGTAGAAGAGGACAAATTAAAATGGAATGGTGCCACTGTCAAATATAGAAAAGACAAAGGCGATGAAATATTTAATCAGGAAAGCCCAGCAAGAGTATTTCAAAGGAGAGATTACCATGATAAAAGAAGGAAACGGTTTACCGGAAAAGAGTAGATTGGAATCTTTAAGACCAATTTTGGATGAGGAAGAGCTACTGCGAGTAGGAGGAAGATTGGATAGATCGGAAATAGATTATGAGATGAAACATCCATGTGTCATTCCTTATGGCTGACGATTAGCGCATCTCATAATGGATTATGCTCATAGGTAAACAAAGCATGGAGGAGTGCAAGTAATGATGCAGTTCATTCGGCAAAGGTATTGGATACCGAAACTGAGAAGTGCATTAAGAAACATTGTGCATAAATGCGTGGTTTGTGTAAGAATGAACGCAAGAGTAGAGGCGCAATTAATGGCTGAATTGCCAAAGGAAGGAACATGCTTTCTTATGCACTGGATTAGAATATGCAGGACCCTTTGAGATCAGAATTGTTGGTGAAAGGGATAGAATAAAGGCTTGGATAGCCATATTCGTATGCATGAAAACTAGAGCGATCCATATCGAAATAGTTTTAGGATTGTCAAGCGTTGCGTTCATTGCTTGCTATGAAAGATTTATAGCACGGAGAGGACGCTGTGAGAAGATCTTCAGCGATAATGGAACTAACTTTATTTGGACAGATAAAGAGATTAGGAAAACGTTGGAATATTGTACAGAAAAAGGGAGCGTTAGATTACCTGCATAGTAGAGGGACAGAATGGCACTTCGTGGCACCGGCTGCACCACACCAATATGGCTACACTTGGATTTGAAGATCAACAACAAATGATTTTAGAAATGTTAACTAGCGGAAAACATAGTTTGAATCCAAGATGGTTAAAACCAGATCAAATGACAACACAATTAGGATTCATTTCCGAAAATTTACCACGGAATGCACATTTGATCGGCGGAAATTCTGAAGAACAAATGTTAGCAATTTATAAATTATCTGCTGTCGAGGTGTTTTCAACTGCTCAAACAATAGCAATGGTGATTAAAATACCGCTCATCAACAATATGAAATTTAGTTGAAAAGAAATAACACCAATACCATTTTCATATCAAAATAAATTATTAACACCCAAAATTGAAAATCGATTCTTGTGGATAAACGATAAATATATTCATATGAATGACTTAGACACATGCATCAGCTACAATAATGCGAGTTATTGCGAATCAAGTGCACCATTGATACTTAAAGAAAAAGCGAGATTTTGTGAATGGCAGTTGTTTACTAACAAAACAGCGTCAAGTTGCAAATATGACAATACTTTAAAAAACGAAACATGGATTGAAATAAATGGAAATAACTGGTTATTCAGCATTAGAAACGAATCTAATGTTACAATAAAATGTAGTGAAAATACATACAATGAAGTTTTAAGTGGCAATGGATTAATCAAGATCAGCGAAATGTGTGATGTTTATACACAATTTTACGTCATAGAAGGAAAGAAAACAATAACAACAAATGCAGATACAGCATCACAACTGCATATTCATGTTTTAGCGGTGGCCGCGGAAGATAACTCCGCACTCGAGTTAATAGACAATATAATTTCTTTTTTGCAAACTAATGATGTTATGTCTTGGTATCAGCATATTCATCATTTTACTTTGATCTATATGATTATTGTTGGTTGCAATGACAATAATGGTAACATATTTTTACACAAAATTAGAACTATGAAAGCATAATTTTTTGGCAAATCGATATCATTTTAAGATCAGCAACATGAGCATCATCATGAGCAATAGAATTTTATACCTCACCGTTAATGGAACAAGATACAAAATAACCGAAATTATTGAGAAAATGAAACCTGTTGACATCATAGATTTAACCATCGACGAAGACCAATCTCCAGATTCAACTCAACGTTCATCATCTCCAATCTATGAAAATTCACCAGTTGTTCCAAACATACCACCATCACCACCATTTGGGGAACAAGGCGGGGAATATGTTAGTAACTAGCATAATCGCACATTTTTTTCTACAGTAGAATACACGCGCGGACTGCTATGTGTTTTATTTTGAAGCAGTATACAGCAGCGCGCGTTTATGTGAACTGAGTGCATGCGTTGAAATAGCGAATGCCGAGCTATTGTCAGCTGTGTCTGAGCAGCGCAGCGAAATGTATTCTCTGTTTATTTCATAGAAAAAATAATATCCTGAAAGTTTCAATAGGATACATGGTGAACTTAAGATATTCGACATACAAATTATCAGTTTTGACCTCGAAAAGACACCGAAAATCGAAAATTTTGCAGGGGAGGTAGTCCTAAATCTCATCGGAATGACTTGAAATGTTGCATGACTCATTTTTTTCATAAAAAATTAATATCACATACACATAATACATAAACACAAAGTAATACATAACATAAATGTGGAATCATATTTATCGTTGGCATGAATCAAAAGTTCAGATCAGGGTGAACTAATTCGTAACTGTTATTGTGAAAGTGAAAATTAGAAACTGAGATGTTTTTTGTTTTTTTTTTTCATTTTTTTATTTAAATTTAAATTTAAATCACATGGTGTGTAATGACTTGAAATTTTCTGTGATTTATTCTCAAAGTTGCATGATGATTCCATAAAAAATAAATATAAATCCGATACAAATGAGTAGCAATCAATGAAAAACCCGTAAGCCCAAACAATTTCGGGAAATGCGCGGAAAAGTTAGTTTCACGTACGTTAGAACATTTATTCTAAATTTAGGTTCATAATTATAGTATTTCTCTGAATTTAAATTGAGCAGATGACCATCCATTAGTTTCAGTGTTTGTTAGTTCGTCAATGGTGGCCTGAAAGCTAGAAAAGTGCGCCGAGAATAAGTATTACTTTTATTGTTTTCGTATTAAAAACTGAATTTTTCCTATTTTATAGTGCTATTAGTTATCGATTGCGAGCTATTTTCCAAATAATTTCGCATTTTATTAAATACTAGCGGACCCCGTTGCACTTCGTTGCAACCAACCAAAAAAAGAAATAAAATATTATAGGTTTTTTTAATGAAATGAATGCATTGTATTTCAAAATTATTAATGTCAATCCAAATCATTTGGATATACAATATTTTTTGTTTGCCCATTTGAAGCGAGCATAAACAAACAATTTGGAGTTCCAACTCTTGAGCAGGCCACGTATAGCTGTCCATGTGAAAAGCACGGCTCCTCCAAATTTAATCCGCATATTTGAAGCGTTTATCCTTGCGCCTTATTGATGAACATGGCAAATGATAGACGCACTGGGAATTGCAAACGCTTAAATTCAAATGGCATGTCTGTTGGAATCAGTGGAATTCGTGGTATGAGCACAATTTCACCTTTCGCTGTTCCGGTCAATATTGTGGCTTCAATTAAATTCGGCATCAATTTTTTTACTGCTAATCTTGTGCCATTGCACAGTTTTGGTGCATTTAAATTCCACAGTAAAATAATTGATGAGCCAACCTTTAAATTCAAATAATGCGGTGGCATACCAGGTGGTTCAAGTGAATTCAAAAATTCAATTGGATAATTCACTGCATCATCTGCATTCATTGCGCTATCAACAGATTTATATGATATCACTGCACCTGGCAATTTTTCTTGAATCTGATAATTGATTGCATTGACGTGTACATTTTTTGGTGCCAGTATTGCGCGTTCTCTCAACCAATTTTGATTCCTGTAATTTTGAACAATATTTGGAAATACACTTTCAATCAACTCTTCTGTTGATTGGAGAATGGTACAAAAATTGTTCGGCAATGTAATCAATCCATTTGTATTATCGACTCGAACTTTGCCATTTCCAATATCTAACAATTGCTTCGAGAACCGATCTGCAGATTGGTCGTTGTGCAATTGGACGCGCATATTTATGTTCAATGTCAATTTTTGCACATGTCGCCACAGAAGAGAAGACTTTAAACATGCGTTGATCTCATCATCCGGTGTTGATCGTGGAACCACAGGCAATATTTGGCGAAAATCGCCTGACAATAATATTAATGCACCACCAAAAATTTCTTGATTCTGACGTAGATCTTGCATTGTACGGTGTAATGCTTCCAGCGATTTTTTATGCGTCATTGTACATTCATCCAATAGAATAATTGCTGCTTGTTGCAAAACTTTTGCCATCGCAGAAATTCTTGAAATATTGCACGTGGGATGTTCAATCACCTGTTAATTTGAGAATAATTACATTTTAATTAATATCGATTAAATTTTAAAGTGATCAATCAATAAATATAAGCACACCTGCACATTCAACAGCAATTTTAATGCAGAGTGCGCTGTTCGTCCACCATCCAATAGAGTAGCAGCGATTCCCGACGAAGCAAGTGCCAATGCAATTTTTCGTTGCGATCGAATGGCTGCCAAAATCAGTGATATCACAGATGTTTTTCCCGTACCACCAGGCGCATCCAAAAAATATAATCCGCCGACTTCATTTTGTACAGCTTGCATGATGGTATCATAGACATGTTTTTGATGGTCATCTAATTTGGGAACATTCAAATTCACAAATGTTTGCAATTCATTGGGATCATACTGTTGTTCACATTGCAATTCTCGATCAAATAAATCATGCATTGGACGATTGGGTGGTGACAAACCTAATTGCCCTAATGCTTTATTTGCAATCGTAAGTCACATATCTTCAATCGCTATCAATGCCTCATTATACATTTCCAATGAAATCAGCAAATCAGCGTTTCTTGTGTGATGACGCATTCGTATCAAATAGTCTTCTGCCATAAAATCTTTGTATTTATTCCACAATTCAAGTGGATTTGATGGAAAACATGTTGATATGATTATGGCATATAACATACGTATTTGATGTGGAGAAGAAGCAATCGATGCATCGTGAAGCGTTAAATCCCAATGCGCATCATTTTCAAGCAAACCTAATTGCTCGCATGCTTCACGATACGTCACACATAAATGACCATTTTCTCTTCGTAAATGTTGAAATGAACGTGGTCCAACAACATTTACTAACAACAACCGCAAATAATAACATTCTGCATTGTTTGGATGAACTGTGTATAATCTTCCCATGATATCTGCAAAAAAAAAAAAACACCCGGATGGCCATCAACAGGTGTTCCTTGTTTACGTCGTTGCCATTTCTTTGCAGTCCAAGTGAAATAATGCGTTACATCTGAATACAGCAACGTTCTGGCAAATTCATCGATTTCGCACAATTGAAAGAATGCAGTTAATGTTGTTGCTGGTGGCTGTGCTGCTCTCTGCTGTACATTTGCATCGGTAAAATACAAACGCTGGCCATTTTCAAGATGAACAGCCAAATGAACAACAGCAGGATATCGCTCATGAATTGGAACTGAATAAATTATCCAAAGAGCTTCATTAGTGCTAATGTAGCGCCCCATTTGATATTGAGCGATTTCATCAATGCTATTGTCACCAGCTACTCCAAAAACAGCCATATCACTGCCTTTATTCACATATTTGCAAATGTATTTAATCGACTTCACAGAATTACAGTACTCAACATTTATGTGAGCCTGAAATACTTTTGACAATAGTGGAGAATAAGGCACAATCCAACGATTATCAACTTCAATGTCTTGATTGCGTATTTTAATTGTTGTTGTATGGCCATTATTATCCTCCGGTGATTTTCGCATACATGTCAACAGCGTATTGGTGGAAAAGTTTGCCACATCGCATAATAAAGTTGTCTTCTTGTGGGCGAATCATGAATCTATACGAATAATAATTCATCCCACTAACTTTTTTTTCTACGTCACGACCTATGATGAATATATTATCAGAAAATTAAAATCATGTCTTCTTGTTATGAAATAATAATTCATATTAAATTGAATTCATATATATTTTACCGGTTCGTGGATCTATCATTCGTATATTGATATGATAGCCGTCGTCACCTTTCCAGTGCAATAATGGATATTGTAATGCATCATAGCTGCGGTGAAGCTCTGAAACACGCCGTAATTCTTCATTTCTTCGATGTAGCACAATATCGCGAGGTTGAAACTGGTCTCCAACAATTACAATGGCCACTTCGTCAATTGTTGGTGCAATAAATCGTCTCGCATGCTCTCCAAAGGGCGTTTTGTCAGCCCTGATAACGATTCTGTGATCATCAGATGGCATACAATCGAGAGCGGTTTTAAACAATCGAATTAATTCATTGTACTGATGTAAGAATGTTTGAAGTTCAGAAACAATTTGTCGCCTTGCACGCGCAGCAATTGTACAGCGCCGATCCAATTCACGATTTGCATCTCCGATGAAATAGATTTGCAAAAATTGATGATCAGCATCAGGATATGGCAATAAGGAACCAGCTCGATGATAAATCTGACCTTGAATCTGTAATATTTGTGAAATGTAATTAGATGCTGGGTCAGAATTCTTGAATATATCAAAAAATTTGCTGCTCAGATCGCATTTTTCATATGATATTCCGCATGAAGTAATCACCTTAAACGTCGGCATGAAATTGTCTCTTACAATTTTGGTCGCACCAAAAGAAGTCATTTGAAATGCCGCATTGTATTCTTGAATGTGAGACAAAAAATGCTTAGACGTTTGTGACGTTCCAAAAATGAATGAATGAAGTGGATCGGGGGGAGATTCAAATGCTGGCAGTCTCACTTTGCCATTAGCACAACACATGCCAGGCGTTTCACCCTGAAATCTGACTGCATCACAATGTGGACATCTCACCGTCATTCCACCAATATTGGCATGTTCACTATAATCATTTTCGCTATTGTAAGCGAAAGCAGCATATTCCATCTCTTGCACAGCACGACGTGAAAGTCGTGTCGTTCGTCTCAATGCTGGATTTAATGGATTTGGATCTGCCGATCTATGACGACGTGCGTTTCGTAATTGTTGTACTTGATTTTGTTGCGAGCGTTCCTCTACACTTTGCGCTCTCCTTTGATTCAATCTATAGATAGAATTACGCATACGTCGACCTATAGTTGATCGTCTTGTTGGTGGCATTTTTTTCTAAATCATTTAAATTAATTCAATATGATTTAAGGATTGTTTATTTAAGAATAATTCAAAAACAGCAACAACAATGTACACATTACGAACGATTTCGATATTGAGTACACGCTGAATGGATGATGCATATGATGAAATTATTGAAAAAAATCACTTTTCACTATGTTTTCTTGAATCCAAACACATTTTTTTGCACTGAACACACTTAAAATCATTTTTTAAATGAATAATACTTACCAATATTTATGAAATTAAAAAAAAAATCACTTGTAATAAAATTCCAATTGAAAATCAGTGAATGTTTGACCGGCTGTATCAGAAGAAAGTGATTGGCAAACATGTACATTTTGACAGGTTCATCTGTTTAACATTTGTATGCTGTCAATCAAATGAATGTGTGTATATATGAGTTTGTGTAGTAGGTTGGATCGATTTTTTTCGTTAGGTCGGACCGAAATTTAAACTTTTTTTTTTCAAATGTTGAATTTTTTCAATTCATTGCACATTGAATAGCAACTTGTTGGAACAAGTTTCCCAATTCAAATATTTGGGTTGCATCTTTTCGGAAGATGGCATGTTTAATAAAGAGTTTGAACAGCGTAGGGTTAATGGAAAAGTCTAAAGTAGTATCGCAACCAAGATCACACGTGTTTAATAAACGTGAATTGAATACAGAAACAAAGATGTTGATTCACGGGTCAATCTTCAGACCAACTGTTCTATATGGTAGTGAGAGCTGGGTTGATTCTGAGAAATTGATTCATGATTGGGAAGTGTCTGATATGAAAGTGTTGAGAATGGTTTCGGGAGCCTCGCGCCGCGGTCAGTGGGAAAACAGAATCCGAAATGAGACGATTCGGGGGGATTTAAACGTCGATTTGGTAGGAGAGGAAGCAAGAAAATCCAGACTGAGATGGTTTGGTCATGTAAAACGCATGGGAGAGGACCGATTACCGAAACGGATTCTGTTCGCCGAAGCTGATGGGCCGAGAGGCAGGGGTAGACCACGTAGACGTTATTTGGATTCGGTTAAATGTGATTTGAATGCGAGGAGATATGCATAGCGTGATGAAACTTAAAACTTGGCTCTCGATCGGGGTTTGTGGAGAGGTATTGTTAGAGGTAAATATATGAGGCAATTTGTTTCGTAAAAGAGACCAGACGCTGGAAGGCAATAATTGTCTATAAATGTTTGTTGTTGTTGTTGTTTTGCGTTGAAATACAGGGTGCTCCATCTAGCGTTTGGAATTTGAAGTATGCTTTATTTCGTGAATGATAGTCCGAATGTCATTCAATTTGTGTTCGTAATTTAGTCAAAGGTTTGACATTTACAAAATGGGACGCTATACGCTTGATCAAAGTTGGGAAATATTGAAAACCTACTATCAAAGTGGAGAGTCTTCTTCTTGCTGAAAAATCATCTTTTTGGATGAAGCCCATTTTCACCTCGGAGGCTTTGTCAATAAGCAAAATTGTCGCATCTCGGGTTCGGAAAATCCATACGTCACAATTGAGAAGCCAATGCACCGGCAAAGAGTTACGGTTTGGTGCGGTTTTTGTCCGGCGGCATCATTGGGCCATTTTTCTTTGAAAATGAACAATGAGCCTCCGTTACAGTCAATGGCGAGCGTTACCGTGCCATGCTCAACGAATTTTTGCTTCCAAAAATTGAAGAGGATGACATGGACGACATTTGGTTTCAACACCAATAAATCAGATGTGTAAACTTTCAAATTTCATTGATGAACTGTTTTAAGAATCTGCTTCCCGTCCAATTTTTAAATCTCAATTACTTGCCTGTGATGAATTGAATCTAAGGTTGAAACAACAAATCCAATGATTGTAATTAAACCATTTCTTTTTAAATTTCATTAGCATTGTTAATATTGTGATATTGTGATTATGTGATATTTTTAGCATAGTTATCGAATGTAATATTTATACATATTGTATTTTTAATCATTCAACCTTGCAATGTTTGAATGGATTTGAGATCCGATATAATCGATTAATGACCCTTACCTTTTCCCTGTCAGATATGTAATTACTTAAAAATGAATTAAAGCAGCCAGTCTTTGGCGGTGTATAAGACAAAAAAAAATAAATGGTCTTACGTACGTAAAACTAACTTTTCCGCACATTTCCCGAAATTGTTCGGGCTTACGCATTTTTCATTGATTGCTACTCATTTGTATTGGATTTATGTTTATTTCTTATCGAATCATCATGTAACTTTGAGAATAAATCACAGAAAATTGGGAGTCATTACGATGAGATCGAATTTCGAGTCATTACACATCATGTGATTTAAATTTAAATTTTAATATCAAAACAAATAAACATCTCAGTTCCTAATTCTTACTTCAACGTTCTCTATTTTTGAATTGGTAATAACAATTACGAATTAGTTCACTCTGATGTGAACTTTCAATTCATACCAACGATAGATATGGCTCTACATTTATGTTATGTATAACAGTATAACTTTCGGTAACAGCATGAGCATTCAAACTGATCAAAATACACAGATTAGAAAATCACAAATACTTCATCCAATTTATTGATTTGAATATTGACCCCGAAAATTGAAAATTTTGTGAAGGAGCTGGTCTTAAATCTCATCAGAATGACTTGAAAAACATAGAAAATAATATTCTGACAGTTCCAATAGGAAACAATGTGAACTTAAGATAGCCGCCATACAATTTTTAGTTTTGACCCCGAAAAGACTCCAAAAATCCGAAATTTTGCAGGGGAGGTAGTCCTAAATCAAGTCGGAATGACTTGAAATTTTGCATGACTCATTTTAACAACAATACACCGCCAAAGACTGGCTATTTTATTCATTATCGATTAATTACATATCTGACAGGGAAAAGGTAAGGGTCATTAATCGATTATATCGGATCTCACCACCATTAAAACCTGTATCTTTTCTTTTAGAAAAATCCATTCAAACATTGCAAGGTTGGATGATTATAAATACAATTTGTATGAATATTACATTCGATAACTATGCTAAAAATATCACATAATCACAATATCACAGTATTAACAATGCTAATGAAACCTTGTTTCAACCTAAGATTCAATTTATCACAGGCAACTAATTGAGATTTAAAATTTGCACGAGAAGCAGGTTCTTTAAACAGTTCATCAATGAAGTTTGCAAGTTTACACATCTGATTTATTGGTGCCGTATGTTCATTAATGAGTAATAGATCTATTATTCTAAAAGTCTCCACCGACGATTCACGAAGATTGAATGGGTTTGAATGAAGCGCAATATCGTTTTTTATCTGTGAGCATGGGATAATGTCGTTCAATACGTCGTAGAAAAAACGCAAAGCTGCATTGATACGCCTCCTTTCAAGTTTCATCATTTTCAAATTTTCCAGTCTACATTCATATGAAGAAATATGATAGTTGTTTTCGGCAGATGGATATTCTCTCAATGCAAATATTGTAAATTGCTTTTGCACCGATTCAATTAAGTCTATCGATATCGAATGATATGGTAACCATACGACACAACAGTATTCAAGCAATGATTGAATTAGAGTGTTATATAAAGTCTTGAGCGTATTCAGATTTCTTATGTCAAAGCAAAAGCGTTTGATAAATCCAAGTGTAGATTTTGCTTTAGACACGATCATATTTATGTGGTTATTAAAATTCAGTTTCGAATCCACAATCACACCAAGGTCCTTTTGCTCTTTAACTCTCTCAAACACGTGATCCCCATAATGGTAATTTCCAATAAAGATGTTCGATTGTTGTTTGTTGGTAATTGACATCACTGAACACTTGTTTAAGTTTAGGTGTAAATCGTTTGCGATACACCATTGCCTCAATTTATCGATAGCACGTTGAAGCTTCAATGTGTCCATAGCGGAATTGATTGCAGCTGCAATTTTAAGATCATCAGCAAACAAAGATATAAACACATCAATACCCAATTCCTCAACTATGTCGTTGATAAATAGTAAAAAAAGTGTAGGTCCCAAGTGACTTCCCTGAGGCACACCCGAGTTAACTATGAATTCCCCGGAACTTCTACCATTGTAGTATACAAATTGACGACGGTCGCGAAGATATGATTTGATCCAATAGATGAGGTTACTAGGTATATTATATCTGTTTAACTTTGAAATCAATATATCATGATTGACTTTATCAAAGGCCTTTGCAAAATCTGTGTACAGCACATCTACTTGTCGTCGATTTTTAAACACAAAGTGAGTAAAATCCATGAGATTGGTCACTGTTGAATGCCTTTCATAGAATCCATGTTGTTTCGGTGATATTCTATTTGCAACCATATCAGTCAGTTTAATATTCACGAGTTTCTCAAAGAATTTAGCTATAGTTGGTAGTTTAGCTATACAGCGATAGTTTTCAACATTCGATCTAGATCCCTTTTTAAAGATTGGATTCACGCTATAACTCTTCCACTGAGAAGGAAACAATCCGAGAGTTAGTGATTCGTTGAATATGATGTGAAGTGGAGTGCACAAAAAGGCTGCACAGTTTTTCAGCAATAATGGATGAAAACCATCAGGTCCCGTTCCTTTCGATATATCAATTTTCATAAGCTCGTCGAATACAAATGCTTCTTCCAACAGGAATAAATCATTAGTTCCTCCAATGGTGGTAACTCGATTGGGTTGTAAGCCATTCCTATTAAATTCAAAATTTTTGTTGAAAAATGTTGCAAAAAGATCAGCTTGAACTTGAATATTAGTCGTTGATGTATCACCATTATGAAGAATTTTCGGTATATTATCAGTTGTCCTCCTTGAATTAATAATACGCCAGAATGATTTTGAGTCTGATCGAACAGTAGAAGCCATATTATTGATGTAGTCATCATAGAGTTTTGTATTCAATGAATCAAACGCAGCGAATGCTGCATCAAACGAACGTCTGTCACCCGAGATTTTGAAATTCTTCCATTCCTTATTTCTCTTGTTTTTTAGGTTGCGTAGTTGAGCATTGCTCCATGGACACTTTACATTACGTTTAATGGTATTCTTTGGTATAAACCGCTCTATTGCTGTCGTTAATGAATTAACAAGCACAGTCACCTTATCGTCCAGAGATAGATGACGACTAATAAGTTGATTTTCCAAGCATAAAGATGACAAATACTGATTCAAGCCAAAATAGTCTCCTCTTTTATAGTTAAATGTGTCGGTATTTGGCTCAGATGAAGCAACATTGAAATGCCATTCAAATGTGAGCAAAATCGGTGGATGAAGATCCTCTAATTTGACTAACGGAGGCGGTCTAAAAATTGTTAGATTTTCGTGGTCGTTCGTAAATACAAGATCTAATAGTCTACCCATTGAATTACGAATATTATTGACTTGAAACAATCCAAGCTCACTTATTGTACCAATAAATTCAGCTGCATGTGAAGGTTCTATTTGCTCTGGCAGGAGAATATTAGAATCATCATCCGCGATCCACGACACATTTGGCATATTGAAATCACCAGTCAATATAAAAATATCCGATGGACGGCATGATGAATGTATTGATTTTATGGCATTAAGATGAGATTGATAAGTTTCGTTTGACGACATTGGTGGAATATACGAATTAAAAATAAATACATTTGTATGCTTATTCAACGTTAATTTAACACAAACGCATTCAATTGATGATGCGTTGAAAATAGATACTTCTGAACAGATGAAATGAGATCGGACAGCTACCAGAACTCCTCCTCCACGTTCAAAAATTGAATCAGTTTGATCCCTATCTTTACGAAA
Source organism: Obolodiplosis robiniae (assembly GCA_028476595.1). Taxonomy (NCBI): domain Eukaryota; kingdom Metazoa; phylum Arthropoda; class Insecta; order Diptera; family Cecidomyiidae; genus Obolodiplosis; species Obolodiplosis robiniae. Next base: position 28,921,155 of record CM052015.1, on the reverse strand, counting down.
AACGTTAAATGATGTATCAAAATATTCTGATGAAGCGATTCCATCAGTTAACCAGGTTTCAGTCAATGTGAAGATATCATATTCTTTGTATGAAAAAAGATTTGTTTTGATTTTTTAACTATTGTTACACTTTTATTGAGAGATACTCAAATACGTATTTCAGAAGCAATGCTTCCTTCATCGGTGAGTTACATTCAAAACTGATGTGAATTTTAAATCAATAGACAAGATTGAATTTGCAAAGATATGTTGATCTTAAACAAAAACAAGAAACAAAAGCATCATCACATACAAATATTTCAAGGCAACTAGATTAAAAATTTTTCAAAAATAGAATTACAAATCGGACCGTTATTTTCATTTAGCAAATTTTCTTTTTTAAATTTATGTATATAAAAGGATTCGTATGCATTTAATTCATAATTATTATTTACTGATTTTAATAATTTTAAATTAGATAAATCTATTGAATGATTTGTTTCGTTTAAATGCTTGGCCACACTAGACTTTTCGGGTTCATTTTGCTGAAAATGCATGAAATTGTAAACTATTGTACATATGCACGAATATCAAATGACACCTCGCGCGTATATATATTGAAATTAAAAGAGCACTCAGTGCGCATTATTCAGACACACACTAGACTCGACGGTTGTTATTATTTACACTTCTCTTTCAGTTTGTTGAATAGCCGATGTCTATGGGATAATTAATCAAATTCATCATGGTAGCAAAGCGAAGTTAATCGGCGAAATAACTCTGTGAATTTTCAATAAATTGACTTTACAAATAACAAAAGTTTTTGTGAATGTGAAGAATAAAATCCGTCGACGACAAAAATTGTTTGGTGTATGAACTGTGAATAATCGACATAAATCCCCATTCTGTGTGAAATCATCTCTGTGTGGACAGTTTTGAACTGAGTATTTTTTTTGTGAAAAAAAAAGGAAAAAAGGTGATTTAAAAATGGGTAAAGAGTTCGATATGGAAAAATTGCGTGGTGTTGACAATTTTCATACGTGGGCGTACGTGATGAAAAATTTTCTTGCGCTAAAAGACATGGGCGATTGCATTGTGCATCGACCGAGTACATCGGAAACTACAGGCACCGCAGAATTGACACATGCATCTGACATAGCTGTAGAGACTAACCCGAAAAAGTTGAGTGCTGCAAAGGCCTACTTGGTAATGGCAGTTGAGTCGCAAATACATATGCACATTCAAGAGTGTGAAACCGCATTAGGTATTTGGAACGTATTGCATCGACTTTTTGAGGATAAGGGTCTGTCTAGAAAGGCAGCATTGTTACGGGGTTTATTGTCTAATAAACTCGATGAATGTGACGGTGTACAAGACTATGTGAGTCGAATTAAAACAGCAGCATTGAAACTGTCAAGTATTGGTTTTTCTGTAAACGATGAATGGCTGGGTGCTATTCTGTTGGCTGGTTTAACCGAAAATTATAAGCCCTTCATTATGGCATTGGAGGCAAACGGCCAACAAATTTCGGGCGACATGATAATGTCGAAATTAATGGACACATGTGCTGGAGGAAGCGGTGAAAATACAGCATTTCTTGGAAAGGGTAGTAAGAAGGGCAAGCGATTCAAAAAACGTCGTTGTTTTAATTGCAATTCTTTACAACATTTGGCTAACAAATGTGACAAACCTAAAAAGAATAAAAACGACAACAAAGAACAGAGTGCTAAAGCTGCGTTTATGATGAGCCTGTATACTGCGAAAAACAAAAATGAATGGTATTTAGACTCCGGCGCGACAAACCATATGACACCGCATAAAGAATTGCTGCATGACTTGAACGAGGATAGTGATCAAGTTTCGAGTGCTGATGGAACACAAATGCCTGTGTCAGCAAACGGCAAAAGCAACGTGACATTCAACAACGGGACGGTTATTGTAAAACGAGCTATGCATGTTCCCAATTTAGCAGTAAATTTGCTTTCGATTTCAAAAATAACGGCGAATGGAAACTCTGTATTGTTCGAAAACAACTACTGCAAGGTGATCAATGCAGCGAAAGAATGTGTGCTAAAGTGCGAACAAAGTGACGGTTTGTACAAGGTGAAAGCTGATACCGAAAAATGTTTCATTGCAAACAGCAAAATAAGCGCACTCACATGGCATCGTCGACTTGGGCATGTGAATTATGCTACAATGAAAAAAATGCGCGATGGTGCGGTAAATGGTGTTGATTTTTATGATGACGATGCGAGTATTAAAAATTGTGAAACATGCAGCAAGGGAAAAATGACAAAATTAATGTTCAAACCGAGTGAAAGCAAAACATCAAAGGTTCTGGAGCTGATTCATACTGATCTAATCTTCATTTGGTCGAGCTAGGTATGTTCTCACCTTTATTGACGACTATTCGAGAAAAACATTTGTATATTTTCTTAAAGCAAAAGATGAAACGCATGAGGCATTTCTACGTTTTAAAAGCTTCGTTGAAAATCAAACCGACCAAAAAATAAAACGAGTTCGATCTGATAATGGTGGCGAATATATTGGTGAAGATATTGAAAAATATTGCAAGAGAAATGGTATATTGCACGAGAAAACAACACCATACACGCCTGAACAGAATGGCGTAGCAGAACGAATGAACCACACCCTAGTAGAAAAGGCGAAATGTTTACTTTTCGATCGCGACATGGAAAAAAGATATTGGGCCGAGGCGATTAACATGGCGACTTATTTGGTGAACCGTATACCGTGTGAACGCCTGAAAAATTCAGAAATGAAAACACCAGAAGAAATGTTTTCTGGTAAGAAATGTGACTTGAGTGATTTGAAGTTATTCGGTTCAAAAGTGATGGTACTGAAACCCAAGCAAAAAAGAAAGAAATGGGACGAAAATAGTACAAAGATGCTGTTCGTTGGCTACGAACAGGGTGTCAAAGGCTATCGATGTTTTGATGAGCAAACAAAAAAGGTTATTACAAGCCGAAATGTACGTTTCTATGAAGAAACTGACACCAACAAAATGGAATTAGACCTGTGTAGTGAATCAAGTGTCGAACCAAATGAAAATAAAGAGCTAGTTGAAGAGAAAAAACAAAATGAGATGGATGAAAGTGAAGTGACAATAATTGCCGAAGACTCGCATGCAAATACGAGTAATGCAAGTGTAAAAGAAAGTGACCACGATTCAGCATCAGATGAAAATGCATCGAATGAATCAGTGTACGCATCACCAGATGAATCTGTGACTGACGACGATCCATCATATCATACGGGTGCAAAAATTGACGGTAGTCAGCGATCATCCAGTCGAACAAAAAAACCATTTGTTCCATATCAAGCTCATTTTGCTTTTTTGGTGGAACCAGCAACGAGAAAAGAGGCGATGGATTCCGAAAGAAGTGAGAACTGGCAGCGGGCAATGGAGGACGAAATAAAATCGCATAGAGCAAACAATACATGGACTTTGGTCAGTTTGCCGGAAAGTCGAAGGGCGATTACAGCAAAGTGGGTATTTAAAATAAAAAGTGCAGGCACCGAAAACGAGCGCTATAAAGCACGTTTAGTGGCTAGAGGATATGCACAAATACCCGGTGTAGATTTCACCGAAACTTTCTGTCCAGTCGTCAGACATACTTCGTTGCGTATTTTATTTGGTCTATCTGTACAATTCGATTGGAACATTTACCAAATGGACGCCGTAACTGCTTTCTTACAGGGCGATTTAGAGGAAAGCATTTACATGAGACAGCCTGACGGGTATGATGATGGTTCGGGCCGTGTTTGTAAGTTAAACAAAGCCATTTACGGGCTAAAACAAGCAGGTCGAACATGGAATCAGAAATTGGACAAAATTCTACTGAATTTTGGACTTAAAAAATCAAAATGTGACCCTTGCGTATATTTCAATCAAGAGAGGAAATTAATCGTAGCAGTGTATGTCGATGATTTTCTGATTTTCTATGGGTGCGAAGAAAGCTTGAATGAGATCAAATTACACTTGAACGAATCGTTGCACATGAAAGAAGTGGGCGAAGCGAAAGAATGTATAGGCATTCGAATAACCAAAACAAATGGTAAAATAGAGCTGAGTCAAGAAACCTATGTGCGACAAATGATTCATAAATTTGGCATGGAGCACGCAAAGGCAACAAGAACACCGGCCGATCCAAATGTTAAACTATCGGCAAAAATGTGGAATAACAAAAACGATGCTAGTGGCGTTCCATATCAAGAGGTTGTTGGGAGTCTGCTGTATGCGGCTCAAATAACACGACCAGATATTTCGTTTGCCGTCAACAACGTAAGCCGATTCAATACACAGCACTCCAATGAACATTGGCAAGCGGTATTACGTATTTTGCGATATTTGAGTGGAACAAGCAGCCATAAACTTCAGTACAAAAGGGGCGAAAAAATTGGTATTGAAGCGTATACGGATGCAGACTACGCCTCGGATGTTGACAAGCGTCGATCATGTACAGGGTATGTGATAAAAGTTGCCGGCGCTGCAGTTAGTTGGCATAGCAAGCGGCAAGAGGTTGTTGCCTTATCGAGTACAGAGGCAGAATACATAGCTCTCTCGACTACCGCAAAAGAAACAGTATGGATCAGCCAATTCATACTGGAGGTATCGGGTGTCTACCTGCAACCTGTAAAAATACTGTGTGACAACACCAGTGCCATAAAAATGGCAAAAGTCGATGCATATCGCGAACGCACCAAACATATAGATGTACGATATCATCAAATCCGCGATTGGATGGAGAAGGGAAAAATATGTGTTGATTACGTGCACACAAATGAAAATGTTGCTGACGAACTCACAAAAGCACTGAATGGCGAAAAAACTGCTAAGTTTGCAGCGGAAATGGGTTTAATATTTTAAGTTTCTTTAAAAGCAATTGCCATTCCATAATTCTGCTTATTTTTCATTTCAGTTTTTTTTCCTTACTTTTTACTTCACATGCACCTTCTGTGAAATTTTTGTTGATAATTAATTTTAGTATAAATGGGCCCAAGCCAAATTGAATAATCAGTAGTCATTGAAAAGTAATTGAACAGATAGGATCATGGGCTGGTTTAGTTCCGAAGAAATCGAGACGAAGACAGTTGATACGAGTGGACACGTCAACAACAATATTATAATACAAGAGGCGCGCGATACACACGACCAAAAGCTGATCAGTGAGCGGATGCTAATCGCAACTTATGTGCTAGTAACGGCTGAAATCATTAAACTGGGAGTATACATCTTCCACAGCTACAAAAAGACCATAAAGAAGAAGTACCAGTCGCCAACAGTCTAAATTCTTTTTTTTGGGGCCCATCTGGCATTTAGTTTGAAACTATTGTCCAATTTGTGTTTTTTCTTCAAAATTTAAATTTGCATCATGTATTTTCACTATTGTTGTATTGAAATTTAATCTTTAAAATCCAATAAGAGAGGATGCTGAAAATGCATGAAATTGTAAACTAGTGTACATATGCACGAATATCAAATGACACCTCGCGCGTATATATATTGAAATTAAAACAGCACTCAGTGCGCATTATTCAGACACACACTAGACTCGACGGTTGTTATTATTTACACTTCTCTTTCAGTTTGTTGAATAGCCGATGTCTATGGGATAATTAATCAAATTCATCACATTTTTCCTATGGTGTGCAATGTGTTCATTGAAACGGATGATGATTTGACGCCGCGTTTGCCCGATATATTTTCTTCTACAGTTGCTGCAAGAGATGGAATAGATGCCGGACTTTTTGTTCATCTCAACTTTGTCTTTTGAGCCTCCAATAATGTTTCTGAGTTTAAGTTCGCTACACACACTCATTTTTATGTTTTGATTTCTGAGTATTGGCTTTATTTGTTTATTTAGTTCTGAATGGAAACTGAACTTGGACCAACTCATTTTGCAAGCCTCGTCTTCATTTATTAAACTTAGGGTTGTGTGTTCTCTGAGCTCACGTTTACGTTTGTGTGAAATAACGAGATCGTCAATTAGTTGGTTTGTGTATCCGTTAATTGATGCTATTTCTTTAATTTTCATAATTTCTTTATTTAGCCGTTCATCAGTCATTGGTACATTGAGAGCTCGAAAAATCATCGAATGGAAACTTGCAACCTTATGTTCAAATGAGTGATAAGAGTCAGATGTTATGAATCTCATCGTGTTGAGGCTTGCGATATATGTCAAATTCTAAATTGTTTTCACCTCTTATCACCGTGATGTCTAAGAAGTTCAGTTGGCTATTCAATTCTTCTTCATATGTAAATTTGATTGTTCTATATTTGGTGTTATTTAGTCGATGAAAAAACTGTCTTAATTTGTGTCTTTTGATGATACAAAACACATCATCAACATATCTTGCCCAAAAACGTGGAAAATGATTTTCGTTTTGTAGATCTGTTTCAAAACGGGACATGAACAAATTAGCTAAAAGTGGACTCAATGACGATCCCATACTGCAGCCAAACTGTTGACGGTAAAAACATCCGTTGAATTGGAAAAAACTTTCATTCATACATACTCCAGTCAATTTCATGAGTTCATCGACCTCTTCTTCTATCAACCGATTAGCAGTGAGCCATTCACGTAGAATTTTCAGTGTTTCATCCATTGGAACATTGGTGTATAAAGATTCCACATCGAAAGATACTAATAATTCATCGTTCTCAACTTTTAAATTTTTTACCCTGTTGACAAATTCTATTGAATTATTTACGGCAGATGTTTCATATTTAATAGGTAAAGAGTTGAAAAAACTCAATAGCCATTTCGCTAATTTTTCAGTTGGTGAGTTGATATTAGGTGTTATTGGTCTCATTTTTCTTCCAGGCTTATGCAATTTTAATTGTGTGTACAAACGTGGTATCGATGGGTTTGATACATGCACTTTCCAAGGCAACAGTTCCATTCCATTTTCAAAAGCAATAGTTTTAATCGCTGCTTTTGTACGTCGAACCATACCCGGTAACGGATCTTTGTTTACGCGTTCATATGGTCCCTGTGCAATGAACTCCTCAGTTGCATTGATATAGTCGGTGTGTTCCATGATGACTGGGTTGTTGCTTTTATCGGCTTTAGTGAAATAAACTGACTCTTTTTTTTTGAGACCAATAACACCAAATATCAACTCACCAACTGAAAAATTAGCGAAATGGCTATTGAGTTTTTTCAACTCTTTACCTATTAAATATGAAATATTTAATCAATGTGAACTTGAGAAAGTCGGCATACAAATGTTCAATTTTGACCTCGAAAAGGTCCCAAAAAACGAAAATTTTACATGGGAGGTAGTCCTGAATCTCATTGGAATGACTTGAAATTTTGCATGCCTCATTTTTTTCATAAAAAAATTATATTCTGAAAGTTTCATAATGATACAATGCGAAATAGTCATATTCCCCATACAAATTTTTCGTAATTATATTGAAAAACAGCCCATTTTTTGATTCCACTCTACTAGAGCTACCCGAAAAAATTATCCGATTAGGCTGAAAATTAATAGGTTTCTATTCCTAATGTACAACGGACAACGTACAACGGACAACGGACAACGTACCACGCACGGACAAAAAATTGCTCCGGGAATGGTTGCAATCGTTTTTTCTAGGTTCAAAACGCATAGAAAACTTATTCCGAGCGTTTTGAATTTTTTGGACCGATCGCAATACTTTTACCACACACAGTGGTGTGTGGTGTGTGCGGAAAAGTAAAAAAAAAAAGAAAAGAAACAGGCACCGGCTTCTTCCAAACGAAAATTATCAAATCATCAACGAGTCATTCAGCGTTGGCTATTTTCCAACAGCATGGAAGATATCAACCGTTGTACCAATGCCGAAAATCACCAATACGAAAAATGCAACTGATCACAGAGGAATAAACATGCTACCCATCGAAGAAAAAATTACCGAAATAATCGTCAAGGAGCAATTAGTCGAATACATCGAAACAAATGAGATACTGTCTCCACACCAATCGGCATTCCGTGCAAACCATTCATGCGAATCGAAATTAAACTACGTAATCAACGACTGGAAAGTAACGATGGAAAATAGACTGTACGTAGTAATCGTCTTTCTTGACTTGAAACGAGCCTTCGAAACAGTCGCAAGAGAAATAATGACGGAAAAATTAGATGCAATTGGGATACACGGAGTGGAATTAAGTTGGTTCGAGAGTTACTTAAGCGCAAGAAAACAGCAAACGAAATATAAGGCAAACATATCTTCAGAAAAAGAGGTGCCGATCGGACTACCACAAGGTTCTACACTCGGTGTCGTCTTATTCAACATTTACATCGATTCAATAACGAAAGTACCACAACACGGGACAATAGTGCTTTTTGCGGACGACACTGCTTTAATTGCCAAACACAAAAACCTCGAGACATCAATACGCAACATAAATGAGGACTTAGCGCGAATTTCGAACTGGTTGAAGCAAAATAAATTGATGTTAAATACAAAAAAAACAAATCATATGATTGTAACGAAATGTAATATTGACGAGTCTGCCATCTGTAGAAATAGAGAACGAAATAATAGAAAGAGTACACGATTTCACTTATTTAGGAGTAAAAATTGGTAATAAACTAACGTTTAAGGATCAAGCATCGATCTGTACAAAAAGAGCAGCGGGAAAAACCAATTTACTTTCTAGAATCTCGAAAAATTTGACCTTAGACACGAAAAAATCATTTTTAATTCGATAATTTTACCGTCATTTCAGTATTGTTCCACTATATATTTAGGAAATAATAGAGAAGGAATAGGACAAATGCAGATAATTCAATATAGCGCAATAAGACTAGTACTAAATTGTGAGTTTTTGACCCCAATCAGTTTAATGTTAGGCGATTTGAACTGGCTCAGTATTGCACAAATGATTAAGTTCAACACACTAATTTATATGTACAAAATGTTAAAAGGCCTTCTGCCGACTATTTAGCCGATAAATTGATATTAACAGACATGATACATAACAGAAATAAGAGACAAAATAACGAATATACTTTAAGACTGCCAAATTATAATACAACGTTCGCACAAAAAAATATATTTTCTAACGGAGTTAAATTATACAACGAGTTACCTACAGACATTAAAGAATCGCAATCACTGAATATTTTTAAGCAAAAATGCAGAAAACACATAATCGAAAACTATGATATATTATACAATAAATTAAGGAAAATGTAAACAACAAAACCAAACCACACAAAAGAGTTCACGCTAATAAATAAATAAATAAAAAACAGGATGGCGCAACAAGCCACACAGCCAACGTAACAATCGAACTTTTGGGCACGGTTTTCGAAAATCGATCAGCCGAAATTCTGAAGTCAATTGGCCGCCTCGGATTTGAGTCCGTTGGACTATTTTTTGTGGGGAGCGGTAATGGGCTCTAACACTAAAGTGTTACGCTAACCATCCAAAGACGATTGAAGCTTTGAAACATGAAATCGAAGTTGCCATTCAGGAAATTCTACCCGGAGCAATCGGAAAAGTACTTGAAAATTGGGTTGACCGAATAGCGTACTGTAAGGCCAGTCGTGCCAGTCATATGAACGATATCGTTTTTCATTCTTAAATAACAAAGTCCAAGCTTTGTAATAAAACCGGAATTTTGAACAAATATTCATTAGTTTTTTTATAGCCGATTCAAATTCCAAATCTTAAATGGACCACCATGTAAAATTTAAATGTTATGGTTAGCTAAGAGAAGAGTTGGGTTTTCACTTCATAGAGACGGTAGTGATATTATTATATCTTTTTATCGTTTGGTAAGTAAATAAATGCATTGCAAATCTTGACCTATTAACAAAATGGAGTAATCTGGAGTACAAACAGAATGGTAAGTAAATGAAAGTGATTAGAAAGAAAGTAAGTATTTTTGCCTTGAATCTTGCTTAAACTTTATCATTTTTATCCTTGAGAACATGTACGATCGCTTGCTTGAGCGGAACTTTTAACAAAAGATGCAAAGAATAATACTTATTAATATATTTCTGTGAAAGTAATTCGCAATACATCTTCGAAGTAATTCACAATTTTTAATTTGAAATGTCCCTGGGAAAATGTTCGATAAAAGCGTCCCCATCCATTTTTTCACGAAAAATGTCCCTAGAAAACTTTCACTAAAAAGGTCACCAAAATAGTTTTTGAAAAATGGTACAACAAACTAAATCATTTGAAAAAGTCCCAGAGAAAAAATCAATTGAAGTGTCCTTGCGATATGTTCGGAATTGAAATGTCATACTAAATTATTTTCACGAAATTGATTCGAGGAACGTTTCATTCGCTTATAATTTTTTGGGACAATTTTATTATAAATAATTTCTAGAGACACTCTAATCTCAAACGAAAATACGTTGCAATAATATTCTCACCCATTCAATTAATCAAAGACCAGAGCGTGGAACTTCACAGCAAGTGATTGCACCACCATCATTGAAAGAGGAGGCAGTAGCTATGGAATATTTGATTCAGATCACACAACAGCACTATTACAATAAGGAGATTACTGCTCTTCAAAATGGAATTGGATTATCGGAAACAAGAGTAAAATAGAAAATCGGATAAGGATGGTTTGTAACGAGTTGGAGGAAGATTAGGAAGATCGGAATTGGATTATGAAATGAAACATCCAGCAATCATTCCAGCTGGATCGAGATTTGCGTCACTCATCATGGATCATGCACATCGCCAGACTAAACACGGAGGAAGCCAATTGATGATGCAATTCATGATGCAAAAGTATTGGATACCCAAACTGCGAGATACTTTTAGGAATTACATTCTAAATGTGCTACGTGCATTCGTTTTAATGGCAGAATTTCCGGTTTTGCACACTGGCCGATCCATTATGCCGGTCCATTTGAATTAAAATTGGTCGGAGGATTGGATACACAACACAAAAGGAAGTGTTGGATTGCGATATTTGTATGCTTAAAAACTAGAGCTTTACATATGGAAATTATCACGGATTTGTCAACAATCGCATTGATTGGGTGTTATGAACGGTTTACAGCACGGAGGGGAAGATTTGAAAAAAGCGGATAAGGAACTGAAACGAGCGCTAAAACATTGGATAGACAAAGAAACATTCGATCATTTCCACTCAAAAGAAACGGAATGGAAGTTTATGACTCCTGCTGCATCTCATCAAGGAGAAATTTAAGAGGAAGCAGTCTGCGACGGATCGCTGGAAATCGTTTATTGCCCTATGAGCCAGGCGTTACTACGGATGGATCCATCCACGTATTTGAATCCGTCGCTTAAATTTGTCTACTAAATGCGATGCGACTGACGTATTCATGCTTGTCTGCTACAGCGTAAGCAATGATACAGTGGACTTGGATTTTACTGCTTCCTCTTAAATTTCTCCTTGATGAGGTGCAGCTGGAGTCATAAACTTCGCAACATTGCTCACGCAAATTGAAACCATTCTCAACTCACGACCTCTTCATCCTTTGAGCGAAGACTCAATGGATATTCAGGCCGGGACATTTCTTGATTTGATTTTACTTTTGCCGTTCAAATTGGACGATAAATCGGATACTGTAGGAATTCGATTGTGGAAGGAAAGACAACGGATGGTCAAACATTTTTGAGATCGTTGGCATACGGATCATCTATCCATGCTACAGGAATGCAAAAAATGGAGCGAGAATTTTCCAGTGTGGGAAATCAACAGATATTAATAGAATGTTTTCCCATATATCATCTCTAGTTTAACATGAACAACAATATTCTTCAGAAATCTTCACATGCATGTGAGGCGCAAACCTACATTACAGGTCAAAAGTTTGAATACAACATAAAGAATCACAATTTTTTGAGTTTAAGTCCTTATTTTTCTAAGAAAAATCTCTTTATTTGCATCATTTTTGTACGTACAGCGTAGCTTAAATTCATAATGACTGTTTTAAATGCATTTTATTTCCATCGGACGGTTTTTTATCAAAAAATGCACACTCCAGAGCTATTTGTCGAAAATCGATAAAAACATGACTTTTTTTCAAAAAGCTTGTACGTATTTTGAATAGTTTTTTACAATTGAATAAAATTTCCCGCAATTAAGTAATAAATTGTCAATTAATAACGTGAAATATGATGATATTTGCGATATCATGTCATGAAAATAACGGTAAATTTTATTATTTTACACTTGTTGCGAGATTGGTCATTTCAGCAAGTGTTTTGATCGAAATTTTGACCGAAAATCATTTCCGAATAGTAAAACATGGCAAAATGAAAGGAAATATCTGTAGAAAAGCTCAGACAATTATTATGCAAAAAACAGGCAAAAATTACCGAGATTTTGCCAAAATATTGAAGGTGTCGTTGGGCGCAGTTCAGAAAGCAATTCCGAGGCATCGTGAAACTGGTGTAAACACCGACAGAAAGTGGTCCGAATGGCCACGAAAAACGGATAAGAGAGTGGACAACAAAATGTATGCCATAAGCACGGTTGATCGTTTCAAATCCGCAGCAACCATTCGAGCTGAAATCAATAAAAACTTGGATTCACCCATTTTTTTGAATACAGTCAAACGTCGGCTTTGAGAAAATGGTATGATTGGTCGTGTAGCAGTCAAAAAACCACTTCTTCGTCCAGTGAACAAACAAAAGAGACTCAAATTTGTTCAAGAGCAAGTTGACTGGACCATCGACAAATGGAAATCGGTTTTGTGGACTGACGAGTCAAAGTTTAAACTTTTTGGAAGTCATCGACGTCAATACGTTCGCCGAAAAGTGAATGAGAAGTTCAAATCCGAATGTATTGCGCCTACTAGGAAACATGGCGGTGACTCTGTGATGGTTTGGGGCTGTTTCGGTCACGCTGGCGTTGGTCACCTCGTGAAAATTGAAGGAATTCTGAAAAAGAATAATATCACAGCATACTCCAACACCACGCCATACCATCAGGCATTCAATTGATCGGTCGTGGTTTTATCTTTCAACAAGATAACGACCCCAAACACACATCTAAGCTTTGTGTTGGTTATTTGGAGCGAAAAAAAAAGCGGTAGGGTGCTTGAAATTGTGGAATGGCCGCCCCAATCACCCGATTTGAATCCAATCGAACTATTGTGGGAAGAACTTGACCGGCGATTCCGAGAATTCAAGACAACGAGCCTGCCTGGTCTTTGGGATAGCCTAAAAGAAGCGTGGAACAGCATACAACCACAAACAATACAAAAACTAGTCGAAAGACTACCAAGATTATGCGCGGCAATCATCAAAGCCAAAGGTGGCCACATTCAAGAAAATCGAATAAAATAACATTTTCACTTTTTTTAAATTAAAAATCGACCGATTGAAATAAAATGCATTTCAAACAGTCATTGAATATTGAAGCTACGTTGAACGTACAAAAATGATGCAAATAAAGAGATTTTTCTTAAAAAAATAAGTGCTTAACCTCAAAAAATTGTGATTTTTTATGTTGTATTCAAACTTTTGGCCTGTACTGTATGCCTGCGCACGGACGATGGAATCGTTATCGTCCTGTTCCCGAAACAATGCAACAATTTCCCTTAACATATAACTTTGTCCAATCTCTTATTTTGTACTTTTGCTGCGTCTCTAATTCTGCATTATATGGGAATTACAGCCCATGATCAATGCATCGATTGACATTTGAACTGTCAAGTTGAAAGGTTGTGAATTTTGTACGCTCTCTTAATATCAACACAAAATTTTAATTTTTCTTCAATTTATGTGATAATTGATGGTTCTCAATTTTTGTACGAATTTGATTTTGAATTTAATATTGATTGTGTTATTTTTATCTTTTTTTTTTTTCATATAATTGCATTCGACTGAGTGTGGCCGTCATCTGCGTTTGTCAAATTGTCTTCGTTCTGTTTTCGTTTGTTTTAATCGTTCTGGCACTGGATTCATGCTCTATCGGATTGATGAATTATTTTCAATTGGCAAGAGTGCATACATAAATCGTCCGAATCAATTAATTTGCGATAAATTAAAGTCGTTTGGCATTGCGCGTGATGTGAGCTTTTACTGTAAGCTGTTGATAAAAAACGTTGTGTCATCCGAGTATGAACAAGTTCTTCGTTCTATTTCAAAAAATTTTATGTTTCGCGCAACGATATCCATGTTATTAAATACTCATATGTTAATAATTCGATCGTTTGTTTAATTAAATTCGTGAACATAAATAATTATATTCATTTCGAAAATGTTGTCTTACCTCATAACCTCATTTTGTTGAACAGAGTGAATAATTGTCGTTTCTCTAGTACAAATGCATCAAATTCAATACAATCTCGGGCGCTCATTGATGTAAATGTGAATTTATCTGGTCATTTCAATTCATGTGATTTGAATCTTCGAGTTGATTGCAATGATTTGTCATCTAGTGTTGATTTTGCACCGCATCATGATATGGTGAATCAACCAGTTGTGTCATTGCGTAATTGTATGGTGGATCTCGGGACCATACTCTCTACACATAATGTAACTTTGAATATCAACTCAGTGCATATGATTCAGCGTCAGAATTGTGTAAATAAAATTAAATCGGTGAATATCGATTTCGAAATGATTTCAATTTCATTCATGTGAATGCTCAAGGGATTCTTGATGCATGTCATTTAGATAAGCTGAAGTCAATTTCGATTGGTAAACAAAATATTAGTTTAATCGCGGTAACTGAATCATGGTTGCGATCAAGCAACACAAATAAATCCGTTGATATTTCTGGTTACAAATACATTCGGGCGGATCGCAGATCTAAATCGGGTGATCGAAATAAAGGTGGTGGCGTTGCAATTTATGTTTTAAAACATCTCAAAACCAAAGTAATTCTTAATTCGTTTAAAAATAATAATGGAATCGATAATATTGAGTTTCTTTTCATTGAAATTTTCATGCGATCTGCCAAAATTGTCTTCGGTGTTGTTTATTAATTTTTCGAATTAATCACATTGACTGTTGGACATGAGACAAACATCCAGTCGATGTGTCTTCAGATGAAGACAATAGTGATGATGATGAGTCAGCGGTGATGGTGAGCCAACGTCCCGCAGCCAAACGGATTCGCACAGACAGCATCAATTTGTGCCGCACGTGTAACACAAATGAGTCGAATGTGATTTTGTTTCCATGCTCGCATGCTGTTGTTTGCTTCGATTGTTGGACAAAGAAGAGTTTAGTGAACGATAGGTATTGCATTGAATGTTTCGTGGCCGTCAATAATGCTATCCGTTTCAATTGACAATTGATCGCGAATTTGGACGATGGCCATTTCATATATGGATTTACTTTCAAATTGTATTGACGAATGCTTGCACTAAACTTTCAAAGACTGAATACTTGTAATAAAATTTAAATCTTTAGAAAATGTGTATGAACTAAAAGTAAATAAATATTGCAATAAAACGAGGATAATTGTTGTTGACAGTCATTTACCGTTTATTATTATTCTCTTCTTCATCATGAATAAAAGATTAAATGATATTTAAGTGAACATTTATTGTCTTCTGAAGAGTGGAAAATATCGTTTCTTCTCTCCATTCCTTGTTCTGATGTGCCCATCGTAGAACAATGTTAGATTCAAATTCATGTCGTAGTACCAGTACTCATTTCTTATGCGTTCGCCTTCTTCTGTATTTTTGTTCGTTTGGTCCAGGTATGAGAATAAGGCTTCAAATTTTTGGAATCGATGATACCACCAGCGGTCGTGCTTCCATGCTTTATTGTAGAACTGGAAAACCCGCAATGCTTTGTCTTTATCTCTTAGTCCATTTCCGTGAAAAAAACATGCAAGGCCAATCCGTTCATGATACCCGAAATTTCGCGATAAGAGTATTTCAATCGCATAAGTCGGCCATAAATCAATGTAGTAAAATAAGTCAGTCAGTTCAGATTTGAATGATACAGTCCACGGTGTACCCCGTTCGACTAACCGAATTTTAGCCAACAGATGATTTCTTTTTATTTCTTTTTTGTTATTTTTGACAAGGTGAACCATATTTTGTGGAATTAAACGCTTCTCGACGATGTTTTTAACTCTATCGTATGTTTGATTTAACAAATCGTCACAACCATCATCTAAATGATCAATTTTAGTCATTTCTTTTTCAATTTGACTCTTGCATGATTCATATGCTTTCGTCAATATATTGTCTTCATCGGATGCAAAATTATTGTTTCGAATTTTCTCTATTTGACTTTCACAGGAGTCATAAGCTTTATTCAAGAGTATATCTTCACACTCATCTTCACCTTCACTATCGGTATCAAATAACGTATGCACAGTTCCGATGAATAATTTTGTTTTCCGCAACATTTCGAAAATTAAAATAGAGAATTGTTATGCTTACCAAAGTGCAATGGAGACTAAAAGAATTCACATATTTCATTTTATATTTACCAGTATTGAACCTTCATAGATCAAAACATATGTGTTGTAGGCGGTCCAATACAGAAACAAAATAAACAAATACATGGGTACAAAACATATGATCATTTGTATCATAGGCGAATTAAGTCATACGATCTATTGACGAATTTACTCATATGAGTAAATTCGGTAAGTTCTCGTAATCGAACATATGACTACATTCGTAAAATAACGAATTTATTCATATGAGTTAGTTCGTATTCCCATCAGAGTTAGTTCGGTACTTGCGTAGGACTTAATTCCGTAGGAGTAAGTTCATAGCGCCGACTTGAACTATGAACGATTTCCGTCATTCATATTTCTTTAGTTTGTTCTTTCTCGTGTTTATGATAGTTTTTATTACTCTTGCCTAAAATAGATTCTGTACCTCAATATTTCCTCTTTTAGATTTACTTTTTGACCCATCGATTAGAATTTAGTCAGTTGTTAAAATGAAAATTATATTTTAAGTCAGTTCCAATGTAACACTCGAAATGTGAAGACACAAGTTCGTCTTAATTTTTAATAAAATAAATATTTGGCCAAATATCTTATTGTTTCTTTAATATAACCATCACTTATGGTTACATGATTTGGCGTATTTTGCGTGGAATTTGCAACATCACGAAAAATCTTGCTTTGTTGGTCTAAAAATTCTTCCATTTGCATCCAAGTTGGAAGCGTAATGGTGACACCGATGGCATCATCAAATTGTGATACAGCATCATCAGCGTTTCCTGTATCAACGTGATGCAATATTGATGATGAGCCGAGATTGGGTGTTGATGTGCGTTTAATCGAATAGTGTAGGCGTTCCCAATCCTTGCGTGTATCGTTGTCTAGCTTATCGACAACTAACAAGATAATTAAAGGATCCCAATTATCAACAGGAATATAAGTCGTTGACTGGCTCAGACATTCGTGGACCGCATCACAAATGCTGCGTAGGCCTTCGCTTGAGGCCTTGTGCAATTTTTGAATATTAAGCAATTTTTGTATTAGCGTTTGCACTGCCATGTATTCATCATTGTACAACGAACACAAACGATTCCAAGCGTGTGAATAATTGTCATCTGTATCGTTCCACTTTCCCATGGCGCGTAAAGTATCACCAGATAGTGATGAGCGTAGATATCCCCATTTATGCGTTATTAAAATGTCTGTACGGTCGTGGATGCGTGCAAGTGTACTTGAAGATGGCAAGTTTAATGCTCGGAAGATGGCAAGTTTAATAAAGGGTTTGAACAGCGTGGAAATAAAGTAGTAGCGCAGCTTAGATCACACGTTTTCAATAAACGTGAATTGAGTAAAGAAACAAAGATGTTGATTCACGGGTCAATCTTCAGACCAACTATTCTAATTAGCGATAGCTGGGTTGATTCTGAGAATTTGATTCATGATCTGGAAGTGTCTGATATGAAAGTGTTGAGAATGGTTTCGGGAGTCTCGCGCCGCGATCAGTGGGAAAACAGAATCCAAAATGAGACGATTCGGGGGGATTTAAACGTCGATTCGGTAGGAGAGGAAGCAAGAAAATCTAGACTGAGATGGTTTGGTCATGTAAAACGCATGGGAGAGGAGCGATTACCGAAACGGATTCTGTCCGCCGAAGCTGATGGGTCGAGAGGTAGGGGTAGACCACGTAGACGTTATCTGGATTCGGTTAAATGTGATTTGAATGCGAGGGGATATGAATGGTGTGTTGAAACTCAAAACTTGGCTCTCGATCGGGGTTTGTGGAGAGGAATCGTTAGGGGTGTATGAGGCAATTTGTTTCGTAAAACAGACCAGACGCTGAAAGGCATTAATGGTCTATAAACGCTTGTTGTTGTTGTTGTAATAAATGTGTGCTGGAAAATAGCGTATAGGTAACACAGCACTTTTAGCGTCACAAGATTTCACGACCGCATGGTTTTCTTTATAACGTCAAAAAATTGCACACAATAGTTAGAAATTAAATTGCTTTAGGTTCACTTTTGATTTTCGATTTTTAGCGTATAGTTTATTTTGCGTAGATTAGATTTGCAAATGCGTTTAAAGAAAATTGCAGTCAGCATGCTTGGTTGAGCGTCGATGGCCGCACCGTTATGTTGATGCAGGATTAAGCATACAAAGGCATGATTGTCACAGTTTACTGCGACGAAATTGTCGAATTTCACAATTTCATTTTTGGTGTCGTAAGCATATTTTAAAAAGGGTTTCGAATGTTGCTTTGTGTCACATTTTGTGTCAACGATGAAATAAGCGTTTCTTGGAATTATGTTGAGCGTAATAAAAACAAATTTCAATAGCGTCATGAGAATCTGTTTCAAATACAATCGATACGATTTGTGTTGATAGAATGCAGAGCGTTCCATTATTATATGAATTCATCTAGATGAAATGCGTTTTGTTCTTTGGCTCGCATTCTAACTGATATGCGTTTGTTTTTTAAAAAAAAAAAAAAAAAACAATTTCTTATTAAGAGCGTTGAGTCATCACTACAACCACTTAGAGCGTGAACAACTTTTTTATCATCAGTGGACTGTATGCGTTCTCCGAATCGATTGGAACAAATGTTCAGGGAGAGCGATGAAATAAAAGACATTTGGATTTATTTGATATACATTTCATTCTTTTTCGCTTAACGCGTATTTTCGGTTTCGTGGTCGCAGTGAGACTGACTGACAGCTATTCATTTCTTAAAACTACATTGTTTGATTGCTGTATGGCTGTGTATGGAGATTGGTGAGCGTATGCGTATTGGTGTTAGCGTGAGCGTCTCTGTGCGTAACACTCTCAATATGAGCGTATGCGTAATATTGAACAAAATGGCTGCATTTCATCGACAGTCTTATAAGTATTTATTTTTTGTTTTAGTTTATTTTTTGTTTTAGTTTATTTTTCATTCTTTCGTTCAGAATGAGAAGAAAAAGTGAAAGATTGGCAAAATTTGGCAAAAGAAAGGGCAATGATTCAAATTTAACAGAATTACCGAAAAAACAAGCATAATTAAATTTGGACGATGTGCCGCTTCAATGTAAGTCTTTGTATTATTTTCAATTGATGTCCCACGAAATAAAGAAATAATCGAGTTCTTGATACAATTCTAATTTGAAATTTAAAGCCATTTCTTTCGAATTTTCATAATTTTTCTGTTGTATTCGAGCAGCCACATCTCAATTGACAAGTGAATCTTGGGTGCCGAACACAACAAACATTATGAATACGGACGTTTTGCTGCTACAACGTGAGTTTTCAATCGATCTTTGTGTTGTTCTCAATTGATGTTCTTCAAATTAATTTTTGTGTGCACATTTCAGAATCGACTTCACAGAGCGTTGTATTACGTACAATGAATGTACCAAAAATGCGCGAAAAAACGAAAAACATTAGATTGGATGATTTGTCTACAAATCAAAATAAGAACCAGACTATAATGAATTTGATTTCTAAAAGTTCTGGAACTCGAAGGGAAACAAGTCAGGAAAATAAATCGGACCCAGAGTAAGAACTTGACGAAATTGAAGAAGAAGTACATAATGTTGATGACGGTCAAACAAATGATGCTGAGATAATTCAACCAGCTGAAATTTCGTGGGAATTAGAAGCTACTTTCAGAGACGTTGAAGAGCTGAATGAATTTCTGACTCATGAAAACTGTTGGTCCAAATTGAAAACTGAGAAGCTTAAAAAGGGTTTGAAAACGTTTTACAGATGTAACAAAGTAAAGAGAAAGGGTCTGCTGAAACCTTGTTCTGCTGGCATGTATGCTCTTGAAGAATGAGAACCGCACCAGATACTTGTTTTCCGAAAAAATATGAATCATGATGACCATGAAGATCCAGCAAATCGTGTACACCAAATAACCGATGGAGTCAAAAAAAAAAAAAAATCATCGAACTATATGAAAACAGATTCACGACTAAAGGTATTTTTACAATTGATATAAACACTTTTTTTTCAACTTCATGAAATAACTTTTTTTTAAAAGGTATCACAAACAAGTTACGAGACATGGAAAACATTGTTCAACCAACGAAACGTCAAATAGAATACGAATTGGAGAAATACAAGAATACAAAGTTTGGCAAGTCAAAAATAACGATGGGTGAACTTACTGCATTCTTCACAGAAAATCAAAGTGTCCCTGATGATGAGACAAAGCATTTGTCGTGACTTTCGACAGATCTGTTATAGGTGATTTGGACATAATGTTCCGTTGGTTTGTCACTACAAGACGGCTATTGAGAATGGCGTTAAAAGCTAAAGTTATATATGCCGATGCTACGCACAAAATGATAATCGACAACTATCTAGTACTTGTTGTTGGTAGTACTGATCTTGGTCAACACTTTCATCTCATTGGGATTGCTGTTACTACTGGTGAAACTAGTGAAGATTTCGAATTCATTTCCAATTCTGTTATTCACGACGTAGCTCAGGTCACTGGTGAAAAAATTCGTCCCGAATATCTTGTAGCCGATGCAGCTGCTGCTATACACAACGGTTTTCGAAAGCCATTTGAAACAGAAAACACAAGAACAATCATATGTTTTGTTCACGTAATTGGAAATATGCGAAAGCGTAAGCTCAACAGCAAGGATCACAAACGAAATATCTTGGAAGACTTGCGGGTTTTGCATAAATCCTACAATGATCGGATTTTTGAGATGGGTTCCCATCTCTTCTATCAAAAGTGGGTTCAACTCGAAGAAGAATTTGCAAAGAATGTTCAGCAATTTTACGGTTATCGAAACCGATTTTGGTATTTTGGCGCTGGATTTCGTGTCACAAAAACAAACAATTCGTTGGAAGGATTCAATGGACTTTTGAAAATACATACAATACCAAAGAAAAGGACTAGCTGAGTTCAAAGTTCAATTAATGGATATTGTTCGAGAAGAATCAAAGTCATATATTCAAGATAAAAATCCCTTTAAAGAAACCATAAATGTGTCAAACGAATTTTTAGAAAGAGGACTGAATTATTCAAATTTATCTAAAAAAATGATAAACATTGCATCCGAAGATAGCTGGTTCGGCACGTCCGACACTAAATTTCAATGGTGGAAGCGAGAAAGTGTGAATGAAGTGAATGAGTTAGAGAGAGTGTAGTGCTTACTTGTATGTGAGTGATTGAATGGTGAATGTGATGCGTGCGGGTGAATGCGTATGTTTATGTGAATACGAGTGCAAATGCTAGTGCGAGTATGATTGCGAGTGCGAATGCGAATGTGAGTGCGAATGCGAATGAGAATATGAATGCGAATGCGATTGCGAATGCGAATGCGAATGTGAGTGCGAATGTGAATGCGAATGCGAATGTAAATGTGAATGCGAATGCGATTGTGAATTCGAATGCGAATGCGAATGCGAGTGCGAATGCGAATGCGAATGCGAATGCGAATGCGAATGCGAATGTGAATGCGATTGTGAATGCGAATGCGGATGCGAGGGTAGAATAATCTCTGCCTGTATGATACCTGTGGAAAATAGAAGTGGTGATTGGTTTTTGATCCACAGTCGGACGGCAGGCGATTACCGTGTTAAAAGTAGAGATGGAATGAGTCCACCTCAATACAAGCACGGCAGAAATATTCCACCTGTGCAATGAAAAATACGAGTGGAAATAATCCACTTCGTATTAGATGCAAAATGAAAGAGCTAGTTTCTTACCAATTGCTGGTTTAGAAAGGCTGATTTTATTGAAATTTCGTGAGCTTCTTATTATCTAGGCCAGTACGTTGCGTTGGCGAATTATAGATCAATTAACATGAAATCCGATAGATAGAACGAGCATTTTGAAGAAGTGATGTGTAATGGCAGATGTGACAAAAGTTTCTCTTAAGAAACGCATATTCGCATTATAGTCTTCAAATTGCTTGATCTGAACATTAGTGAAGAATGATTTAATTTAGACTATCTGTATAACTACGGCGGCGCGGATGGACAAGGCGTGGGCAAGAACATTACCTTTTTTTGACGATGGTTTCTTGTGACGCGGGTTCGATCCTGACCTCATATATATTTTTTTTTTTTTATTTTTATTTATCGTGCGGAAACATACTCCCGGGCGTTGAGCGATCCAGCTCAAGACTTCCTTCCTGATAATTGTCCAGAATTGGCAGCAAACTGAGTTTATGTATGGGGCGCTGAAGTGTTTTCCTTCTGCATTCGATTTCGACTGCGCGAACTAGGCCGTCTGGACCGGGATGGACCTTTGTGACTCGTCCTAATGACCACATTGTTGGAGGCTCGTTGTCTTCGCTCACGAGAACTATTTGTCCCAATCGGACGTTAGGTTGTTGTTTCATCCATTTTTTTCGTTTTTGTAATGTCTGTATATATTCGCGTGACCATAATTTCCAGAAGTCCGTTAGTAGTCGTTGCAAGTATTGGTACTGATTCAGGCGATTTAGTGGTATTTCTGCTAAACTCGGTTCTGGTAGAGTGTTTAATGCTCTAAATACCAAAAAATGACCTGGTGTCAATGCTTCGTATTCTTCTGGGTTCGATGGTACTGACCATAGTGGTCGTGAGTTTATAATGGCCTCAATCTCAATGATGAGTGTGTTGAAGTCTTCGAAGCATAGTCTGACGTTGCCAAGGACTCTTTTTAAATGATGTTTAAAAAGCTTGACTCCGCTTTCCCAACCTCCAAAATGCGGAGCTCGAGCGGGAATGAATGACCAATTGATTTTATTTTGTAATAACAATTGACGCATAGCTCCGTCATTTTGCTCAAGAGCTTGCTCGAGACGCATGCGGATTTCTCGGTCAGCACCGACAAAATTGGTACCGTTATCTGAGAACATCTTGTTAGGTACACCTCGTCGACCAATAAATCGTGTCAGTGCCTTCAAAAATTGAGTGGTGGATAAATCGCTCACAAGTTCTAAATGTATTGCACGCGTAGTCAGGCAAATGAATAAAGCCACATAAGCCTTGATGTATGGAGCGTTCTTTCGTTGTGATGATTTAACTTCGAAATATCCAGCATAATCTACTCCAACAAATGTGAATGGGATTGCCTGTTGAAGGCGATAGGCTGGTAAATTCCCCATTTTTTGGCTCAGCAAATTTTTTCTGAATCGGAAGCACGTAATACACTTGTGAATTGCGGACGTAACCGTGATTCGACCCTTTACGATCCAGAAGCGTTGTCGGAGGTGCTGCAACGTCAACGCCAACCCACCATGCATCGTTTGTTCGTGTGATTTTCGAATTAAAATTCTCGAGAAATGATGCTTCGGTGGTAGGATGATTTGATGCCTTTCGTCTTCTGATAGGGCGGCTTGCTGGATGCGTCCTCCCACTCGCATTATTCCGTGCTTGTCCAAAAATGGATCCAGATTTTGAATTGAGCTGTTGGTTGAGAGAATTCCCTTTCCGTGCAACTGTGAGAGTTCTGCTGCAAATGATTCGTTCTGAACTATTTTAATAAGCCGTAGTTCGGATGTGTTCAATTCGTGAGGTTCAATTGGATGGGACAGTTTCATGTTTCCTCGTACCCTTTTACTCCATCTTAAGCATAATGCGGTTACACGAACTAATTTTTTGTAATCAGAAAATCGTGTGATTAGTGGATTCGGTTCGGCAATCTGTGCGTGAGCAATCGTTGACACCTGGCGTTTTTCTTCGTGGCTCCAAGCAGAATGCGGTTCAGGCATAACGCGTTTGGGCCATTTTTCTTCGTTGTGCATGAGGAAGTCTGGGCCGTGCCACCAAAGATCGGCCGTATCCAGCGTTTCTCGACTTATACCGCGTGAAGCGCAATCGGCAGGGTTTTTGGCTGATTCAATGTGACGCCAACTATTGGATGGTAATAGCTCTTGAATTTCTGCGACTCGATGAGCCACGTATGTCTTCCAGCGACCGGGATGACCTGCCAACCAGTGTAGAACGATTGCTGAATCAGTCCAAGCTACTTGTTGAATATGAGGTAATTGCAACGCGTCCTTGATTTTCTTCATCAATGCTGCTAGTAAGACCGTTGCGTTTAGTTCTAGTCTCGGCACTGTAATTTTCTTAAGCGGGGCTACCTTAGTTTTTGCTGCTATTATTACACAAGATATTGATTCATCCATACATTGGGTGCGCAAATAAACTACACATGCGTATGCCTGCTCGGAAGCGTCGGCAAAACCCTGCAGAGAAACATGTTTCAGGTCTGTTTTCAGTCCAATCCATCGTGGAACTTTTACTGAGCATGATGATTTTAATTGCTTGCTAAGAACCATCCAGGTTTGTGCGGCCCTTTCGGGAATTTTGTCGTCCCAACCAAGCTGCAGTAACCATAAATTCTGCATATATATTTTGGCTGGTATAATACAAGGAGAGAGCCATCCTAATGGATCGAAGATTTTGCATATCTCGGAGAGAATTTTGCGCTTGGTCCATTCGGTGGCGTCCTTTATTTCGGTGGGCAAGAACATGAATTCGTCGAGGGTGGATTCCCATTGGAGACCAAGCGGTTTGAATATATTGGATGGGGAAATTTCTCTCTCTTTTTCATCGAGTTTGGACAAGATTTGATCACAGTTTGATTTCCATTTGCGTAATGGGAACCCGTATGCTGCCAATTCGCTTGTGATTTGTTCGATTATTTCCCTTGCATCGGTGATGCTTTCTACTGAATCGAGAAAATCATCAACATAAAAATTGGTTTGAATTTTTTCGGCAATCTCGTGACTGCGTGTTTGTGTTTTATTGTCCCGGTTTTTCATATTTTCACCAATTTGATGCAGGGACCGAATTGCCAGGAATGGAGCTGGTGCCACCCCAAAGGTGACTGTCTTCAACTGGTAACTTTTCGGTTCGTTTTCCCCAGGTGGCTGCCATACAATGCATTGATATGGTCTATCGTCGGGGTGGAGCCATACTTGTCGATACATTTTCTCAATATCACCGGTCATTGCATATTTAAATTTTCGCCAACGAACTACTAATGTAAATAGGTCGGATTGAATAGTCGGTCCGATCAATAATTCGCTGTTCAATGACAAACCGTGATTGGTTTTGCAACTGGCATCAAAGACTGGTCGAATTTTAGTAGTGGTGCTCGATTCTTTTACCACGGGATGATGTGGCACATAATAACGAGCATCTTCATTGTTTGCGAGTGGCTCCATATGGCTCAAGTCCAAATACTCTTGGATGCATTTGTCATACTTCTCACGGAAATCAGGGCGTGAGCTGAATCTTCTGGTTATGCCATCGAAGCGACGTTTCGCGATGGAGAAGGAGTCTCCAAGATTACGTTGAGCATTTGGTTTGAATGGTAACCTGACAATGAATTTTCCATCCTCACCGCGTTCAGTGGTTTTAACATAAAAGTCCTCGGCCAATTTTTCGTCGTTGTTTAACGCCCTTTTCTTTGGAATTTCTTCCGTTTCCCAAAATCGCAGCAGTAATTTTGACAACTGGTCTTCGTGTACCATAATGGTGAATATTGGCACAATGGGCGTGAGTAAGCTATTGCGTGTCCCACCAGAGATGATCCATCCGGGGTCAGTTTTCTGTGCGATTGGTTGTCCAGGTTTTCCTTTGATAAGGTCGTTTAATACTATATTAGCGAACGTTGCGGCCCCTAAAAGAACATCAATGCGCCCAGGTTTTTGGTATTCTGGATCAGCCAACTGCAGATTCTGTAGGTGCGACCACACTGAGTTCTGCGATGCCGCACCCAATGTCGTGATCCTAGGAACTATCAATGCCGCAACCTTTTCCGTGTAATTTTCATTGTGGACTGATTTCAATACAAATGCGGTCTTTTTTGAAACGGTGCATGAGACATGCCCACCTATGCCGGAAATTGGAATGTCCACCTGATATTCAGGCAAGTTTAAGGCTTGGCAAACTTGTCGGGTGATCAAGTTGGCGGTTGGAACCTTGATCGATTAAAGCTCTCGCATATATTGAGCGATTCTGGTATTCGAGTTTTATTATAGCAGTGGCTAAAATGACTCGGCCTTGAATACCGGGATTAATAGGTTGCACCGAAAATATTTGTGCCATCTCTCGTGCTTGAAGCTCTTCTATGTCTAACTCTAGCTCGTTAGCAAGTGATATTTCATCAGCTGGGATTTCATTGATATTTACCAGGTTAACTGATGTCATGTGTAATATCGAATTGTGCCGGGCCTGACATATTTTACACGAAAAACGGGATTTACAATCCTCAACCTTATGGGGGTGGAAACAATTGATGCACAGCCCCTTTTCCTTGATAAACGCTTGTTTTTTATGCATTGGTAAGGCACCTAAATCTGGACACATGTAGGCGAAGTGGGTGGTGGCGTGGCAAATTGTACAATCCTTGGTGCCGTTAGTTGTGAACAACACCCTTTTTCCGTTCGGGTGTCGATTAATTGACGCTTGGTTGGTCGTTCGGATTGAGGCTGATTCTGTTGTTATTTCCAAAATATTGATTCGTCTTTCGAGGAATTCCAGGAACGTATCAAATGCAGGAATTGTTCGACAGCCTTTGATTGTTTCCTCCCAATGATTAATACTGATTGCGTCTAAGCGAAGCGACAATAAAAATACTAGGATACAATCCCAAGTCGCAGTCTCAATACCGAACCCATTGATTGCTGAAACACATTCATTGGCGGTGTTGAGCATAGTTTTTAGGCCACTGACTGATTCTCCTTGCAGATTTGGTAAATCGAAGAGTCGTTTGAGATTGGCATTTATGATGGCTCTTTTGTTATCGTATTTTCGATTCAACAAATCCCACGCTCGCTGGTAGCTACCCGCAACCAATGGTAAGTGGCGGATTAAGGTTGCCGGTTCTCCGCTCAAATATCCCTTGAGGTAGCGGAATCGAGCGGTTTCGTTCATGATAGATGTGAATGTGCTCTCGCAAGTTGCCTTGAACTCCATCCATTCTGTTCTATCGCCCGAAAATGTTTTGATTTGCAAGGGGGGCAGCTTAATCACAGCAGGGAGACCTTCTGCGTTTTGAAAATGGGGGTTTGCCTCTAAATATTCGTCCTCTTCAGTATCATCGTCGCTGTCTACGTTTTCCTTTCTACTGATGAATGACGAGGATTGGGGGCGACCTCTGTGAAGCGACTGCTGAAGTAAATCGATTTCCTCTGGCATTGTATCCAGCAAAATTGTCAGCGCATTGATATACGCCTCGTGAGTTGAGCCGGTTTCATCAATGAACTCATCGGACCCTTCCCAATCAGCACATGCCTCAATGGAATCGGTATTCCTTTTGAAGGCGGCCCATGCGTGTTCCAATGCTTCCTTGCGGCTCATTTGGGCGGACACTGCGGTTTCCTTGGTGAATGAAGCGATAGCCATAGTTTGGCGTAAAATTTCGCTCATCAATCGTTTCCGAGTGTTTAGTAGGCGGGGCACACGGGATATATTCGACTTTCGTGGTGCCATTTTTTTTTTTTAATAATCGACTCCTTCTTTGGTCTTTTTTACTCAGAAAGGAGGTGCGTATTTGCCTCGATGTTCACTTAATTTGGCAGTTGGTCTATTGGCTGCCTTAACTTTGCGCACCACAGCTTGCCAGGTTCGTCGGTTGACCGTCCGAATGCGCTGTGCTCGTGGCTTAATGAAATATTGCCTTACGGCAACTTCGCTTTGCTACCAAATGGTTCGGCACGTCCGACACTAAATTTCAATGGTGGAAGCGAGAAAGTGTGAATGAAGTGAATGAGTTAGAGAGAGTGTAGTGCTTACTTGTATGTGAGTGATTGAATGGTGAATGTGATGCGTGCGGGTGAATGCGTATGTTTATGTGAATACGAGTGCAAATGCTAGTGCGAGTATGATTGCGAGTGCGAATGCGAATGTGAGTGCGAATGCGAATGAGAATATGAATGCGAATGCGATTGCGAATGCGAATGCGAATGTGAGTGCGAATGTGAATGCGAATGCGAATGTAAATGTGAATGCGAATGCGATTGTGAATTCGAATGCGAATGCGAATGCGAGTGCGAATGCGAATGCGAATGCGAATGCGAATGCGAATGCGAATGTGAATGCGATTGTGAATGCGAATGCGGATGCGAGGGTAGAATAATCTCTGCCTGTATGATACCTGTGGAAAATAGAAGTGGTGATTGGTTTTTGATCCACAGTCGGACGGCAGGCGATTACCGTGTTAAAAGTAGAGATGGAATGAGTCCACCTCAATACAAGCACGGCAGAAATATTCCACCTGTGCAATGAAAAATACGAGTGGAAATAATCCACTTCGTATTAGATGCAAAATGAAAGAGCTAGTTTCTTACCAATTGCTGGTTTAGAAAGGCTGATTTTATTGAAATTTCGTGAGCTTCTTATTATCTAGGCCAGTACGTTGCGTTGGCGAATTATAGATCAATTAACATGAAATCCGATAGATAGAACGAGCATTTTGAAGAAGTGATGTGTAATGGCAGATGTGACAAAAGTTTCTCTTAAGAAACGCATATTCGCATTATAGTCTTCAAATTGCTTGATCTGAACATTAGTGAAGAATGATTTAATTTAGACTATCTGTATAACTACGGCGGCGCGGATGGACAAGGCGCGGGCAAGAACATTACCTTTTTTTGACGATGGTTTCTTGTGACGCGGGTTCGATCCTGACCTCATATATATTTTTTTTTTTTATTTTTATTTATCGTGCGGAACCATAGCACAAAAGTGGATTTTTATGTGCGAGCTGGAAATAATGAGGACGGAGTCACAAAACATGATGTCGATGTATTTCAAAACTGGGAATATGAAACTTTTGATGAGTTCAAAGAAAACGCATTCAATATGTATAAAGCTACTTTTCCATCTGACGTAAATGATTGGATAAATGCAACTTGCACATGTCTATCATATGGGAGAGAATACATGTGCAAAAATGTACATATTGCATTTCGGCTCAATCTCCTCGAGACGCCTGCATTTATAACAGAAAACACACCAATAAATAAAACACGAATAGGCCGTCCTTTAGCGAAATAACAGAAAAACAATACCAACCTTGTTGCTGATGTATCATATCAACACAAACCACACAAATATAAAACAAATCATACATACAAAGAAAAATACACAAGCATTGATACAAATCGACGTCACAAATCTTGACCACTCACTCCGTTCGACAAACACAAGTACGAAGATCCGCACAAACGGAGAGACCAGAAAAACAACAACAAACAACACAGACTATTCTCTCTCTATGATAATGAAATTAGCATAGCCACTCATTTTTTCAGATAAGAGAGAAACGTGCTACTATCACCGTACTCACTTCAACACACATGTTCTTACGGAATAGCATGGGTATAAAAGGCCGAGCGTCGGCGATACTCGGTCACTTCACTTGCGACTTTCAACAGAGCAAGTTCTCTCGAGACTCCAGCAGATCGAGGTAAATGATAAGTCACTCGCTGATTATCAATGCGCCATTTACTGAGCATTTTATTTTGCATGAAATTCATCGAAAGATTTTGATCTTTTTTGCATGGAAATCTATGACAAGTCACTAGCTGATTGTCGAGAGCATCATTTAACTGAGCATTTCGTATGAATGTTACCGAAGGTCCTTGATTTTCTTTGCAATAAATTCATGACATCAATTCACTTCTTTCATAAATCGTCACACACTTTAACGCATGAAAATTTACGGTATCAACGAAACGTCATACAATTGTTTGTACCAAAACCTCGGTTAGTGAACTTTCGTCACGGTCATCTATGACGTCACTATATTTCTACACCATTTCTGAAACCTTTCAACACAAAATAAAATCCAAACCATTCAAAGTAAAAACCATTCAATCACACGCATATTAAGTTCTTTCTTTTCACTCATTCTATTGAACAGAATTGCATGAGCACACACACACACACACGCACGCACGCACACACGCACACACACACACACACACACACACACACACACACACACACACACACACACAGATACACACCACAGTTATTCAAACATGCCTAACCACATCCCAACTTGTAATTATTTCCTAAATATATGCATACAACAATAAAACCTTTAAAATCAAAATCCACAGCCAAGTTTTCGGCAAAAACATTTGGTCCCTCGAATCGGAGTCATCAGCCAGCAATACGTAAAACCATACAACAAACTGCGCTGATCGCACAACCACTATCACCCGCTAATGCTACCTGTCAAAAGGCACACTTTGAACGGCAGCAAAAGAGTCTCGATTCATCAACAATCAGAACAATTGCAGTAACTGCAGCTACAAACACAAAGGAATGTCGCATCATCGAAAGTCCGGTTACAGTGACGTCAACAACTGAAACACCACCAGTAACACCAACAGAGCACGAATCATTCAAATTTGATACAGTAGAGGACATACTCTCTATAAATCCTGCACACGATTTTTTACTGGATGAAGACTTACTCGTGAGCAGCAGTGACACCGAGAATCCAAATAAAACACCGGACCTTATATCGAATCAAGGTAAATCACTTGTGCCAGTTTCACCACTCGCTGCGGAACCACAACTGGTAACACCATCAACGACATCAATCGCTGCGGAACCACAACTGGTAACATCATCGACTACTGCAGCCGCTGCGAAACCGCCAATAAAAATCGCAAACGCAAAGTCACAACTACCAAGTGAATTGCTCACGTCATCAAGAAAGGTGCCTCCAAATCAACGATTGCACAATATCCAAAAAGGAGTTGAGCGAGATCTCAAACGTCGCCATCAAAATTATCAGTGGCCAAAGGTAGAAATTCCACCAAAACGAGTGCAATCTCCAACGTTCGCACGTTACAATCCAGGACTAGTGCATCCAACACCTCAGCAACCACTAAATCCAGCTCCAAGAAACGTTACGGTGATCCATAACTATTACGGTCAACCACCACATTACCGGCAAATACATCGAAAGGGCCCATCTAGCAGTCATCAAAATCGCGATGAGGACCCCTTGTTAATGAATCGAAATCAATTCAAACGATATTGCAAACGCGTATCGAAAGAAACTGGTGACCATTTTGCCCAATTACGACGTGAAAAAAACATCAATCAAATTAAACCAAACTCAATTGTTTTTTTCATCTCTGCTTCTTGGAATTGCCTGACTCACTCTTTTCGTTCATGTTTTCACACCCCTTTACATTCACAAATTTAGACTGTAAGCTGAATTTATAGGATCAAACTAAAGTTATTAGACTATAAGCTGAATTTACTAGATCATAAGCATTTTTTTCCTTTTTGTTAACACTTTTCCATTGAAATTTCTAGCATAAGATAACCAACCAAAAAACCAATTGAAACCAACCAAACTGAAGATAATTAAAACCAGATTGAAAACCTGAAATCAATTCGATTTTAATTCAAGGGGTTAAAGAGGAAAAAGGGGGACGAACCAAAAACAAAAAAATGACTAAATTAGAAAAGCTTTTATCCATTCGCCAGCGAATCATTGGTTATTTTGATTACCACGTTGAAGAAATAAAACAATTCACTGCTGACAGCAATACAACGGCTATCACATTTCGAACTGTCGCATTAGAAAAATCATTCAGAGAATTTGTAGATATTAATGACGAGCTAGAAAAACTCGGACAATTTCATGATCTTGAAAACATAGAAACAATTCAAAATCACAATCGGAAAATACAAAATAAATATTTAGAGGTTAAATTACATTTGAGCACTATTCAACCTGAAGAAACAACGTTGAACTCAACATTCTATCCTACAGCACCTCAAAACTATAATGAAATTGAAATAAACTCATCAACATCATCAACCTTGACTAAACAATCTGGAATTAAACTACCAAACATCCAACTCACGCCATTTGATGGTAAATTTGAAAAATGGCCAGAATTCAAAGATATGTTCATGTCACTCATAAAAAGATATAAAGGTGACGATGTAGAAAAACTATCTCATTTAAAAAATTTTTTGGTCGGTGAGCCTCGATCAATAATTCAACACTTGGGCATAAAAAATGGCAATTATGAAATTGCATGGGAATTATTAACCACACAATATGAAAACAAAAATGCCATTATAGAAGCACATTTACGAAACTTTGCGGACATTACCACCATCTCACATAACTCACCATCATCAATCCGTAATGCCATTACTACAACACGCAGTTGCTTGGCAGCAATTAATAATTTAGAAATTATGACTGAAACATGGGATCCGATCATCATTTTTTTGTTAAAAGAAAAACTAGATTCGGAACTTCGAAGTAGATGGGAAGAAGAAAGGAAGGGATCACCTGAGCCAGCCATTCTGAAGAAATTCTTGGAATTTTTAGAAATCAGGCACAAAATAATAATGTCATATCCCCAAAAATCAAAGCCATCAAATACAGATAAACCTTCAACAAGAACAATCAAAACGTTCACCACTAATGATAGTGAAAGTAAGGCAATAGCCGATACAAAACAACAATTAGAGTTCATTGATGGAGATGATATCGATGCAACGATTTTACTTAATTATCGCAATGAAAAATGTGGCATATGTGATGAAAATCATCGAGTGTTTACATGTCCAAAATTAAAAACAAACGGCACTGGTGCACTAAAATTAGTAACACAAAAAGAGCTATGCATAAATTGTCTTTACAAGCACGACGTCTCAGCATGTACATCAAATTTCAGTTGCAAAACATGTCAACAGAAACACCATACGCTACTACACGAAGCCTTTGATACAATAGAAACGAATATGTTGAATTTTAATCAAACGTATCATGAACAAGGGACAAAACGAGCATTATTGGCTACAGCTTCAATCCCAATCATAAACGAAATAGGCGAAATACCAAGACTGGAACAGCCTCCCATCGATCAACGATAATGATTGGCTCAATGTATGATACGAAATTCAAACTTGCCATCGAAGTGTACATCACACCAAAAATAACTGCAGTACAGCCCGTATCGTCTCATAACATCTCTGAATGGTCACATATAACCGGACTACAACTAGCCGATCCAAAATATTTCGAAGGCGGCACCATCGACTTATTAATTGGAGTACGCACATATGCAGGATTGCTCGAGAGTGGCTTCATACGTGGGCAGCTAAATGAACCCATAGCACAAAAAACCAAATTAGGCTGGATCACAGCAGGTGAATATGAAACTGACATATTTACGAATTTCAACCATATTTATGAACGTAGTGATGAGATGACAAGACATGATGAACACATTTATATCAACACAATGAGCAATGAACCAGACGATTATGAAGCTCTATCCCCTGGTCATTTTCTCATTGGTAAGGCACTCATCACAACACCCCATCCTGACGTATGTCATATAACCATGAATCACCTCTCCAGATTCCAATTTATGCAACGTTTATTGCAAGATTTTTGGGATGGTTGGTCTCATGAATATTTGGCACGATTACAACATCGACCCAAATGGAAACAACCACACACTTATCTAAGAGAGGGGCAGCTAGTACTAATCAAAGAAGACAATATGCCTCCTTCACGTTGGTTGCTAGGGCGAATTTTTAAAAATATACTCAGGCAAAGACAATCTCGTACGGTGTGCAGAGGTACAGTGCAAAGGAAGTGTGGTCAGCAGTCCTATACACAAACTCTGTCTACTACCCATAGAGGACAACACCGAAAACAAATTATGAGCGCTTGACATGATAACAATCGCTCATCCCCCGGGAGGATGTTGATGTATCATATCAACACAAACCACACAAATATAAAACAAATCATACATACAAAGAAAAATACACAAGCATTGATACAAATCGACGTCACAAAATCTTGACCACTCACTCCGTTCGACAAACACAAGTACGAAGATCCGCACAAACGGAGAGACCAGAAAAACAACAACAAACAACACAGACTATTCTCTCTCTATGATAATGAAATTAGCATAGCCACTCATTTTTTCAGATAAGAGAAAAACGTGCTACTATCACCGTACTCACTTCAACACACATGTTCTAACGGAATAGCATGGGTATAAAAGGCCGAGCGTCGGCGATACTCGGTCACTTCACTTGCGACTTTCAACAGAGCAAGTTCTCTCGAGACTCCAACAGATCGAGGTAAATGATAAGTCACTCGCTGATTATCAATGCGCCATTTACTGAGCATTTTATTTTGCATGAAATTCATCGAAAGATTTTGATCTTTTTTGCATGGAAATCTATGACAAGTCACTAGCTGATTGTCGAAAGCATAATTTAACTGAGCATTTCGTATGAATGTTACCGAAGGTTCTTGATTTTCTTTGCAATAAATTCATGACATCAATTCACTTCTTTCATAAATCGTCACACACATTTAACGCATGAAAATTTACGGTATCAACGAAACGTCATACAATTGTTTGTACCAAAACCTCGGTTAGTGAACTTTCGTCACGGTCATCTATGACGTCACTATATTTCTACACCATTTCTGAAACCTTTCAACACAAAATAAAATCCAAACCATTCAAAGTAAAAACCATTCAATCACACGCATATTAAGTTCTTTCTTTTCACTCATTCTATTGAACAGAATTGCATGAGCACACACACACACGCACGCACGCACATACAGATACACACCACAGTTATTCAAACATGCCTAACCACATTCCAACTTGTAATTATTTCCTAAAATACAGTTAAAAAACATAAAAAAAACAGCATTAGATTTAAAACCTTTAAAATCAAAATCCACAGCCAAGTTTTCGGCAAAAACACTTGTTAAAAAATGATAAATTAAATTTGCTCTCAAGAAATAATAAATTGACTTAAAAATTAGTTGTACACCACTGTGTGTGGTAAAAGTATTGCGATCGGTCCAAAAAATTCAAAACGCCCGGAATAAGTTTTCTATGCGTTTTGAACCTAGAAAAAACGATTGCAACCACTCCCGGAACAATTTTTTGTCCGTGTGTGGTACGTTGTCCGTTGTACGTTGTCCGTTGTCCGTTGTACGTTGTACGCAAAAATTTGTGAACACGATAACTCAAAAAATTGATTTTAGAATTGAACAAAAACTTACACACTCATTTGTCTTCATTAGGAATAGAAACCTATTAATTTTCAGCCTAATCGGATAATTTTTTCGGGTAGCTCTAGTGGAGTGGAATCAAAAAATGGGCTGTTTTTCAAAATAATTACGAAAAATTTGTATGGGGACTATCTTAAGTTTACATTGTAACGAATTGAAACTTTCAGAATATTATTTTTTCATGAAAAAAATGAGTCGTGCAAAATTTTAAGTCATTTTAATGGGATTTAGGACTACCTCCCCTGTAAAATTTTCGTTTGTTGGGACCTTTTCGAGATCAAAACTGAACATTTGTATGCCGACTTTCTCAAGTTCACATTGTAACGAATTGAAACTTTGAATATATTATTTTTTTATGAATAAAATGATTCATGCAAAATTTCAAGTCATTCCGACTAGATTTAGGACTACCTCCCCTGCAAAATTTCGGAGTTTGGGGTCTCTTCGGGGTCAAAACATTGGAACTGTCAAAATATTATTTTCTATGTTTTTCAAGTCATTCTGATGAGATTTAAGACCAGCTCCCTCACAAAATTTTCAATTTTCGGGGTCAATATTCAAATCAATAAATTGGATGAAGTATTTGTTATTTTCTAATCTGTGTTTTTTTATCAGTTTGAATGCTCATGCTGCTACCGAAAGTTATACTTTTACATAACATAAATGTAGAAACATATCTATCGTTGGCATGAATTGAAAGTTCACATCAGAGTGAACTTATTCGTAATTGTTATTACCAATTCAAAAATAGAGAACGTTGAAGTAAGAATTAGGAACTGAGATGTTTATTTGTTTTGATATTAAAATTTAAATTTAAATCACATGATGTGTTATGTCGAAATTCGATCTCATCGTAATGACTTGAAATTTTCTGTGATTTCTTCTCAAAGTTGCATGATGATTCGATAAGAAATAAACATAAATCCAATACAAATGAGTAGCAATCAATGAAAAATGCGTAAGCCCGAACAATTTCGGGAAATGTGTGGAAAAGTTAGTTTTACGTACGTAAGACCATTTATCAGGAAGTTATTTCGTGATTTTTAGACACCGGCTTGTGATTTTTGGAGATATATTTGTGATTTTTGTAGACGATTTTTTGCTGAATTCGGAGATAATTTTGTGATTTTTGGAGATAATTTTGTTATTTTTGGAGGCAATTTGATGATTTTCGGAGATCGATTTGTGCTTTTAAGAGACAATTTGTCCGTTTGATGAGTTTTTCTTTAATACAAATCGCGCTCAAACCCTTTTCGCAGCTAGAAAACTATGAAATTTTCGATTTTGAACCAAGTTTCGATCTGGATCGCATAACTGCGTTATATCGCGCTTCAGAGTCCGATGACCACGTCAATACTTCAATGCCAATTTTATTCAATTCACTTTCAATATATTCCCATCGGTTATTCACATCCATCGAAGAATATTTACTATCTGTTCCAAAGATGAGCAGACAAAACGAGGGAATACTACCTTTGGAAATAGGCTGTGCTACGACTATATTGAGAAATCCTGATACGTTTCCATTTGCAAAATCATCAATAATCTCGGATGCGCTTCGGGCTGGATATTTTAGTGGAATTGGCATGCAAGTTTTTGAATTTATTGGTAAAGTTGAACAATTTGACTCGTACGCGATCAAAAGTTAATGAGCATTCAAATTGATAAAAAATAACAGATAAGAAAATCACAAATACGTCATCAAATTTGATGTCAAAATTTGAATTTGGACCCCGAAAATTGAAAATTGTGTGGGGGAGGAAGACCTAAATCTTATGTTTATTTATTATACATTTATGTCAGTACGTGTCCACAGTAAGCTGTGAACATGCTGGTCAAGAGACCCAATGCGACATAAATTCCGCCCATGGTGCGTCTTTAACAATGAGAATACAATCAGGGATGGGATGATATAAGAGAGAAGCTGTCATATCAGAATTGGGTCCGGAAAACCATGGTAAAACCGGCCTGACACTGGAGTATCAGGGGAAATACAATAATATTTTGCAGTTAAATTACGTTGCGTTAACATCATTATAAAAACAGAAAAACAAAATGAACTTAAAACTAATTGGTTAAGAACCCTCATGAACCTCATCCAGCAAAAATCACGTAAAAATTTTAAAATGATGAAAAGAAAATTTATTGCGAAGAACGTAACAAATGTTTAAAGTTATTTTTGAACGCGAATAAAGATTTCGAATTTCTAATATCAACCGGAATATTGTTCCAAAATTTTATTGCTGAGTAATTAAAAGCGCGAGTGTCAAATGAGTCGACCGGAATAAAAGTGAGAATACACCGGCTCTAGATCAGTAATGCGACAAGATAATCAAAAACGCTGAAGTGAATCATGAATATTGTTGAGTGGCAGCAGCGGTCCATAATTTTCGCTATCAACGTTTATTTTTAGTGTAAAATAAGCATTGATAGCGAAAATTATGAACCGCTGCTGCCACTCAACAATATTCATGGTTCACTTCAGCGTTTTTGATTATCTAGTCGCAGTACTGATCTAGAGCCGGTGTATTCTCACTTTTATTCAGGTCGACTCAAATACAGTACGTGGATTTAAATTAATGCGGAGATTTTCAGGATAGAGTGACGATTCACCGTTACGAATAAACATGTCATTCAAGTACTCAGGTAAACAATTTGATAACTGCTTGAATATCAAGACGGCCGATTGCAGCTTAGCTCTGCTCTCGGTAGTCAATCCTTTCAAACGCTCACGATATTCAGCAACATGATCATTACGTTTTAATCCGTAAATGTATCGAATCTTGTCGTTATCAGCAACAAGATCACGGTGCACCTGATTTTGTGTGCTATGAGCACTCCAACCGTATGTTACTACATTTCCATAATCAATCATGGGATCAATTAGAGCTACAGCCATATCACGTTTAACATAATTGGGTATAAAATGCTTAGTGTGACGGATACGATTCAGTACTCCATACACTTTTTGCAATTTACACTTGTCATGTTCAATGAAGGTATGATTTCCGTCAAAAATAACACCAAGGCTCTTTATTGACTTGCAGAAATCAATTTTATCATCACCTATTTTCACATCATTGATCGCATCAAAATTTAGCCGACTCGTTTGATGTTTAGTACCGATGATCATTACTTTAGATTTAAACCCGTTTAATTTCATGCCGGAACGTTTGATGAAATCATTTAGTTTTGCAAGATCCGGATTTACTTTATCAATATCGTTATTTATTTGATTGGAATCGACTTCAATAAGTGCTTGACAATCATCCGCGAACAAATGGCCAGTCATATGTTCAAACAATTTAAGAGTATCATTTAAATAAAGAGAGAAGAAAGTTTGGCCAAAATTACTACCTTGAAGAACACCGTTATTAATTGAAATCAAATTCGACTCGTGATCACCGACCTTAACTTTTTGTTGAATATTGCTATAAATAGATTTTATTAATTCGACCGCATTATTAGAGAAACCATATGATTCACAAACTTTTAGGAGAGCATTATGAGGAATTGAAGGAAACGCACTTTTAATATCAAGAAAAACAGAAATGACTATTTTTTACGATTTAACGCCGATCGGATGCTTTCAGAGATGTTCAATAATGAGGTGGTACAACTATGGTTTTTTCGAAAACCAGATTGCCGCTCGTGAAGAATAGCATTGGTTTCCAGATAGCCAGTGACCTGGCTGTTCAAGAGAACCGCAAAAATCTTAGGGATGACGGATACAATACTGATTGGTCTGTATTCGGAAATGCTTTGGGGACTTGGAACTTTATTTAGAAGTTTTATAATTACTTTATTCCAATCAGTTGGATAAACACAGTTATTAATGCAATAATTGGAAATATGAACAATGTGGTGGGCTATATTTGGAATAATTAAATTGAGAAATTTGAGAGGAATACCATCGTCGCCGATAGCATTACTCTTAATTTGCTTAAAAGCATGAAGGAATTTTTCAATAGTTATTTCTTGAAATGAGAAAACAGAATTTATATTTGTAGGAAGTGATAAATTGCCCAAATCGGCCCCATCGGAAGAATGAGTCGATGATTTATGATATAATTTGAATGACTCATTTTTTCATAAAAAGAAATATAATAACCTGTAAGTTTAAATTCATTTCAATGTGAACTTAAGATAGTCACCATACACTGTTGCAGGGGAGAAAGTCCCAAATCTCATTGGAATGACTATAAATTTTGTGTGACTTATTTTTTCATAAAAAAATAATATTCTGAAAGTTTCATACTAATGAAACAATGCGAACTAGACCTAGTACCCAAACAATTGTTTCGTAATTATATTGAAAAACATCCCATTTTTTGATTCGACTCCTCCAGAGCTACCCAAAAATTATCCGATTGGGCTGAAAATTAATTGGTTTCTATCCCTAATGAAGGCCAATGTGAGTGTAAATTTTTGATTAACAACAACAACAACAACGACAACAAACATTTAAAGAACATTTTTGCCTTTCAGCGTCTGGTCTGTTTAACGAAACAAAATGCCTCATATACCCCTAACAATACCTCTCCACAAACTCCGATCGAGAGCCAAGCTTTAAGTTTCAACACACCATTCATATCCCCTCGCATTCAAATCACATTCAACCGAATCCAAATAACGTCTACGTGGTCTACCCTTACCTCTCAGCCCATCAGCATCGGCGAACAGAATCCGTTTCGGTAATCGCTCTTCTCCCATGCGTTTTACATGACCAAACCATCTCAGTCTAGATCTTCTTGCTTCCTCTCCTACCGAATCGATGTTTAAATCCCCCCGAATCGTTTCATTTCGGATTCTGTTTTCCCACTGATCGCGGCGCGAGGCTCCCGAAACCATTCTCAACACTTTCATATCAGACACTTCCAAATCATGAATCAAATTCTCAGAATCAACCCAGCTTTCGCTACCATATTGAATAGTTGGTCTGAAGATTGACCCGTGAATCAATATTTTCATTTCTTTACTCAATTCACGTTTATTAAAGGGTCATCTAACGTTTGCATTTTGAACTACTGTTAATTTAGAGAATGGCAGCTCAAATGTCATTAAATTTGTGTTTGTAATTTAGTTGAAGGTTTGACATTTACGAAGTGGGACGCTATACGCTTGAACAAAATTGGAAAATATTGAAAACTTACTTCCAAGGTGGTGAGTCTTCAGTCCAAACTGTGAGAAATTTGAAAAAAAAATTCCATAAAAATGATTGGCTTTCAAGGCAGTTTGTGGATCAATTTGTGAAGCGTGTTCGAGAAACTGGATCGTTGGTGGACAAAACAACCCGTTCACGTTCTCGTACAGTGCGCACAGCCGAAAGCATTGCTGCTGTGGCCGAAAATGTCCGTGAACATCCATCAACTTCAACTCATCATCTTTCTCAAGAATTGAACATTTCACGCACCTCCCTGAGGAGAATTTTGCATGGATGACATTTAGTTTCAACAGGATGGCGCAACAAGCTACACAGCCAACATAACAGTCGAACTTTAGGGGCACCGTTTTCGAAAATCGAATAATCAGCCGAAATTCTGAAGTCAATTGGCCGCCACGGAGCTGCGATTTGAGCCCGTTGGACTATTTTTTGTGGGGAGCTGTCAAGGACAAGTGTTACGCTAATCATCCAGAGTCGAAAGTTAACAAGTTTCTGGCTGTTTCAAAATTATTGGAAATATGGGAAACCATGAAAGATCAGCTTGTTAAGCAACAAGCCATCGCTGATGACTCGGACTATTACATAGAGAGCAAAGCATTTGATGCTTGTTTGGATGACACGAACAATAATGATTGCATGTCAGACATTAAAATGATGAGAGGAAAATTGTTTCCATTGGAAAAACAGCCTCGAAAGCCAGCAAACACCCATGTGTTAAAATATTGGCAAGAAAAGAAAAATGTGGAGCCCGAACTGTTTACTATCTGAAATTATTTTTGCCATTCTATCATCACAAACCACGGTTGAACGCGCTTTTTCTACATTGGCATACATATTAAATCCACATCGCGGTAGTTTGTCTGATGAACTTTTGGAAAATATTTACAACAACAACAACATGCATTTATAGACCATTAATGCCTTTCAGCGTCTGGTCTGTTTAACGAAACAAAATGCCTAACAATACCTCTCCACAAACTCCGATCAAGAGCCAAGCTTTAAGTTTCAACACACCATTCATATACCCTCGCATTCAAATCACATTTAACCGAATCCAGATAACGTCTACGTGGTCTACCCCTACCTCTCGGCCCATCAGCTTCGGCGAACAGAATCCGTTTCGGTAATCGCTCTTCTCCCATGCGTTTGACATGACCAAACCATCTCAGTCTAGATCTTCTTGCTTCCTCTCCTACCGAATCGACGTTTAAATCCCCCCGAATCGTCTCATTTCGGATTCTGTTTTCCCACTGATCGCGGCGCGAGATTCCCGAAACCATTCTCAACACTTTCATATCAGACACTTCCAAATCATGAATAAAATTCTCAGAATCAACCCAACTCTCGCTACCATATAGAATAGTTGGTCTGAAGATTGACCCATGAATCAACATCTTTGTTTCTGTACTCAATTCACGTTTATTAAAAACGTGTGATCTAAGTTGGGCTACTACTTTATTTCCATTAACCCTACGCTGTTCAAACCCTTTATTAAACTTGCCATCTTCCGAAAAGATGCAACCCAAATATTTGAATTGGGAAACTTGTTCCAACAAGTTGCCATTCAATGTGCAATGAATTGGCTTTCGAGTTTTGCCCACATGCATAACTTGAGTTTTTGTGCCGCTTATGGTCATTCCAAAGTTCGTACAAGCCTCTTCAGCTCACCTTCAGAATTGCCAAACAGTACTAGGTCATCTGCGTAAGCCAGTGCAGAGATAATATTGTCCCCCAAAGCTACTCTACCCCTTAAATTGGCTGATTTGATCAGCTTGTCCATATAAATAATGAATAGAAGAGGCGAAATTGTACAGCCCTGTCGCAGACCATTACGTACTTCAAACCATTCACTCACATCTCCATCCACTCTTACTGCTGCTTTACTGTTTGCGTACAAACTTTGAATCGCGTTGAGAAGATAACCATTCACACCATATTCGGCCAAGACTGACCACAACTTAGATCTGGGAATGCAGTCGTATGCTTTCTGCAAATCCACGAAACAGAAGTACAGTTCCCTATTTCTTTCAAGGAATTTCTCCATTAGTTGTCTCATGCAAAAAAATTTGATCCTGACAGCCGCGCATTGGGCGGAAACCCGATTGATTTTCATCCAAGAGCGATTCGACAATAGCTCTTGTTCTCTTTTCCAAAATTGCACTATATACCTTCCCGACAACGCTCAGCAGAGAAATTCCTCGATAGTTGTTGCAGTCTCTATTACTGCCTTTCTTATGAAGTGGCGAAATGACTGCGCCACCCCATTCTTCAGGAACAAAAGAGGAACCCCAAGCTAAATTAAAGATACGATGTAACCAGCGAACACCTACCAAACCACTGCTAATCAAATATTCATTCCGAATCTCATCCACACCCCCAGCCTTACCCCAACTCAACTTATTAATTGAAATCTGAATTTCATCCATGCTAATCTCTTTCAAACTCTCTTCATTCCCATTTCCATTCACATTCTCATTCACCAAATCGGCATTTTCTACATTCAGCAATTCATCAAAATATTCCTTCCATCGTTTCAACACATTCTTTCTGCCCATCACTACATTGCCAGACTTGTCCAAAACAGCTCCAGGAGCATGTATCTTGCCTCCATTCCTAATGTTCTTGACCCTTGACCAGAATACCTTACTCCTCTGTTGTCCGACAACCTCTAGATCCTGACCAAATTTCACGCATTCTCTCTCTTTTGCTCCTTTCACCATCATTTTCACCACCCGCTTTTGTTCCCTATACGACTCCAGATTTTCATCAGTTCGGTTCTGCAACCAGCGGATCCATCTCATTCTCTTTTCCTTCACAGCATTTCTAATTTCTTCATTCTACCATTCAGTCTTCTTTCTCCCATTCTTGACGACAAACATGCCACAACACTCTTTTGCTACTTCTATAATCACTTCCTTAAACACATTCCATTCATACTCAATATCGGACGCTTCATTCACTTCGACCTGCGCAAATTTTTCTCCTAATTTTGCTAAAAACTCTCTCGCTACATTCACATCTCGCAATCTTTCCACTTTCACTCTTTTTATTGACCTCTGATAGCTTCTTACGCCACACTTGTTAATACACAGTTTGCTGGCTACCAAGTAGTGATCAGAGTCCAAACCAAAACTTCTGTACACTCTCGTATTCAAAATTGTTTTGCGCAAGCTTACTTCAACGATAATGTAATC
The DNA here is from genome assembly GCA_028476595.1 of Obolodiplosis robiniae. Lineage (NCBI taxonomy): Eukaryota > Metazoa > Arthropoda > Insecta > Diptera > Cecidomyiidae > Obolodiplosis > Obolodiplosis robiniae. The sequence goes on along the minus strand of CM052015.1, from coordinate 28,877,385 downwards.
GAGAAGAGATTTTCGATTCTGGCCAGGATTTTCCCACGAATACATGTGAATTTTCTTGTGCTTGAAAAATGAATTAGTTATAACTAAGTCTGAACTCTGGCAAAAATCGAGTAATCTATTCCCATTTCCATTCGCGGAAGACTCTTCACCAAATTTTCCTAGCACAGCGGAGAAACTTGGATCGTTTCTACCCACTCTCGCATTGAAATCGCCTAACAGAATCACTCTTTCACTACCCTTTCTATCGACTACGTCATTCAGATCAATGTAGAAGTCATTCAAATGGTCCGAATCTGCCCCTTCGCATGGTGAGTAAACGCTCACGAATCTATAAACTTCCCCCCCAATTTTAATCGAGATCCACATTAATCTTTCACTGACAAATCTATGACTGACTACCGAAGACTCTAAATTTTTGTGAATCAAAAACCCTACGCCCCAATTGGCTCTTCCTCTAGAAACACCCGACAAAAATACGCGATAATTCCCTAACGTATCCTCAAACTGTCCTTTAATACGGACATCACTCAAAGCTAAGATATCTAAACCGAAAACATTTGCTCTGTCAACTAATTCGAACTCCTTAGACTCAAAACCTCCTCTCAAATTCAAAGTTCCAAAATTCAAAACGGTCTTCAACTGTGGAGCTCCGGTCGGGTACCGGGGAGGGCGAGCTCCGTGGCCTCCCCTCGTCCGAGGCACATTGTTTCGATTTCGAGCTAAAATGTATTTAAGGTGAGGGGCGTGCTAAGCCACACTGCACCCGAGAAAAAAAACACATCGATTTTGCCGAAAGTGACATGTGCGCGGATATACCATGCTACCGTAATCGAAATAGTAAAAATTTACGAAAATAAACTCGGCCAAATGTATGAAAATGGAACGAACTCACCAAAATATGTGTACACTTATCCTATATAAAAACAGAATGGACCGAACATTTACCGTTATATTGATATAAATAGAAGAGAATATGCGCGTTGAAAGTATGATATTGACTTGAAAAATACTAATTAACTAACTCGAAATTCGATTAATAGCCATTTAAAATGCATGAAACGCCGTTTAAATCATAATAACGATGATTCGCGGTGCACTTTTCTTGTTTTCACGGCCGCAATTGACGAACTAACGGACACAAGCACCGAAACTAATGGATTTGTCATCTGCTCATATTTAATGCACGAAGACACATTTATCAAAATTAAATTTATAAAATTTAATTTATAAAGAGGATGAGATCAAATTTTTAATAAAGCCCAAATTATATATATTAAATTGCCAAAATATTTAAAATTGCACAATCACTTTAGCCGGTGCTTCTATTCATATGTTCGAGTTTGACATTTGCCGCGTTAACAAGTGTACACTTTCCCGTACCGAAACACAATTTTTGAGAAAATCCCGAAAAATCAAAAATTTCACTCGAACTCCATAAAATCCTAAGGCAAACACGATTAAATAACTGAACAAAATCAAAAATAAAATTTCTTAAAGCCTAAAATTTATATTAATGCGAAAAATGTGAGAATCGATTCGGCGGCAACGGAAATCTACGTCTGTCACTCTCGACGCCATCTTGCTTTTTTGGAAAATATTTTACTCATAAAATGTAATAAACAATTCTTCATTCAAATGATCGACGAAGAACTTCAAAATATGTGAAAACTCTTGAAAAATTACATTTTTCACGGAAAAAATAGATAATTCATTGTATTTAAAAAAAACCATACTCACTCACATTTATAATGAATAAAATATGAACAGAAACTACCATTGCGTTGAATTCTATTTATTTTGCACAATCCAATAAAAATTAGCTCAGAATAAACTGCATGCTATTCGATAAATCGCTGTTACGTATTGAGATTTTAATATAAATTTTGAATATAAAAAATTCATCTAATGAATTTCAAAAAGTTATTATTCAAAATAGATTTCTTTTGTTTAAGTCGCTTTGATTCCGATTCGTGTTTGACAATTCATTTGAAGTAAAATCTGTTTTCAACGCATTCCCCGTTGCGTTGAACGAATGTGTGATTAGGATCGGCTCTTGACAAGAGGATGACGCGCTTGCTATGAGATGCGCCTACCGGACACGTAACGTGTGGTGAAGGCGCGTTTACGAGCTCTGGTATAAACTGCGTCTAAAATTTATTGCTAGCTAACAATTTTATGCATCAATCATTTCATTTTAATCAATCTGAGTTATTAGCATTGAAGTTCGATTCCAAATCAAGTCGCTTCCATGAAAACATTATCCATTATTTTGTTATTTAACTTTATCTGTAGAATATCTGTGAGAAGTTCCACTGATGAATTGAATCCCAAAGGCCCAAAAATATAAGCTAGTGCAGAAAATACTCTTTCCACCGACGAAAGTAATCGTGTAAGGTAATCGTGTACGTATAGTAATCGCGAAAAAGTAATCGCCATAGCAAACATATAGTATTCACAGATCTGTCACACTATGATAGCCAAAGTATAGAAGAGTTTGCTTTATCATTGAAAACAATTATTTCAACATCTGAAATCAGGTTTTTCTATGAAAAAAATGAAATGAAAATAAAAAAAGAAACGAAAGAAGAACTTGTTGGGCAATCGACTAATAAGGAACTATTAGTTTGGTAAGTGTGTTTTTCTAAAAATAAAAAAACATTATAATGAATAAGAATTGAATTTGTTCAGGGCTCGCATGCGTTATTGTCCATATTGGCCAGCTCGCGTTGTCGAGACGCCTCCACAATTTGGTCTAAGTCCAGCCAATAAAGTGTGTGTTTTGTTTTTTGGAAGCAAGCAATTGTAAGAAAGGATAAAATCTTTAAAAATGAAATATATCCGTAAATTAAATGATATCATATTTTGACATTTCAGTGGATTTTTTGATGCAGACAAAATAGAAAATTATTCGGAACATCGCGAAAAAAAATTCTGAAAAGGCGTTTGAATGCATCAAAACCACAAAATAAATCAAGTGTCTCATGGCAACAAGAAAAACAGCATCTCATCCAGCAAATTGTTTCACTGAAAGCTGAAAGTCAAAAGTATGTTCTGGAACTGAAAAACAAGCAAGCAGAATGCTCATCGTCATTGTAAAAAAATCAAGAGCTACTGCGACAATTTGATGTTCAGGTTTCAGAACTGGAAGCTTTGAAAAAAAAATTAGCCTGTCAAGCTGACAAAAACATGCGAAATGAAAAACATATTTCAGATTTATCACAGGAAAATCAATTACTAAAAGCACGCAACAAATAATTGCAGACTGGTATTGATCGAAATGCGCAACAAAAGAATGCAATGCAACCGATGAGTACGAAGTCGAGCAGATTCTCGGACAGAAGAGAGAAAATGGTGTTTGGTTTTATAAAATTCGCTGGAAAGGTTTTGGTGTGGAAAGTGATACATGGGAAAAGGAATAAAATTTAAAATGTCCACTCATTCTCAAGGCTTTCAAACAATCTCTTGTAGAAAAAAATGAATAGATTGACATTTGCCTGATAAAAAAATGGTTTTTGATTTGTATTTTGTCAATAAGAGTCTATTGTCTATTGATTATCATCCAATTCGAATTTTCTTAACGGCACTTTAAATTTTGACATTAGCAAGTCAAACGTCAAACTTTGTTTCAGTGCACACAAACGTTTACTATGTTGTAACAAGAATTTTGGTTTGTAAATAAGAGGGAAGAAGAATTTTGGAGTGTTCTTGAGAAATATTTAAATTTTGATGTTCCATTTTTTATTAAAAATGGCTTCTCGTAAGAAAAATTTATATTCTCATTTGATTTTGTGTAATAGATTTGGTATTTTGACTCTGTTTCTTATTTTCTCACAGTAAGTGCGCATATGCTAACGCCTTAGTTTTCAAAAATGTTGATGAAAATGATATTAAATAAGTGGGGACATTCATTCGGGAGAAGACGTCATCAAATTATACCAAATCATTGATTGAAAGCACGGACAATGACTTATGGACGAACATTCGCAGCTAACCCACAGCAATTCGAATTTCTTGCCGGTGATATAAAGTTGATCAAATGTTTGGTGGAGCATGTTAAGAGCGAAGTCGATGAAAAGGGCGCCAATAAGGGACTTCATAAATTCAGGGGCAGAAAAAAGAAGTCTGCTCGTAGTGCTCGTTGCAACAGAATGTTGAAGGAAAATGAAGCACCATTGTATCCGTTGAAAAAAGAAGATTTGCCCGACACAGTTGAAACACATCCACGACATGAAGCTTTGAAAATGGATCTATTACGAAAGACCATGAAATATTTTGATTCTTCTGAACCGATTGCTGCAAGTTTTTCTGAAGATATATTTGAAGTGTATTTTGATGGTAAACAAATCTACGGCAGTATAATTTGCGTTGTTTGTAAGGAAGAAAATGCGAAAAACCAACGGGCAAAACGCGTATACTACCATGAATCACCAGAATCGAACTATTGGGTGATGGCTAATTTCCTGAAACATTTAAAGTTTCATGGGTTTGTCTGCAAGCAAAACCTATTGCCAAATAAAGTAAAACATAAGAAAGCAGCGCAAAAAAGTGCTTTAAAGCCAAAGAATGTTTCACCTGCTGTTAAATGGGTTTACGAGACTGACTCAATACCCATTGCTGAATCACCTGCAGTAAATTCTGGTGCATACGTTATTGAATCAATCAAAGATGTGCTCCTTGAAGGAGATCAAAAAGTCGAAATCAATAATTCACTTGAAATCGTTGCAGTGTCCATGGTGTCGGAAGCAATTGTCGATCCTGAATTGATGTACAATAAGCCTGCCAGATTGCCCGGAATTTCCCGGCATTGCCCGGGTTTTTGGCGCTTCTGCCGGGAGAATTTTGCTCAGGCCGGAAATCCGGGATTTTCGGCGTTTTTCCCCTCAACAATTTTTTTTTCTACACATCAAATGTATCGATATCGATTGAACCGCTGCTATGAAACAGCTGATCGATGATACGAACACACTCTCATCAATCGAATCGTTTCGTTTTAGCCATTCACAATAACTAAAACGAATAAAAGAGAGAGATTTGACTGTTTATGTTTATTGTTTACAAATTCTGACATCCCCCATACAAAATTTTTCGAAATAAAAAATGTAATGGTATCTATTCCTCAACATTCCCAACCATACTATGAAATCGGATTCAAAACAATATCACTAAAAGAGAGAAAATGGGTGAACAAATCTGCGTGCAACGTACAACATGGAACAGACCCACAACAACCTGGTCTCAATTCAATTAATTTTTCATCCTGAACTTAGGAAAAGTCATCTCCGGTCATTTTGAGAATTTTTAAATTTAGGCTCCATTACAATACTTTCCCCTTCACACTACACGTGGGCGGAAAAGTAATTGAGAATTTGCCCGGAATTTGCCCGGAGTTTGCCCGGAATTTGCCCGGAATTTGGATTCCAAACAGTCCGGGATTTTGCCCGGATTTCGGAAATGTTTGCCCGGAAATTGGCCGGCGGAATTGAATCTAAAAATCTGGCATCTCGGGTTACTGTACAAACAATTGTCAGACCAAATAACGAAAATGATTGCAGCGATTATTATCAACGGTGATGACCAAGAAGCAGTGTATTTTGATTTGAATGGCCAAGAACGATCGGTCACAGTTGCACCAGTTGATAGCAATGGTGATTGTTTGTTTGCTGCTATTTGTCATCTGTAATCACACATTAAAAATTCAGCAAAACTACGCGCAGATGTTGTAAACTACATTTTGAATCCCATCAATTATCCATCGTTTGAATATTCACTTCAAGATCGCGTGTATGAAATAAAAAATCCCGATGGAATTGAAAACATGACGAATGAATGCAAAATTTACGCACGACATGTCCTTTCACGATCCGGTCAGTGGGGTGGATATGAAGCTATTAAAGCGGTTGGGGAAATGTACAAAATAAATATAATTGTCGTCATCGAAGCTGGTGGATGCTACATTGCAAACAAATCCGATTTTTTTTTTCGATCAAACCATTGCATTGGCCTATCGTAGTGCTTTTGTAGGTGGTAAAGATGATGTACGCAATCACTATGATAGCATTTCCGATATCGACACACGCCTTTTATACGAAATGGCAGAATCTATCACTAAGTAGAAATTTTTATTTCGAATTGAATCCAATAGTCCGTAAGTTTTTCAACCGTCCAGCTCAACAGCATAATGAATACTAAATATTTAGCTTTGTAAAATAATCAACAAAATCAAATGTATCCGAATTAGCTGTGAATTTAAAATGTACAAATGTTTGTGCCGATATATCGACATCTGGAACGCGTATACGCTCACGTCTGGAACGTTTTCAAAAGCATATCGAATCTTAATTCCGTAAATGAAATTCGATCCTTATTATGTAAACATACTTGATATAATAAATAACAAAAAGTAATAATCTGATGAATAGTACTGATTCGAAACATGCTAGAATGCAACATCAAATTGGGCATTTTTTTCCAAGTTTTATATTGCTGAAAATTATTTTGCTAAGAAATCTATTTCTATGTATGAATTTACTTTTGAAAAATTGAACTGTTAAATGAAAAATACTCCATCGTATAAGAATAAATAAATAAAAACATTGAACAGCAAACAAATGACGAAAGAGAATTTATATTATGTTCTCAGAATTTTTTTCTTAGTGCAAATTTATTTTTTTACGATTTGAAATAATAATTATTCTATAACCCAATAAGGACTGGGCAAATTTATTACAAAAAAATTATGACTTTGAATAATGAAAGTTGAATGCCATAAAATTTAGCTAGTGTGTATATAGGGGTTAAGCCAAATGCTTTCGTCTCTTCCGTGTTTGTAGTTTGTATGGATAACCAATTTTCTTCGATGTGTTGCGCTCAGCTGAGAACCTCACCCGTTGTAGCCTGTCGCTGCTGAGTTTTTTTGAGCTGGATTCAGTAACCAAAACAAGGATGATTTGTTAACGAGAACCGTTTTGTAATTTCTTTTAATTGAATATTCTTGAGACCCTTCATTTGAAATTGTCGTATGTATTTAACTGGTGATTCTGTCATTGGCTCTGTGCCTTGTTGTTTTGGCTTGTACGATTTGACTTTGTATGCAAAATTCTTTTCGGTTGTGCTTTTAAATCAATTAAACCAAATTTGTCGGCTGTCATAATAGCTGTTTTCTGAAAAAATTCGATCTCATGTAATATTTCCTTTTTTTTTTTTTTTTTTTTTTTTTTTTTTTAACAATACACCGCCAAAGACTGGCTGTTTTTATTCATTATTGATTAATTACATATCTGACAGGGAAAAGGTAAGGGTCATTAATCGATTATATCGGATCTCACCACCATTAAAACCTGTATCTTTTCTTTTAGAAAAATCCATTCAAACATTGCAAGGTTGGATGATTATAAATACAATTTGTATAAATATTGCATTCGATAACTATGCTAAAAATATCACATAATCACAATATCACAGTATTAACAATGCTAATGAAACCTTGTTTCAACCTAAGATTCAATTTATCACAGGCAACTAATTGAGATTTTAAATTTGCACGAGAAGCAGGTTCTTTAAACAGTTCATCAATGAAGTTTGCAAGTTTACACATCTGATTTATTGGTGCCGTATGTTCATTAATAAGTAATAGATCTATTATTCTAAAAGTTTCCACCGACGATTCACGAAGATTGAATGGGTTTGAATGAAGCGCAATATCGTTTTTTATCTGTGAGCATGGGATAATGTCGTTCAATACGTCGTAGAAAAACAGCAAAGCTGCATTGATACGCCTCCTTTCAAGTTTCATCATTTTCAAATTTTCCAGTCTACATTCATATGAAGAAATATGATAGTTGTTTTCGGCAGATGGATATTCTCTCAATGCAAATATTGTAAATTGCTTTTGCACCGATTCAATTAAGTCTATCGATATCGAATGATATGGTAACCATACGACACAACAGTATTCAAGCAATGATTGAATTAGAGTGTTATATAAAGTCTTGAGTGTATTGAGATTTCTTATGTCAAAGCAAAAGCGTTTGATAAATCCAAGTGTAGATTTTGCTTTAGACACGATCATATTTATGTGGTTATTAAAATTCAGTTTCGAATCCACAATCACACCAAGGTCCTTTTGCTCTTTAACTCTCTCAAACACGTGATCCCCATAATGGTAATTTCCAATAAAGATGTTCGATTGTTGTTTGTTGGTAATTGACATCACTGAACACTTGTTTAAGTTTAGGTGTAAATCATTTGCGATATGGTGTATCAATTTATCGATAGCACGTTGAAGCTTCAATGTGTCCATAGCGGAATTGATTGCAGCTGCAATTTTAAGATCATCAGCAAACAAAGATATAAACACATCAATACCCAATTCCTCAACTATGTCGTTGATAAATAGTAAAAAAAAGTGTAGGTCCCAAGTGACTTCCCTGAGGCACACCCGAGTTTACTATGAATTCCCCGGAACTTCTACCATTGTAGTATACAAATTGACGACGGTCGCGAAGATATGATTTGATCCAATAGATGAGGTTACTAGGTATATTATATCTGTTTAACTTTGAAATCAATATATCATGATTGACTTTATCAAAGGCCTTTGCAAAATCTGTGTATAGCACATTTACTTAGAGAATCCATGTTGTTTCGGTGATATTCTATTTGCAGCCATATCAGTCAGTTTAATATTCACGAGTTTCTCAAAGAATTTAGCTATAGTTGTTAGTTTAGCTATACAGCGATAGTTTTCAACATTTGATCTAGATCCCTTTTTAAAGATTGGAAGGCAGCTCGAAGAATGAATGGTTTTTTCGGCATCTTCTTTTAAACGTGGGTATTTAAATAGTACACAGTAAAAAATAAACGCCGGAATCTATGTGGATATACTCCTGGTATAGGCGCCCATGTGTAAAATCCCCTGTTAGGTATACTATTCAGGCGAAAAAACAGACACAACAATTCAGTGGAATTGCTCGTATGCTGTGAAGCATCGGCAAAAATATATGCGTAAGCCAAGCGGTGTGGTAAAATTGGAAATATATCCAAAAAAGTGAGTCGTCTATTGCTTCATGCTCAAGCTGAGCTGAGCTCGGTGTATACAAATGACACAAGGAAAGAAAACACGCGGTTTTCAGAAAAAAAAAAAATGCAAATATATTTGATTCAATTTAGCCGAAATTGTTTTTTTTTTTGCGTTGCTTGGAATTAGAGCCAAATCGCATGTTGGTTTATAAGAAACATTTTTCCATACAATTTAATGCTAATTAAATTAAGTGTATTTATTCATGTCAATTTAACAAAATTGAAGAATACTTGCTATCGCATAAAAGTGAATTGTAAACCAACCAGTTGTTATTGATAATGTAAATTTCTGGCAAGATTTTCATATTTCATTTTGACTTTTTTTCCCCAGGCAACTAATTCCGCTAGAAATATTAGCGCTAAATAGGGAAGCGCACTAAATAGCAACGCTATACATAATATATATATTCATTTCAATTTAATGCAAATTGAATGGAAATAGATTAAGGATTGATTGATATTTATCAGCAATTTTGTGTCTCATTTCTTTTGTTTTCAGAGCCACGCTGGCAAATAAACGAAAAGTGCAGGAAGCATTTAAGCGACTGAAGGAAGAGAGAGCGAAAAAAGGAAAGATGGCCGAAACAAACAAAGAGGAAGAAAATGCATATTCCTGGCGCCAATATTACGTAGATCGTATTCGTAAACTGGTTGAAACGATCACCAGTCATTTGGAAGAATACAACTTACATGATCTACGCATTAAAATGTCCAAGCTGGACGAATCATCGAGCCATTTCACGCAGAAATGCCTCGATCTTCGTTGTACCGTCCCACAACCAACAACGACGGATGAAGATGAAGAAATTGAATCCTTAGCCGATTCAATGAAATCGCACATGGTGGCTGTAGTATCGTAACGGGCAACACTGCCGTGAACTGTCATCGCATGTGCGTTGACAGTAGCAAATAAGAAGAATAAAGCATTCAATATCGAGGCACTGAAGTGAACGGTTGTGATTACACGGACTCTACATTGGCGACACAGGCAGGCGAACAAAGCACGTGGAATAGACGAAAAATATTATTTTAGGAAATAAATCGAATAATCTCAGTGGAGAATGAATAGCGGTAAGAAAATTTTGTTAAAATGCAGAAGAGAGAAACAGTGAAAAGTGACATCAACGTGCAAATGTGTGTTTCACGGACCGACAAATCCTTACAATTTTTGTTTTTTTTGTTTAATTTTAACGAAAGAATTTTGAGCATGAATTAATTTCAATTTCGATATAAATTCCGATTTTGCCAAATACCTTGTCAAAGAAAACTATTATTTCGTAATAGTTGCAAAGTCTAACGGTTTGGTCAGCAAAGTGAAACATGTCATTTCATGTTAATGATCACGTACAAAGTCGAGCGCAATGGCGCCAAAAGACGATGCCATTCGTGGAACGGAATGCTGAGACAATCTGATGTTTGTTAGACATGTGCAATTTCACCATCGCATGACACAACCAAATCGAACATACGAAATAAATAAGAGCGTTGAAATAGTGCAACTTAAATGGGATTGCAAAGAAAAAACAAAACTGCTATATGTGCGGCTTTAATGACTGCAAGAGAAAGAGAGAGAGAAATATTTGAAACTGAGTGCGACTTAAATGGGATTGCAATAAGAGAAAAAGAGAGAAATATATTCGAAAAAAAAGGTGCAACTTAAATGTATGCAAAGAAATATCTTCATCGAAACTCTGGGCATTTTGAATGTTTGCGAGAGAACTGTAAATGGAGCAACTTTGAAGATTGCTAAGTGAGATTCATGTCAGGAAATAAGGAACAATCAAATTTGAAATTCGACGATTTAAATGAGTACAGTGGGATGAGATTTGATAAATTGAATGTGGAATTGGAGCAATGTGATATGAAAATAGTAGAACGAAAACGGTTTTGTATACGATTGGCATAGAAAGTCAAAATAGTAATTGAATTTGGGTTTGAATTGAAGAAATGTGAGTGGATAAATTGAATCGAAACCTTTTTACTGACGGGTAATAAATAGTCCATTGCACCGTATAAACGAGGTACACGAATTTCACATTGACAAGTATTCTCAGTCCGACTTCGATTGGCTCGTTGGAATGAACAATTAAGATTGAAAATAAGAATCGATACATGAACTAGGAATCGAAATAAAACGTTTTGTTGCTCGAACTATTTCAGATTTGTCTAAACTTATGGGCATTGCGCCATTTGACTACACAGCATGCACCGATGGAGGTGGACATGACTGGCAGATTTGGGTACGGTCATTTGATTGGTATCTGCAAGCAAATAAAATCGAGGACGATCATGAAAAATTTGTCAAACTGATGCATTTGGCTGGATCAAAGGTTCAAGAATTATTTGCAACATTGCCCGTGCCAGAGAGCGTGAAGAAAGTCAACCGAGGACCGTTACGAGATGGATTCGTACCACAATTAACTGAATACGAAATGGCATTGGCCAAATTGAACGAACACTTCCAACCGAAAAAGAATTTAACATATGAACGGCATGTGTTTCGCCAAATTAAGCAAGAGCCCGATGAGAAAGTGGCATTTTTCACGATGCGTTTGCGCAAGCAGGCAGATCGGTGCGAATTTGGTGACAAACTTGAAGAACAAGTCAAAGACCAAATCATTGGAAACTGTGCATCCGAAAAATTGCGCCTCAAGCTACTGTCATTGGGTGATTCGAATTTGGATCGAATTTTGAACGAAGCTGAACGATCAGCAAAGATGAGTGCTACGGTTGTGGATATACGGGTCACCGCCAATACGATGAAAAGTGCCCGGCCAAAGGCAAAACGTGCAATAAATGTGGCGGTTTCAACCATTTCGGCCGGAAGTGCAACAGCAAAAATCAAAGACGCAGTTTCCCAAACAAACAGTATCAAGCAAAGACCAAAACAAATGGAAATTTTGGAATAAAGCGTGACTATACGGCAGCAAAGTGTGAAAATAAGGAGCCGGTTGACAAAAAGGCCAAGACTGAAGACTCTGACACGGTGAAAATGATTGACACATATCAGTCGAATGTGAAAGACGATTACATTTTCTGTATTGGGAACCACGCTGGAAACGAAATTAAGTGCAAAATCGGTGGTGTGGCAGTCACTGTTATTATTGACTCGGGTTCAAAGTTCAACATCGTCGACGCCGAGGCTTGGGAACATCTCAAAGCAAACAAAATTGCGGTGATAAGCCAAAGCAAAGGCTCCAATGGTCATGATTTCAAATCTTATGGTAATTTCCAGTTGACAATGATTGGTTCATTCAAAGCAAAAATTGAAACATCATACAATGAATGCGTTGCAAAATTCTGCGTTTTGAAAAATTACGGAAAGATTTTGATCGGCTATGAAACTGGCAAACCGTTGGGAGTAATGAAAATTGGCGAGAACGTGAATAAAATCAATGAAATCGTATCATCAAAAGTCGAATTGAGCAAGATCAAAGGATTTGTTGTCGAAATTCCGATAAACCAAGAGGTTAAACCAGTGGCACAGCCATATCGACGCATTCCAGTGCCATTAGAAGAGAAGGTTGACAAGAAAATTGACGAGTTATTGGCTAAAGGAATTATTGAAAAGGTCAATGAACCGTCACCATGGATTTCGCCGATGGTTCCCGTTCCAAAGGGTGATGATGTTCGGATTTGTCTTGACATGAAGCGAGCCAACGAAGCAGTGATTCGAGAAAATTATCCACTGCCAACAATGGAAGATTTCCTACCACACATTGGAAAAGGACGGGTGTTCACCAAATTGGATGTAAAGGACGCTTTCCATCAGGTCTAAGACATTTTGATTTTGCATACAAAACGATTACGTGATTTTTGAAAGACTGTCATCAACAGTAATTAAGCGTTAGCACATTAACCAATCATGTGATCGCTATTGATACCGCACTACTCATTCCTATATTCATTTATTGCTCTAGTAAATAAGCGATTTTGTTATTTGGATATAATTAAAGTAGAGTGATAGTTTTAAAATCAACTAAAGAGGATAAAAGAGAAATATAATCAAATAGAATTGATAAGATTCAAAGTGCGATTAAAAGTATAATAAAGGAATAAAAATCTAGTAATCGTTGATGTATTTTACTACAAAAAAAAAAAAAAAAAAAAAAAAAAAAAAAAAGAAGAAATAATTAAATAAATAACAAATCGATCAAATTTAATAGGTGGAAATTTCTGAGAATTTACGGCAAATAACCACATTCATAACAAGCAAAGGTTTGTACCGCTACACTCGATTGATGTTCGGCATTACTTGCGCTCCTGAACTATTTCAAAAGATCATGGAACAGATTCTGGGGCAGGCTGTGAGGGGTGTTTGAATTACATAGACGACATCATTGTCTATGGAGAAACAAGGGAGCAGCTAAATGAAAGAGTTGAAAAAGTTCTTGCAACGCTCAAGACACTCAACAAAGACAAATGCATGTTTGGGGTTGAAAAACTCGAATTTCTGGGACATCACTTGTCAGCGGAGGGAGTCACACCGAAACACGATAAAGTTGAATCTATTCGAAATTTCCGTCGACCGACCAATGTGGAAGAAATGCGTAGTTTTCTTGGCCTGGTAAATTTCGTTGGAAAATTTATACCCGATTTAGCCACAACAACTGAACCATTGCGAAATTTAACAAAAAAAAACACAGGATTCGAGTGGGGAGATGATCAAGAGCGTGCATTTATCAAATTGAAAGAGAGTCTTTCGAGCGAATTAGCTGTTGGTTACTATGACATCAAGGATCGTACGCAAGTTTATGCAGATGCCAGCCCAGTCGGTTTAGGCGCAGTGTTAATACAATAAATGACAAAGGACCACGAGTGATCGCATATGCGAGCAAAAGTTTATCGGACACCGAGAAGAGATATTGTCAAACTGAAAAAGAAGCGTTGGCACTAGTCTGGTCAGTAGAACGTTTTCATTTCTATTTGTTTGGCCGTTGGTTTGATCTCATCACAGATCACAAAGCATTGGAGGTTATTTTTGCGCCAAATAGCAAACCATGTGCAAGAACGATGGGTCTTACGGATGCAATCTTATAAATTTAAAGTCATTTACAGACCGGGAAAGAATAATATTGCGGATCCGTTGTCGCGTCTGGTAACAACCGTAAAGCCACAACCATGTTTTGATATTGGCACCGAACTATATGTAAATCACATAGCAGCTACAGCAGCACCAGTTGCTATTAAGTTGAGCGAAATAGTTGCCGATGAAACAATCGAAGCGGTTAGAAAAGGCCTGAATCAAAAGAAATGGGAAGGAAAAGCATTGCCATTCAAATTGTTTGAAACGGAACTATGTTTTGCGGGATCAATTTTGTTGAGAGGAAACCGTATAGTAATGTCAGAAAAGTTGCGTTTTCGCACGTTAGAGTTAGCACATGAGGGTCATCCTGGGATGTCTAAAATGAAAAAGCGACTGCGTACTAAGGTGTGGTGGCCCAAGGTGGATTCGGATGTAGAAAATTATGTCAAGAAGTGCCATGGTTGTACATTAGTATCGGCACCGCCGGCACCGGAACCATTGATCAGAAAAACATTACCAGATGAACCGTGGCAACACATTGCAATGGACTATTTGGGCCCACTACCATCCGGTGACTATTTATTGGTTGTAGTGGATTACTTTAGCCGATATAAGGAGGTTGAAATCATGAGGAAAATTGATTCGACTGAAACTATCAAGCGTTTGCGCACTATTTTCGCACGATTTGGCTACCCATTTTCCATTACAGTCGATAATGGTACTCACTTGATAAGTCAAGAATTTAAAGACTTTTGTACTGAAGCAAATATCCATTTAAACTCGACAACCCCATATTGGCCTCAACAAAATGGCGAAGTCGAGAGACAGAATAAAACGCTATTGAATGTATGACCATCAGCCAAGGCCAGAAAACCGATTGGAAAATGGATCTCCAAACTTATTTGCACATGTATCGATCCAGTCCGCATGCGACCACATTAAGAACACCGTCTGATGTTCGGTCGAACGATTCGTGATAAAATACCAAACATTTATCAGCCGATGGAACAAGACGAAGAATTGCGGGATAGAGATAGAGAAACAAAGGAGAAAGGTAAACAGTTCGCGGATGCTAAGCGCCATGTAAAACAAAATGAGATAAAAGAGGGAGATGAAGTATGGCTAAAGAGAATGGTGAGGTCAAACAAATTGGCACCATCATTTGATCCGGTGACACACAAAGTAGTCGAACGTAAAGGCGCTGAATTGATTGTTAAAAACATGGAAACAAACAAACGATATCGTCGCAATGTTGCACACGCAGTGCTGGCTCCCAGCCAAAAAGAAGAGATTCAATCGGACACGGAGAAGTGCCAGGCACCAGAAGCCACTGAAGCAATACGGCCTAAACGGAACCGCAAGCCACCGATGCGTTATAGCAATTAGATTTAACAAAAAGATTAATTTGACATGTTATTTGCAAAAATTATTTTACTTTATAAAGAAGAAAGTAATGTAGTATCGTAACGGGCAACACTGCCGTGAACTGTCATCGCATGTGCGTTGACAGTAGCAAATAAGAAGAATAAAGCATTCAATATCGAGGCACTGAAGTGAACGGTTGTGATTACACGGACTCTACAGTGGCGAAACTTGAAAAGTTTGAGCGCGAGATTCAGGCGGAATCAGAGCGTAAAAAACAAGAAGAAAAAAATCAGATGGTACAAAATGGCCAAGCGGCTATGCCAAAGACCACGGCACTATGCTTTTCAGGAAGCATTTTTGATTGGCAACTCTTCGAGAAGGATTTCAATGCTGAAATGGCAACGGATGTCGGCATAAGCGATGTCGAGAAACTCATGCTGTTAAAACCATCGGGATGATTTAAAAAACAAGTACATGTGGCGCCACGGACTGAGTTGTAAAAATTATTAAACTTATGTCAATTGAATATGTCTCAACAGATGGTGCTCAAGTGACAAACTAATTTCAATAAAATTTAGTGATTTAATTTCATTATATACAAATATAATAATGTAATGTACTTGCTTTCTACACATTACATTCAAAGACTCAATTATATATGTCATATTCATTGCTCTTTTAATCGTTAATTCACCATATCATATTTGATATTTTGTGTTTGACATTTAGATTTTAGTGCTACCCGATGACAATTTTGAAACAATGTGTCGTTGATTATGAAGTTTCAATTGTAAGATCATATGTAATAGACTGAGGTTGATGTGTTCAAGTTCAAATAAAGTGATAAAATTCGAGTAAAATTTTAGTGTTCAAGCAAGTTACTATCGTCGTATAAAATGGAGTCTGTTGAGTCACAGAACCGTTTTGATGGACACGAACACTGGGCTTTGTATGATGACAAATCATCAAGATCCTTGTGCAAAATCAAAAATTGTAAGAATCTCACTCTTGTTTTCTGCCAGAAGTGTGGGGTTCATTTGTTTTTTTAATAAAATGTACTCACATAAATTTCATTTTTCAAATATGTTTCTTTTAATTTTCGCAAAAATGTGTCTTCTTTTTGGTTTTCCATCTTGATGGTAAAGGCTGCTATGATTCTCACGCTTTGTGCAGAGTTTGGTGTATTGTGTGCGTTTGTATTGTGCTGGTGAATATTGCAAACACCACCAGTGATGTTCAGAAACATCAAACAAGTTCACACATACACGTTTGTATTCGCCTATATTGAATCATTTAATTTGATGTTTCTGAACATCACTGGTGGTGTTTGCAATATTCACCAGCACAATACAATTGTATTTTTTTTATTTTCAATGATTTTAAATTTTCAAGAATAAACAATGACATAACCTCAAAACTTACCGGCTTTTTGGCTTGGTGATATTATGACATCGAGCAACACGTATGCAAAATTGATTTGAATAAGTTGTAAAAAATTTACAAATATCACATATGATATGGCCAACTTTACAACAAAACCGCAACAAAAAATCACAACAAATGATAAATTTTCAAATTTAATGCTATAATTGCAATACCACATATATGTAAATATTTCATTGTTCCATCTAGGAATTGCGAAAAACAACAACGCCATCTGTTGGAAATTTATAAACGAAATTGAGTTTCAAATATGTTGACATCCGAGTCCGTGGCGCTCATAAGCAAGATATGCAATTGCTCAGTCAGTTCGCGCCGATGGTTAAAACAAACATGCAAAGATACTCGGAATAATCGCAAATGTTGAAAAAATTTTCCAAGCGTGGAAAAAATTGAGCAATTTATATGGCGACACATACAGCCAAGCGATGCTGTGTGTGAAACGTTTGATAAACATAGGCAAAATAAATCAAGCAAATGCACATTCGCTCACAGAATTGCTAAAGAAGCTAAATGCATGTGCAAAAGGCTCCGACCATCGAAGATACAGTCATAGCTAAAATTGTAGCGCAGAAGTTGGATAATGAAACCACTAAAGTGTGGGAACGTCATCATGCTGGATTGGCAGCACCGTGGTCAGAAAACCAACAGAAGAGCAAAAACGAGCATTTGCCATCATTTGTTGACTTAAATGCGTTTATGGAGGACGAAATTCTACTCCATATGAAAATGGACATGCGGGGTGCAGCAGGCGACACACCTTCGCTTGCTCAAAACAATTTACACAAAAAATCTGACAGTAAGCATTTCGCAAGCGACAACAAATACAACTTGTGCTGTGTGTGCAATGGTGAGCGCTTATTGTTCAGATGTGAAAAATTTAAATTGATGGACTTTGATGCACGCTGGCAAAAAGTTCGTGAAAATTATTTGTGCAAGTCTTGCATGCGCGAGGAGCATCCGAATGAAATGTGCGAACATGAAACAAATCGTGATCCGTGCCGTACAAGCACAACAATCCACGAGTAATTGCATACCACAATTCAACCTTGTGCCCAATCAGATTTGGACTGCCAGCGGGGCAAGAACCGGTTGATTACCAATAAATTAATGCGGAAAAAAGTTTTCGTTTGCAAGCACGGCATGCAGCCGGTGAAACGAATCCAAACGGAAATTTCCAGAAGATAATTCATTTTTTCCATAAATAAATACATGCATAAACTAAATTTATTGAACAGGCAGTTCACAGATGTATACTCAAATCAAAATTGTTGTACAGGCAGTTTATCAGAGCATAAATAAAACAAGCAAAAAAGACAAAAGCAATGTCTTTCATTTATTAGATTGTTTGTTCTCTCACTTTTCTTAGCGTTTTCAGATAAAAACACTGCAGAATGTAAATATGAACCAGATGAGAGGTGATTCATTCTGAGAATTGCTCAAGCTGAAGCAATTCATAAGAATTCATGAAATGAATTCATCAGATTGTCATCATGCACATGCAATAGTTTGTCAAACGGTCAAGCATGCCATGACATTTGTGAAGCACGTTGGTTGCGAACACAATTTGGCTTTCTGGAATGTTCAATGCGAACAAGAGCGAAAATTCGACGCGGCAGCTCATCATTGCAAGCGGCAATGAAGTACATGTACGTGAGCGAGATGAATAGACATCGCAGAGTCACATTATGCCAATGCGAGCGCTGTTTTAGTCATTCTGCGCTCAGCTCTTACACAGTACAGTCGCATGCTAGTAACAATAAAAATCGAAAAGAAAATCAACGTATTTAAATAAATATCCGTTGATACGTTTAAGTTACTGCAAATTAATTAATTAAAATAGAAAATGTTCGATTTACTTCAAAGTGAAGTGTTTTTATTCATATTCATTTCACAAGTGTCCGATTTATTTCAAGCAGAATATTGAAAATTAAAAAAAAAAAAATACATATTGGGTGTGTTCCTAGAAAGACGCGCTTTTTTTTGTTCAAAAAACCATTTATTTATGTATGAAAATGAAAATACACGTCATTCAAAATATTGTCCATCGGAAGCTACGACTTTTTCCCATCTTTCAGGCAATTTATGGATTCCATCCCAAAAGAATTGCTCATTTTTCAGAGCGAAGAACGAATCGAGCCATTTTTTGATACCTTCAACTGAAGTGAACCGTATTCCGGAGAGGTGATTCTGCATCGACCGAAACAAGTGGTAATCGGAAGGGGCCAAGTCTGTGCTATAAAGCGGGTGAGGCAGAATTTCCCATCCGACGTTTTCCAAATAGTTTTTAACAGGCACCGCAAAATGTGGCCGAGCATTGTCATGATGGAAAATTATTGACTCATGTCTAGTCGCATATTCCGGCCGTTTTTGCTTAATTGCTGCATTCAATTTGATCAATTGTTGTCGGTAGCGGTCCCCATTAATGGTTTCACCTGGTTTTAGCAGCTCATAATATAGCACACCCTTCTGATCCCACCAAATACAGAGCATTACCTTAGCACCATGAATATTCGGCTTTGGTGTCGATTTTGCAGGCTTGCCGCGCTTTGTATATGATTTCTTTCGCTTCGGATTATCGTAATGAATCCACTTTTCATCATCAGTCACAATACGATGCAAAAAACCCTTCCGTTTTTGCCTTTGAAGCAGCTGTTCACAAGTGAAAAATCGCCTTTCAACGTCTCTCGGCTTCAATTCATATGGCACCCAATTTCCTTGCTTTTGAATGTATCCAGCTGCTGTCAAGCGTTTGGAAATGGCTGAGTGAGTGACTCCCAATGATTTTGCAAGTTCTTCTTGAGTTTGACATGGATCTTCATCAAGTAATGCCTCCAATTCGTCGTCTTCAAACTTTTTTGATGGACCTGGTCGCTCTTTGTCTTCTGTATCGAAATCACCACTTCTAAACCGTACAAACCACTCCTGACACATTCTAATGCTTACAGAATATTCAGGGTAAGCTTCAATGAGTAAACGTTGCGCTTCTGTTGCACTTTTCTTCAAATGAAAGTAGTGTATCAAAACTTCCCGCAAATGTTGTTTTGAAGGCACGTTACCTATATTAGACATTTTCGATTATGATAAAAACTTCTGCAAAAATACGACTGTTCACTTTGACACTTGTAATTCAATAGATTTGTTGATGCTCTTTAAGATAGAATAGCTGTCACTGTCAAAAAAATGGCGCGAGTGAATCGAAACGAAGTTAGTAACGATGCGCGTCTTTCTAGGAACACACCCAATATATCTAACAGAATTTTAGTCAAATTCTGCATGAACTGAAGACAAGCAGCCTGGCAAAATTATAACCAGGAAAGCAAGCAAACTTATCGCAGAAGGCATACAAACCATGGCTGCACAACTAAAATTAAGAAAAGAAAAAGCCGAAAAAAGAATCAAACATGCGGTTGATCAGATAAACGATGAAGATGTGTTCCAAACATGGACAAAAGGTGTTTTGATAGAACGTCAATCGCAGCTAAAAGATTTCAGCATGCAGCTTGAAAAAGTTCTACAAGAAGCGATTGCAGAACTCGACGAAGAAAATCAAGATAATTATGAAGAAGATTTTGCCCTGAACGATCAAATATTAACAGCCAAGGGTAAATTGGCTGATAAAATAACGGCATTAACTCAGGCAGAACCTGAACTAAAAAGTAATGCACCAAAAGAAATGCTGCACTTGGAAGTCATGCACGCTCGGAAGACAATCCGGCTGATTTGGTCAGCAGAGGAATGAACATGCGTGACTTTCTGAAGAGCAAACTTTGGTTGGAAGGCCCAGTATGGCTTAAACAAGCTGAAGACAACTGGCCAGTCCCGAAAATAACAATTACTCCAGAAATTCGTGATGAAATCACAATGGAATGCAAACCAAAAATGCCCAAAGAAAGAGTATTTAATATTTTTTCTGGTACAGACAACGCAGTCTTGTACAACAAATACCAAAGCTTGAACAAAATCTTAAATGTTACAGCTTATGTATTTAGATCATTCCGAAAGAACGAGACGCATATCAAATATGAACAAAAAAGTGCATACAAGCAGGTGATCCGATGCCTGCAAAGAGTTCAATATTGTCACTCAAACCGGCCATCAAAGATGGAGTTCTCAGAGTTGGTGGTCGTATTGGCAGGGCAAATCTTGCTTACGACAACAAGCATCAATATATCATTCCTCAGAAATTAAGATCCTCTTTTCTGTTTCTGAATTATGCACATGAAATGACCATGCATGGAGGTGCACAAATAATGACACAATTTTTACACAGCAAATTTTGGTTTCCAAAAATGAGATGTGAAATAGGAAATTTCGTTAGGACATGCATTCCATGTGTCAGACTTGCACAAAGAGCTGCGAGTCAAATCATTGCTGAATTGCCTGAAATACGATTGAGGCCAGCGCCACCGTTCCAACACGCTGGGGTGGATATGGCTGGACCTTACCAAATGCGAGCATTTGAGAAATTATATGCAAAAACCAGAGCACGCACGCTTCCAGACATGAAAGGCTGTATTTGTATGTTTGGTCA
The DNA here is from genome assembly GCA_028476595.1 of Obolodiplosis robiniae. Lineage (NCBI taxonomy): Eukaryota > Metazoa > Arthropoda > Insecta > Diptera > Cecidomyiidae > Obolodiplosis > Obolodiplosis robiniae. The sequence goes on along the minus strand of CM052015.1, from coordinate 28,855,942 downwards.
CGCGTGCCATACATTTAGAAGCCGTTGAAGGCATGTCATTTGACAATTTTCTGGTTGCCTACACAAAGTTTACCAGTAGAAGGGGCAACCCAGAAAGGATCTACAGTGACCATGGCACCAACTTCAAAGGCGCTGATACAGAGCTCAAAGTTGAATCTTGGCAAAGCGATATGTGCATTTGAAAGGCACTGAATGGCATTTCATCACCCCATCTGCTCCTCATGAAGGAGGCATTTGGGAAGCAGCAGTAAAGCAAATGAAACACCATTTGAAACGCGTCATTGGTGTACAGGAGTATTCATTTCAGGGCATACCAGCGCTCCTGGCTGGAGTAGAAGCATGTCTGAATTCAAGACCACTCTGTAAAATGTCAGATGATCCAGAAGATCAAGAACCACTGACCCCTGCTCACTTTTTAATTGGTAGACCACTGATACTACCAATTTAAGAGAGGTGCGGCACGCCACCATATAGACACCGTATAGATTGAAACGCCTACGTTCAACTGAACAAGAAAACCTAAAGATCGGACAGTTCGTTATCATCAAGGCTGAAAACATCGCCCCAACCTATTGGTCAATGGGAAGGATCACGCAGATCCATAAAGGAAGTGATGATAAGGTGCGATCTTTTTCATTGAAGACGCAAGCGGGTCAGCTTGAGCGGTCAATACGAAAGATATGCGTTCTTCCGGGTGATATATTGGGAGTACAAATTGAAAACCGCGCATTCGTTACTAACTTCATATCTATCATAGATGTCATTATTTTGACTTTGACAGCTATTGTATCTTAAAGAGGATAAAAAAATACATTGAAAACGATCTGTCAAACTTATCATTCAGTTGAATACACAAGTTTATTATTGCGTTGAAAATGTCGAGCTACGTGCCTACAAAACAGCATTTGCGGGAAGTTTTACTTTATTGGTTTAATCTGAAGAAAAATGCTTCCGAGAGTCATCGTTTGTTATGCGAAGCATATCCAGAATATGCTCCGTCGATTAGAACGTGCCAGGAGTGGTTTGCACGGTTCAAAAGTGGTGATTTTGATGTGGAAGACAAAGAGCGTCCAGGCCAAGTGAAAAAGTTTGAAGACGAGGAGTTGGAAGCATTACTCGATGAAGACTCGTGTCAAACGCAAGAAAAACTGGCAAAATCATTGGGAGTGACACAACAATCCATCTCCTATCGTTTAAAAGCCATGGGAATGGTTCAAAAGCAAGGAAATTGGGTGCCATACGAATTGAAGCCGAGAGACATCGAACGCCGTTTTTTCACTTGTGAACAGCTGCTTCAAAGGCAAAAACGGAAGGGTTTTTTGCATCGTATTGTGACTGGTGATGAAAAGTGGATTCATTACGATAATCCGAAGCGAAAAAAATCGTATGGTTACCCCGGCCACGCATCAACATCGACGCCAAAGCCGAACATTCATGGCTCGAAGCTAATGCTGTGTATTTGGTGGGATCAGCTCGGCGTGATCTATTATGAGTTGTTGAAACCAAACGAAACCATCACAGGAGCATTGTACCGAACTCAATTGATGCGTTTGAGCCGAGCACTGAAGGAAAAACGGTCGGAAACGGTCGCAAGACACGATAAAGTTATTTTGCAACATGACAACGCTCGGCCACATGTTGCTCAGGTCGTTAAAACCTACTTGGAAACGCTTCGATGGGAAGTCCTACCCCACCCGCCGTATAGCCCAGACATTGCCTTTTCCGATTACCACCTCTTCCGATCAATGACACATGGCCTGGCTGAACAGCATTTCCATTCTTACGAGGAATGCAAAAAATGGGTCGATTCATGGATAGCCGAAAAAAGCACAGATTTCTTTCGACGCGGAATCCGTAATTTGCCAGAAAGATGGGAAAAAGTTGTGGCTAGCGATGGACAATACTTTGAATAATCAATTTGTAACCATTTTTCCATAATAAAGATCGAAATTTTGAAAAAAATGCGCGGTTTTCAATTTGTACTCCCAATAGAACTATCACATTGGAAAGGAGAATAAAAAAAAATGTGTAATATGATATGTATTTGAGCGGAGCTCTCGGAACTTAGATAAAAATGAGATTTTCACCGGGGCAATGTTTGGACGGCCCTGCTCAAATACATGTCGCTCATGCGGAGCATATCTGACAGGGAAAAGGTAAGAGTCATTAATCGATTATATCGGATCTCACCACCATTTAAACCTGTATCTTTTCTATTAGAAAAATCCATTCAACCATTGCAAGGTTGAATGATTAAAAATACAATATGTATAAATATTGCATTCGATAACTATGCTAAAAATAACGACACAACAGTATTCAAGCAATGATTGAATTAGAGTGTTATATAAAGTCTTGAGCGTATTGAGATTTCTTATGTCAAATCAAAAGCGTTTGATAAATCCAAGTGTAGATTTTGCTTTAGACACGATCATATTTATGTGGTTATTAAAATTCAGTTTCGAATCCACAATCACACCAAGGTCCTTTTGCTCTTTAACTCTCTCAAACACGTGATCCCCATAATGGTAATTTCCAATAAAGATGTCCGATTGTTGTTTGTTGGTAATTGACATCACTGAACACTTGTTTAAGTTTAGGTGTAAATCATTTGCGATATGGTGTATCAATTTATCGATAGCACGTTGAAGCTTCAATGTGTCCATAGCGGAATTGATTGCAGCTGCAATTTTAAGATCATCAGCAAACAAAGATATAAACACATCAATACCCAATTCCTCAACTATGTCGTTGATAAATAGTAAAAAAAAGTGTAGGTCCCAAGTGACTTCCCTGAGGCACACCCGAGTTTACTATGAATTCCCCGGAACTTCTACCATTGTAGCATACAAATTGACGACGGTCGCGAAGATATGATTTGATCCAATAGATGAGGTTACTAGGTATATTATATCTGTTTAACTTTGAAATCAATATATCATGATTGACTTTATCAAAGGCCTTTGCAAAATCTGTGTATAGCACATCTACTTGTCGTCGATTTTTAAACACAAAGTGAGTAAAATCCATGAGATTGGTCACTGTTGAACGCCTTTTATAGAATCCATGTTGTTTCGGTGATATTCTATTTGCAATCATATCGGTTACTAACTGACAGTTAGTTTAATATTCACGAGTTTTGTTGAAAAATTTTGCAAAAAGATCAGCTTGAACTTGAATATTAGTCGTTGATGTATCACCATAATGAAGAATTTTCGGTATATTATCAGTTTTCCTCCTTGAATTAATAATACGCCAGAATGATTTTGAGTCTGATCGAACAGTAGAAGCCATATTACTGATGTAGTCATCATAGAGTTTTGTATTCAATGAATCAAACGCAGCGAATGCTGCATCAAACGAACGTCTGTCACCCGAGATTTTGAAATTCTTCCATTCCTTATTTCTCTTGTTTTTTAGGTTGCGTAGTTGAGCATTGCTCCATGGACACTTTACATTACGTTTAATGGTATTCTTTGGTATGAACCGCTCTATTGCTGCCGTTAATGAATTAACAAGCACTGTAACCTTATCGTCCAGAGATAGATGACGACTAATTAGTTGATTTTCCAAGCATAAAGATGACAAATACTGATTCAAGCCAAAATAGTCTCCTCTTTTATAGTTATATGTGTCGGTATTTGGCTCAGATGAAGCAACATTGAAATGCCATTCAAATGTAAGTAAAATCGGTGAATGGAGATCTTCTACTTTGACTAACGGAGGCGGTCTAAAAATTGTTAGATTTTCGTGGTCGTTCGTAAATACAAGATCTAATAGTCTACCCATTGAATTACGAATATTATTGACTTGAAACAATCCAAGCTCACTTATTGTACCAATAAATTCAGCTGCATGTGATGGTTCTATTTGCTCTGGCAGGAGAATATTAGAATCATCATCCGCGATCCACGACACATTTGGCATATTGAAATCACCAGTCAATATAAAAATATCCGATGGACGGCATGATGAATGTATTGATTTTAAGGCATTAAGATGAGATTGATAAGTTTCGTTTGACGACATTGGTGGAATATACGAATTAAAAATAAATACATTTGTGTGCTTATTCAACGTTAATTTAACACAAATGCATTCAATCGATGATGCGTTGAAAATAGATATTTCTGAACAGATGAAATGAGATCGGACGGCTACCAGAACTCCTCCTCCACGTTCAAAAATTGAATCAGTTTGATCCCTATCTTTACGAAAAACGTTAAATGATGTATCAAAATATTCTGATGAAGCGATTCCATCAGTTAACCAGGTTTCAGTCAATGTGAAGATATCATATTCGGACAAAGATGAGTTGCGATACACTTCCTTTGATTTCGTTCTCATACCGCGCATATTCGAGGAGTAGATATTGATTTCCAATAAGTCCAGATGATTAACATTAATGTGGCCTGGCAAGTTGGTAGGCGAAGTATTTTGTATATACGCATTCGGTTTTGTTTCATTTGAATTGACTGCAGACGAATGATCACTTAGATAATGATGCGATTTATCGGTGAAGTTGTCGGTGTTTCTATCGGTGTTTTGTTGGGTGTTTCGTTCGGTGTTTTGTTCGATTGTGATTTCGACGAGGTCATTGCGGTGCTGGCCGGTAATTGTGATTCGTTTGTTTCCGTTAAATCCGTTGAGGTCGAGTTGCGCCTGTTGTTCGAATTCAAGTTCGGAAAAAAATCACCTAAAGTTTTGTTTTGCAGAAACTCTCGGACGAAAACATTCTCTGGCCAGGCATCCGGAGCAGACAAAACATTAAAATCGGCTTCATTCACTTCGATTTTAAACGAAACGAATTTCAACGTATTGACATCCTTGTCCTTTTCCACCAATTTGTGTACATTGCACATCGACTTGTCACTTGCCAATATATTCAGCACAATGTAATTTACGATTTCTTCCGTGGTGGTCATTGGATCGAAACCGGAAACCCAAATTGCTTTGTGGAACACCGGTCTCTCGACGCGTTTCGGTTTTGTTACGATTTTTAGGCCAGTGACAGACGATTTTGTGCCCATGTCGGAATATTCGGGTCAATCGGTTGAGCCATGACGACGTATAAAAAAGAGGAAATGTCGTTCTTCCATAGAAAATGATTTTTGGTTTCATTTGCAGTCGTGGATATTGGAATGGAATGGGCATACCATTTTCATTGCTAAGTGGGAATACAAACAACACCCCACCAATTGATTGGTTTTGGAATCATGTTGCACTCGACCGATTGTTCGAGTTGCTTCTTCAGAGAGATTTACGCAAAGATCGGATCCATGTTCTGTAAGGAAAATTTTAGCTCATGACAACGTAAAATTCCTTCTGTGATATCGCAGTTTGAGGCTCTTATATATCGATTTACTGAAGACAAAGCCGGTAAATCACACTCTACATTCCGCTGGATAGTTTCAGATGCCAATGGATCAATGAGCATACGAATATAAGCTACAAACAATTTTATTTCGGGTTCATATCGATAGCCACCTGGTTTGCGTTGTGAATTTTTATACGCAGCTGCCAGTAATTTTTTGAGAAAGTAATGTGTTTGAGTGTCATTGTTCAAGTTAGTTCGGGCTAACACATTCGATAGTTTCTGCTCAATGTTAATTGCAAATGAATCAGTTTGAGTTGGTTTGAATCGATTGAGGCCTTTGTTTACACTATTCCTATCAACAACTTTCCGAACATGTTCCGCCAACATTTTGATAAGTTTGATATCACCCAGATGAAATTGAAAGGTTTTCGAATTTGATGCATACGATCTTCCAAAAATATTAATTAGCGATTCTAAATCATTTGGTATGGTATTCAATGCTTTTTTCTTTATATGTTGTTCGACATAGGCAATATTTTTATCGTCGATGGTTTTGAAGCTCAGTACATTGTCATAACCACACTCACTATTCGAATAGATAGAGTTTAAAAAATAGAATTAATAGAAAAAATCATGATGATTGCCTTGTTTTTTTAGTTTCTTACGTGAACTCATTTTTAATAAATACAGGGATATCGATACTCAGGTCTTCTTGAATTACAGTCCAACAAATATTCTCCATATTTATATAATTTCATGGAGTAAAGAAAATGGAAATGTGAAATTATTGACCGAAAATTAATCAGTGAATAAAGTATGTGGGGCAAATTTAAGATGAACGAATGAGTGGATGTACAATGTATGAGTAAATGTGAGTGTTCATGGCATAAGTACCGTCACCTGTAAAGACACACAGCGATATAAACATTCAAAGTTTTGGCAAATCATTGGAATCGTGAATGGAAGATACGAACGACAAGGCAAACAATTAGCAACGAATAGCTTCAACTGTTTTCCGAATCCTTGATCGGCACCAAGCCCAATTTCGCAATCGGTCGTTTTAGCATGTTATGCTGAGTCTTGACGGTGGCAACGCGAATCGAATTATCGCTGCCCGCATGCTATTCAACGATGCAACCCAATGGCCAATGGTTAACTGGGAAACGATAATCTTTTATAACAACCAAATCGTTTATTTTGATGTTGGGTTGTTTTTCGTTCCACTTTGTTCTAATTTGCATCGATGAGAGAATATCACGTCGAAATCGATGCCAAAAATGTTGAAGCATTTGTTCCATTAATTGATGTCGCTTCAGTGGGTTTGTTTCTGTCGGCGGTTGGGGTCGTGCGAGCAGCGCATTTCCGATAAGAAAGTGTGCAGTGAAATCGTTCGGATTATCGCTGATCGAGTGCCTTTTCTTGACACTTTGCAATTGATCGATTTCGGCTTGAAAATAGTCCCATTGTACCCACCGAATGAGCATGCGTTCGGCTGTTTGAATTTCAGCTACAGTGAGAGGAGTAATATTTTCGATTTTTTATTGAATTGATTACGTTGAAATCGATGATGTTGACCTTTTGAATTTGGTGCCGTCGCACAAAATATGAAAATATCGAATGACGTAAGCTATGCAGCAACGAAGGCGATTGTAGTTCGAAAATCGCTTTGTAATGAAATCGGAATATGGAATCTCGTTGACACTCAATTGATTACCATATATTTTGAACGTAATTCAGCTGGATCGTCATCAACAATATCGAATCAAGATTTTGGCCAATTTTCTGATGGAAGAGACAACCAATCAGGGCCTCGCCACCACTTCGATGTGTCGCGAAGTTGTGTGACATTCAAACGGATTGTCTTCAGACATAACGTGTTTCCATTGAGCGATATCGGTTTGCGAAAGAATTTTGTGAATGCGATGCACACGAAAATTGCCCAGCGGTTTGGATGGCCGCGAAACAGTGTATTTCGTTGCGCATGCTTTGAGAATTGGTGTTTATCCAGCGTGGAATTTCGATTTGATTAATGAGCCCGAGCTGGTTCACAATTTGAATCCACTCACTGCGAAGATCTAATGGGAGCGGTACGTCCCAATCAAGTTTTGCACTCCACACTTGATTCATTTTGGCTTTAGTGACGAACGGGTTTGACCAACCGAGTGGATCGAACAGACAAGTAATTGCTGACAATTTGGTTCGTTTGGAGATCGGATTATGACTGACGGAAAAATTCACGTTGAAATAAAAACGGTCTCGCTCAGTCGACCAACACAAACCCAAAGTTTTTATTACGCTGCTCGAGTTAAATAAACAATCAATGTTTTTGTTATGATACTCGGAAGGAATATGCTGCAAAATTTCACCACGGCACCATGAAGCAATTAATTGATTTGCTTTCTCAATGGTTTCGGTGACTGTGTCTCCACCAGACATAACTGTTGAAATAATCATAGTAGCTTAAATTATAAATCTATCAAACAGTGAAACTATAAATGGAAATATTTAAGTTGAAATATTGTCATTCTAATTCTGTACATTAAAGTGTTCATTACATTTTATCAGTTCTTCCGACTCTTATTTCTTCATTGGTTATGGGCCATATCTTTGCGAGTTAGGGTAATAATTCATCGATTTAAAATGAACACCAAAGTACAAATTACAAAGTTGAACAACAAGAATTATCACAACTGGAAATTCAAGATGGAATTGTTGCTGATAAAGGACAAGGTGTGGAAAACAGTCTCAGGAAATGCTCCATTAACAGTCACAAACGATTGGACAGAAAAGGACCAAATTGCAAGAGCTTTGATCGGCCTGAACGTTGAAGACAACCAATTGAGCTATATTCGGAATCAAACGAGTGCTAAGGAAGCTTGGAATGCTCTTAAAAATATTTACGAAAACGATTCAGTCGTTAACCTAGTTACTCGCCAAATGTATGCTACAAAAATGGAAGAAGGAGACGATTTACAAACACATTTGGAAACGCTCAACAATTTGTTCGGAAAAATTAACGATTTAAATGAAAAATTGTCTGAAACAATGAGAATCGGCATAATTTTAAGCAGTTTACCCCCTACTTGGAATACACTGGTTACAGCGTTGGAAGTCAGAAATGAAGAAGAATTGACAATGTCACTTGTTTTATCGAAACTTGCTGACGAAGAAATCAGACATAAATTTCACCCTGATTTCAAAGAGGAGAAGGTGTTAAAAATTCAATCAAATAAAAACGAGAACTCCGCAAATTCATCAGGATCAAGCAAGAAGTCGAACATCTTTTGTTATTTCTGCAAAAAGCGAAACCATGTGATGAGGGATTACCGCAAGTTCAAAGAATACAATGACAAGAATAAAGCAAATATTATCACCGAGGATAATGATAATTATGTTCTCAACATTTTGCACGAAGAAGGAAAGAATGATGAGGCTCATTTTGCGATTCAATCAAAAATCAAAGACTGGACACTAGATTCAGGTGCGACAAGTCACATTTTTAATAATGAAAATCTATTTCTTGAAATGAAACATGTTCAAGAGAAAGTCAAAGTCGTAAACGGTACCAGCATTGATGTATTGGGAAGGGGAATCTGCAAAATTCAATTATCAAACACTCAAGGAAAGAGTTCATCGGGAAAGCTGTCGGACGTGTTGTATGTTCCAGATATCAAAGGCAACTTTATTTCAATACGCAAAGTAACGATGAAGGGTTATGAAGTGAAGTTTTATGATGAGAAAGCAGACATTTCAATCAACGGAAAACTTATCGCAACGGCTACAGTCAAAAATGATTTGTATAAATTAAGTGAAGAGATTTGTGCTGTTAAAGAAGTTCATATTAAAAAAGCATGTATACATTATTTCCATCGTGTATTTGGTCATCGAAATAACGAATCACTTAGAAGAATGATAAATAATGGCATGGTAACTGGAATAGGACTGATCAATTGTAGTAATTGTCAATCTGAGTGTGCTGTTTGCAAGGAAGAAAAAGTGATTCGTAAAAGCTTTGTCAAAGAAAAAGCAAGGTCTACTACGAAATCTTTTGAATTGGTCCATACGGATTTATGTGGTCCAAGGTCAGTAGCAACTCACACACACAAAAAGTACTTTTTAACGTTCATCGATGATTATTCCCGGTACCCCAAAATTTATTTGTTGACCAAGAAGGATGAAGTGAATGAAAAGTTGATTGAATTTGTTACACTCGTGAAAAATCAATTCAATACTAAGCCGAAGAAATTCAATTCTGATCGAGGTGGCGAGTATACCAGCAAATTTTTGGAAGAATATTTGAAGAAATAGTCAAGGAATCGAATTCCAGTATACGTCGCATTACACACCTCAATTAAATGGTATAGCAGAAAGAAAAAACCGTTCATTAGTGGAAATGATTCGCTGTATGTTAAATGAATCAAAACTTCCCAAAATATTCTGGGGAGAAGCTGCAGTAACTGAAAACTACCTACAAAATAGGATGGAAACATCAATGCTTGAGAAGACACCATATGAAATGTTGTTTAACAAAAAGCAATGAGTAAAAGACATGGAAATCTTTGGCAGAGATTGCTACGTCAAGATTCCAAGCGAAAAAAGGAGATAATTAGACCAAAAATCCAGTAAAATGTTACTACTCGGTTACGATGAGAATAATTCGAATATTTATCGTTGCTATGATAAAGAAACGAAGAAAATTGTGATCAGCAGAGATGTATCATTCATGCAAATTGATGATAAGTGTGATAATGGAATACAAGTTTACTTCAAATCGAACACTGAAACTGGAAATGAGAATCAACAAAGTTCATCAAGTTCTTCATCATCTGATAATGAGAGCGATCATTCATTACCTAATATGAGTGAAGAAACTAGTTCTTCTGATTCTCCAGTTCCAACAATTCAAATATCAATGCGTAAGAATAAAGAAAATCCATCTGTACGATATGGTTATGAAAACGTGCAGTCAAAATACATGAATTGGTACCAAAAACCAGATTGTTCTGAAGATGAATGCAAAAAAAAAATTTCAATTCGCGAACCGAAAAACTATCAAGAAGTGCTAATCGATGATAACCAGCAAAAGTGGTTGGAAGCGATGGCAGAAGAAATCAATTCAATGAACAAAAATGACACTTGGGAGCTATGTCAGCTTCCAGAAAATCGCAAAGCTGTCGGATGTCAGTGGCTATTCAAAGTTAAAACAAGAGCCAATGGCGAAATCGAAAGGTTCAAAGCACGACTGGTGGTGCAAGATTTTCACAAAAGTATGGTGGATTATGATCAAGTGTTCGCGCCGGTTGTGAAACAATCATCATTCAGAATACTGTTATCGATCGCATCAAAGGAAAATTTGAAAATAGATCAATACGACGTTAAAACAGCGTTTCTAAACGGAAATATCAAAGAAGAAATTTACATGAAACAAGCGCCTGGTTTTGAAATCAAGGGAAAGGAAAACTACGTTTGTCGTTTACAAAGAAGTATATACGTATTAAAGCAGGCTGCCAAAAGTTGGAATGACGCAATTAATGAAACGTTGGAGAATTTCGGATTCAAAAGAAGCGAAAATGACCACTGCATTTATTTCAAACGTTTCAGTAACAATGAATAGTGCATTCCATTGATTTATGTTGATGATATACTGGCGATTGCGACGAATGAGAATTTATATCCGAAAATTGAGAAGGATATTTCATCCACTTTTGATATTCCGAGTATGGGAGAAGCAAAGTGTTACCTTGGCATTGCAATTGAGAGAGATTCAAATGGTATTTATTCAATTAATCAACAAAGTTATATTGAAAAAATCATTAAAGAATTTAGTTTGGAGAATGCAAAACCATCAAAAATTCCACTTGATATTGGCTATTAAAAGGTACAATCAAATGAACTGTTGCCATCAAATGGACCATATCAAACGTTGATTGGATCATTGTTATATGTTAGCCTGAATTCACGACCAGATATATCATCATCGGTTGTGATATTAGCGCAAAAAGTAAGCAAACCATCGCAATATGATTGGAACGAAGCAAAACGAATTGTACGTTATTTAAAAGGGACAAAAACATTGAATCTTCGAATGTCAAATAACGACGATGGCGAGTTAATTGGCTACGCTTATGCAAATTGGGGAGAAAGTAGAGCTGATAGAAAATCAATTAGCGGATACTGTTTCAAAGTCAATGGAGGTTTTATAAGCTGGTGCAGCAAGAAACAAACATGTGTTGCGCTATCGTCGACCGAAGCTGAATTAATTGCATTTACCGAAGCTACGAAAGAAGCACTTTGGTTGAGACGACTCTTGAATGAAATTTACAAAGAAATCGAAAGTGCTACAGTGATTTATGAAGACAATCAAAGTTGCCAAAAATTAATTTCAAATGGTTTGTGCTCACCAAGAACCAAGCATATATATAGATAAAAAGAAAATAGTTTGTAACTATTGTCCAACAGAGAACATGATAGCGGATATATTAACAAAACCTTTGAGCCGTATTCAATTTGAAAAATTTCGAGGATTATTAGGATTATATGATTAAGAGCGGGAATGTTGAAATAATCATAGTAGCTTTAATTATAAATCTTGTAGAGTGTAATTTACAACATTGACGGACAAACGGACGAGACGGCACAAGGCACTATAACATAGAATCAAATGTAGAATGAGTTAGAGCGAGAGAAAGGGTGTGTGTATGTATCAACACGAACAACGATTGTAAATGGTAAGCAAAGCGGTACACGAGAGAAGAAGAGAGCACTTCACACAAATGAGAGCGATGCGTTCGCCGACAGAAAAGTCACAAAGACGAAGCGGAAATGAACCTTCTTCTAGAGACGACCGGCAACCAAATAACATCGCAATTTAGAACACACCAAAATCGCTAACAATCAATTGAAATCTGCGAAGATCCGATTTTTGCTAAGCAGAAATAAAAAAGGAATAAAAGTGCCAATTGGACTGACGCTATTTATAAGAAATCGCTTTAATAAAAATTAATAAACTATCTCAAACTATACGAATTAACATTTATTGTTTGAGTTTTGTAGTAGGCCTTTTTGAACCATTACAATCTATCAATCAGTGAAACTATAAATGGAAATATTTTAGTTGAAATATTGTCATTCTAATTCTGTACATTAAAGTGTTAATTACATTAAATCAGTTCTTCCGACTCTTATTTCTTCAATAACATTATGTTGATGATGTTTCATATTTTATTGCTGAGTGTGCAAGTGGGTAGACGTGACTTTCAAAATCAGCTAGCATGTGTAGCGTTTTTATGGCGAGATATGCGGAAGGGCCGATGCCGAAGGTTACTGTTTGTAATGCATACGATTGAATTTTTGAATTTTCTTCCCAAATGACTCGTTGATATTTTGTGTCGTCGGGATGGACATCAATACAACGATAGATTTTTGAAATGTCTGTGATGAAAACTATTTGGTCAAGATATGCGTCTTCAAAAGAATCGATGTAATTTTTTACACAATAATCGGATGTTGGATCAAGAGTTTCGACACATTTTCTATGCCTTTCTAAGAATTCAGTGTTCATTTGTTCGATTTTCTTGAAACGAGACTCATAGTGACGCTTTGTATGACGATCAGGTCCGTCCTTTTTGAAATTGGACAATGCTTTCGACATTCGAAGGATTCAATCATCTTGCAAATCGATGAGTGTCACCACAACGGAATCATCGCCCTCTTCAGCCATGTCGATTGTAGATCTACCCACAAAATGAATGAAATCTGTTGTGTGCGCTCTCGGATGGTTCAGATGATGTCCCAAATAATCGGATGATGATGGATGAATTGATAAATCAAGTTGAATATTCCTGTCCAGGGTGGTGAGAGCTGGGTGCTCCGCTGCCAATGTGATGAGAGCGGTGTGCTCTGCTATGCAGTACAATGCAATGAGAGCGGTGTGTTCTGCGATGCAATTGTTGTTGGAACACAACTTCGAATGAATTAACTGCCGGCTTACATCGTAGATTTCGTTAAGAAGTTTGGACGCACTTCTTAAATATATATATTAGGATATATGATTTGACTTCTTTGTAATATTGTTTTGAGTCACAATAACTTAATCCATGAATACATAATAAACAATTTGAATTTTTCGGTTGATTTAAAAAAAACCGCTTTTGTATGGATCAGTAGTTGAATCTGTAACTAACATCACTCAAACACAGTTTATAAATATTATGAATTATGACATTAATTTTCTTGTATTTGGGTTGTGTTGAATTCCATACATTCATTTTTATATTTCCTTTTTTTAAATTCGCCAACGGCAAACACACTCTTCGTCGCACACAGCCACTGTGTTGACGCACGCCGCATTACACTCGATCGCATTGTAAGTATTCAGTATGTCATGGCGCACGCGGCACAGTCGGAATCGTTGGTTTAGAATGTGTATGCAAAGTGACTCATTCCTGATATTATGAAATGAATGAAATCATTTTGCACTCTTATCATTTTTCGACTTATGCATAGTTTGAGAAAATCGATTATTTAGTTCCTCGCGTGTTAATCGGCTACTCAAGAAGTAGCTCATGCATGGAAAATCGATTAACAAACGGTTCTCGCATTTGTCGCCTGCTACTTACCACGTAATTCAAACAACATTGTAGTTTAATTGCTGAACGCGCGCAACGTTGTATTTCAAATCTGGGACAACTAATTTGTGCCGATCTTGTTGTTTGGTAGAAAGTCACGAGATCATTGTATTGAAAACTAAGAACTTTATTTAATAAAACATTTAAATAAAAAAATCACTTCTATATTGAACGCCAAGAAGAGCAAAAGTCTTTTTGTTAATAATTTTACAGTTACTTGAAAGGAAAAAACAAAGCAAAAGTAAGTAGGTTTCCACTTGTACTACTAAAAAGCAAGCCCTCGAACACTGTGTCAGTAAAGGAAATGATATTATTGCATTTAAAAAACCTCGTGATCAAGTGACAACGAAACCTTCACAAAGACGTCGCTCCATGAATGTAGATGAAATACGCAGAATGGAAAGATTGGATGAATTGAATGAAATTGATGAACACGAATCGCCGCGAAATTCAGATCAAAGTATAGGCAACCTTAACGACACATTGATTGAAAATCGAATAGTAAGAAAAATACGAAAAATGAGTGACTTTCTGATAATGGTTGGCTAGTTGAAAGTGGATGGCAATCTCAGCAAAAACTGGTGACGATTCAAAAGAAATTTCGACATATACATGCTGTTGTTGAGTTAGACACAAAATCCGATGCAATCAAAATAAACACGTTTTTAAATCCCGTTGGAGGAGAGGTTGTCGAAATTGCTGATTCGTTCAACATGACTGTAGCACAAAGAGAAGCGTACGGTGATGTTGTCCAAGCATTCGAAATTTTTTGCTATATGAACGATACCCGTTCTACCAGCGAAAACAGCGAGAAAGCGAAACATTTGATGCATTTCTGATCGAAATAAGACGCCTCGTGCGAACATGTGAATTTAAAGAGCAAGAAAATTAAATTCTCAGTGAACAATTTGTGATGGCTGTGAATGACCTCACTTATGACAAAGCAGTAAGTAAATGCTGTTCGAGGGTTTACGAAGAATTAGTGTTTTTAATAACCCATCTTCAGAATACGAGGCTGCATGGCAAGCCTTGGTTGATCGTTTCGATAATGAAGATGAAATTATTGCAGAATATATGCAATGCATCTTCAATCTACCGGTACTAAATAGTAACCCGGGTAGAGCAAAACTTTTAGAAATGATTGACAAATCAAACCAAATGCTACGGGTAATGCCAAACTTCGGCTATGACGTAAGTTCATACGACCCATGGTTAATTTGCTGGCTAAAAGGCCGACTGGACAATACCACGGCAAAGAAGTGGAAGGACCAGGTTAAAAGAAATCAAAAGATTAAAGTGAAAGAGTTAATCGAATTTTTAGAGGTAGAAGCCTCTGAAGTGGCTGAGACAAATAAAACGTACTCAAAGCCAAAACCAAAGCACCAAAGAAAGGGCACTAACGTTCTACTAACGACAGTAGACAAACCAAGTTGTGCATATTGTAAGGGGGATCATCCTTTGTTTCGCTGCCGAGCATTCCTTGAGCTTTCAGTCGAAAATCGAATTAAGAAGGTGAAACAAGGAAATTTGTGCCTCAAGTGTATAATAATGAATGCAAGTTTGGGCCATGCAAAACATGCGAAAAGGATCACAACAATCTCCTGTGTTACAAAAGGGAGAGAGCCTCAAAGGAGGAGAAAGCCTCAACCTCCAGGCAAGAAACAGATTGACTCACAATAAATAATATCTCAGCACCGATATCAAAAGGTCAGTCTGTACTGGGAACAGTTGTTGCATCTGTGGCTTGTGATGCAATATACAACAAAATTCGAGCCTTGTGTGACAACGGTTCACAATTAAACTTAATTACGCAAAAGGCTGTAAAAAGGCTTGGATTAAAAATGGAAACGGTTTCGGTGCAAATAAGGGGAGCACAGAACACCAAACTCGACAAACCAATTAGTCGGGTAAAACTTAAAATGGAATTACCAAACAACAAACTTGTTGTTGCAGGGTCTTACGTAGTGAAAAAAGTCACTTGTGCCCTACCTGTAAGACAGGTGAATATGAATAAATATTCAGAATTTTCAAATCTCAAGTTGGCGGACCCCAATTACGGAACGCCAAGCATGGTTGATGCACTCTTTGGTATTGGGATTTGGATAAAAATATTGGGTAGTGGCCTTGTTAAAAGCAAGGATAAACTAGCTGCTGCCCAGGAAACAGAGCTTGGTTGAGTAATCTATCAAACGGATAGAGATACTGACTCTGAAATGGAAATAAAAACCTCCCATGCAATGCACATAGTGGAGGAAAGCGGGTTAGCTGAATTAGCTAGCATTTTAAAACGCTTTTGGGAAATAGAAAATATTCCCACCGTTCGAATGTTATCACCAGAAGAGGTCGAATGCGAACGGATATTCGCACAGTCTCATTCTCGCAATAGAGATGGACGATATGTTGGGAATCTTCCATTCAATGATAAAATAAAATTGCTTGGAAAGTCAAAGTCAATGGCCATAAAACAGTTCTTCTCAATTGAAAGAAAAATGTCGCAAAATGAGAATTTCAGAGAAGAATATATAAAATTCATGCGCGAATTTGAAGAACTGGGCCACATAAGTCGAATAAACGACAAGAAAGAGGATGGATATTATATGCCACACCATGGTGTGGCTTTTCCTCTAACAAATTTAGGCAAGTATTCAATGCATCAAGCAAGACTACCACGGGTGTGTCATTAAATGATTGCCAACTCGTTGAGGAAAAGCTTCAGAAAGATTTATCCAATATTTTGATAAATTTTAGATGCTTTGAAGTTGCGTTCACAGCGGATGTAGTGAAAATGTTCCGCCAAGTAGAAGTGAACGATTGCCACAAAAAATATCAAAAGATAATTGATATTCCAAAACGGTACCAGTCTCTGTTTACTTACATAAATAAATAAAATTAAAACTTTTTTCTTATTCTGTCATAAATTGCAAATTTTTTATTGCGAACGTTTTCGAGACACTTGTCTCATCTTCAGGCACCCAACAATAACTGATTTAAAATATTGAAAACAGCCAAATTGTGTCAAAATATGGTAACTTGATACTGAGAATCACATTTAAATTTAAATTGACAATGTTCACTGTGATTGAAAACATGCATTATTATTCGAATTTATATTTAAATATCTCATCCGTTGTCAAAGGTTTTAAATGACTATATAGATTTGAATTTGATGTTGTAATGTCTATTTGCCTATTCATTGAATTATTTTTTGTTCGATTAATGTATATTCTTTCATAAGCTGGCAAAAGTCTTTCATTGTTAACATGTTTCAAAAGTCGAAAACCCGCGAAAGTGTGGTGGTTATCTATCATATGGTCAGCTGGTGTTGATAGATGTTTTCTTTTTTGATGATATGGCCTATAATGTTCGCATAAACGATAATTTAAACCCCTACTTGTTCTGCCTATATAAACTTTTGGACAATTTTGGCATAATGCTGTATAAATTCCAGATTTATTTAAAACATGTGTTTTGTCTTTAACTGTCCCTAATAAGTTTTTCAATTTGTTACCTGCGCTGTTATTTGACGCTTTAATATTGTAACTATTGTAGATTTTTCCTATTTTATTTGATAAATTATCAACGTAGGTTACACTTGTGTAACAAAATTTATCCTTTTCATCAAATACTGAATCTAAAACCGTTAAATTATTGAGGTTTTTTCTGTTGGTATGTTTCTTGATGATTGAATCTACAATTTTCTCTCTATAACCATTTATTCTAGCGATTTTTTTGATCTTATTAACTTCTGTTTGAAAATCACTTTCATCCATAGGAATATTTACTGCGCGGTAACAAAATGAGTTGAAAGCAGAAAACTTTACATTTTTTGAATGGTATGAATTTGATGGTATGCAACGATCTGTGTTAGTATTTTTTCGGAAAATCTTGAATTTCAAAAAATCATCTTCCGTTCTTGTAACTGACAGATCTAAGAAATTTAACGTGTTATTGGTTTCATATTCAAAAGTAAAATTAATTATTCCTGGTTTAACGTTATTCAAAAAAGAAAGAAAACTGTCTATTTTGTCTTTGTGGATAACTATGAAAGTGTCATCTACATATCGTAGCCAAATTGGTGGAAAATCTGCATATGATTCTTTTGCCCTTCTTTCAAATTCCGACATGAAACAGTTTGCAGCGAAAGAAGACAATGGGTTTCCCATTGCTAAACCTTTAACTTGTTCATACATTTTGTTCTCGAATTGAACATATGTTTTTGATAAACACAATTTAACCAAATGCATGTATTCACTCACAATGTCACAATCCAAATTCAAAGAGTCTAGCCAGTTCGAAATTGAATCTACTGCTTCTTTAATAGGAATACTTCCATACATGTTTTCAATATCAATTGAAGTCAAATTATGATGGTTTGGTATTCTAAAATCTTTAACATTCTTAACAAAGTCAAAAGAATTCTTAACATAAAAACCGTTTGGTGGACTAAATTTGGTGAATTCATTACATATCCAAGATGCTAATTTGTGAGTCGGTGAACCAATGCTGCTACAAATTGGACGCATTTTGAGTGGACCTTCCTTATGAATTTTTGGTAAACCATACAATTTTGGTGTTGAGAAATTGCTTGGCAGTAACTTCATTCTCATTCTTTCACTTAAAATTGATTTACATTCATTTGTTGCTAATTTTACTTTTGCCATCCAGCTGTTGAGTTTTGTTTGTGGTTTATCTACTTCTTCATATGAATCGTTCTCCACGAGAATTTTCATACGTTCTTTGTACTCACTTTTATTCATAATGACAACTTTGTTTCCTTTATCAGCTTTAAGAACGATGATGTCGTTGTTTTTTATTTTTTCGAGCAAAGATTTCAAAGCTTTGTGTTGTTTTTTACATTGCTGACTATTTTCCTCCTTTTTCAATGATGATTCAATTGCTCTTGATACATCTCGACGTATTGCATTCTGATCCTCTGGTTCTAACTCTTCGATGGTAGTTTCTACTTCTGCTATTATTTGTTCAACCTGCATATTTTTCGGTTTGATTGCAAAGTTTAGTCCCATGTTCAATAATTCCAATTCATCTTTTGACAGTTGTATTGTGGATTTGTTGACAACAAAATTATCAATCAGTTCTACTTTGCATTAATTGTTATTACGATTCGATATTTCCGTTAGTTTCTTGTATTTTTTATTTAATACTGCTTTCTTTTTAATCTCATTGCACGAAATTATATCCATTATATGACTGTATAATTCATGGAATACACTCAGAGTTGTGTTGTTTACTCCATATGTTAATTTGTTGTGCAGTGTGTAAAGTTCTCCATCTAAATTGTTTATCTTGAAATGTGCGTAATTTATCTCTTGTTTTAACCAATAGCGTTGCGCTTTACTGATTGTTTTCGATGTTCTATTGTTGTTCACTGATGTTTTAATTTTGATGAAATTTGGAATCACATTACTTCTCTTGCACTTGATAAGAAATTCCATATTGACTCTTGCTTTCATGTGTTTCAATTTCAATTTACCACACTGTTTCAATAGTGATGTAATTTCTTCTTCGTTTGATGACTCATTTTTAACGTAGGTTTGAACAGTTAAAATAAGTAAATCTTTAACTCTGTTTACCATTTGGTAGAGTAGCTTACGGCCAAGCTTAAATAGAGTAGCTTACGGCCAAGCAGCCGCGCTACATTTGTCAGTTCGCGCCATGCAACAATGTGCAATGGACTATTCAAAGGAATATCCAATTGGTGCGGAGACAGTTTTGAACTCCTTTTATGTGGACGACACATTGAGTGGAGCAGACACTGAAAGTGAGGCATTGGAAAAGGTCAATCAAATGACCCAGCTCTTAAAAAATGGTTGTTTTCCGCTCGCAAAATGGTGTTTGTAGTATCCAACCCTGCGCGGTTGGATTCGAACAGACAATGACAGCTACAATAAAGAGTCAGTGGGAATATGAGAGCCGAAGAATATAGACGTCTTTGATTAACACGATTCTACAGTGTTCAAATAAACAAAAAATTTCTGGAAAAAGCCCAGAATTTTTAGATCTCAATGAATTCGAGTCGAAAACAGTACTTGGCGTGAGATGGTTACCTAAAACCGATGTATTTGTTTATAAATTAAATTCCAGAAATGGCAAACTGGACAAAAAGGCAAGTGCTATCCAAAAATTGGTAAGCTATATGATCCAAATGGGTACTTAGCCCCAATAATAATAAATGCAAAAATACTAATCCAGAAAATCTGGCAGGCAGAAATTGATTGGGATGAAAACATTCCATCAGCAATACTTTCCGCATGGACAACATGCCTGGAAAATCTGCCAAGTTTAAATGAAGTAAAAATTCCAAGATGGCTGGGAATGAAGGCCATTTGGATAACAGAATTGCACAGCTTTAGCGACGCATCTGAAAATGCATATGCGGCAGTAGTCTATGCAAAAACTGTAAGAAGTGATGGACATTCAACAGTTCATCTAATACAAAGTAAAACAAGAGTGGCACCCATTAAAAAGTTAACAATACCTAGATTGGAATTGAGTGGTGCTCATCTCCTAACAAAATTAACAAAAATAATTTTGAACGAATTTAAAAAAAGAGTCTCAACCTGTTACTTTTGGACAGACTCTGAAGTAGTCTTGGCATGGATTAAAACCACCTCGCATCAAGAGGTATAACACCCCAATGTTTGATTAAAAATAAATTGTGGTGGAACGGTCCAAATTGGCTCAAAAAGAATGAAAAGGCCTGGCCAAAACCAACCCCAAACAAGCAAAGCTCTAAAGAGAGCATTTTGCAAGAAACAAAAGTGGTAGCACACATTGCCGTACACGAACCATTGCACAAAGGCAGTTGGTTCAGGGCTAAACGAGCCTCAAAAATCTCTCCTCTCCTGAGTAGCTATAGTAGCTTTACTAAATTGAAAAGAGTAATGGCATACATTTTAAGGGCTATAAATAATTTCAGGGTATGTGGAGATAATTCCAAAACAAAACTTGTTAGTCCATTATCCATAAATGAATTACAAAATGCAACCATAACATTGGTGCAAATGGATCAAGCCATTTCACTGAAAAAAGAATGGAGTGAAATTGGTAAAGAAAACAAGGGAAATGGAACGATTTGGTTGGAACCAACCAACCAAATCCTACGCCTCCACGGCCGAGTATTAAGCGAAAAATTTATCCTTTGAAGAGAAATATCCAATATTATTGTCTCCCTTGGCAAAATTAAAAATTGAAGAGGCACACTTAAAACCACACAACGGTGGACTGCACGAAGCTTCGGTAAAAAGTGTAAAGCACCACCTAAAGAGGGTAATTGGTGCACAAAATTTAACATTTGAAGAGTATGCAACGTTACTCACACAAATAGAGGCTTGTGTAAATTCAAGACCAATAGCACCAATTTCAGATGATCCAAATGATCTGAGTGCATTGACCCCTGGTCATTTCCTAATTGGAGAAGCAATGATAACATTGTGTGAACCACGTGAATTAGGAGAGGTAAAAACCTCCTATCTAAAAAGATGGGAAATGGTGCAACAAATGCATCAAAATTTCTGAAATCGTTGGCATCTAGAATATTTAACAAATTTGTCGCAACGATCGAAATGGCAGAAATTAGAAGCAAACCTGGGAGTAAATGACCTGGTTTTGATAAGGGAGGATAACCTACCTCCAAGCCAATGGAGTTTGGGCCGAATTATTGAAATTTTTCCTGGAAAGGATAACTTGGTTCGATCAGTCCGAATAAAAACTACTAATGGCATATATAATCGACCAATTACCAAACTGGGACGATTACCTATTTACGATTCGGGGAAATAAAAGATATCTCCAATCGGAATAGAAATCTATCATTAAGTATGACTCAAAATCCAAAGAATAATGAGTTTAATAAAAAAAAATAAATAAATATAAAAAACTTCATCTAATAAATGAGCATCTAGATATTTAAGTGGGAATTAAAATACACTTGCTGGACTTGTGTGACCCACATATGTTGCACACATTGCACTTATTGAAGTGGCATACATATTTTGTTTATGACATACATATTTGTATATGACATATATATTTTGTCACTACATGCACATTCACAAATTTCTCATTCAAACGAATGAAAAAAATATAAGAATTTTAAGAGGGTATAAATGAATATTTAAATTAAATAAAACAGCAGATGACGCTCGATTATTTTAATGTAATCTTACACTTGGTTTTTATTTTCACTTAACCACGTTGATCCTTTCGCGTCTTTACGCGTCTTACATAAGCATGTACAGTTTTACATTTTCCGATATGTTATTGAAATAGTATATTTTATTAACGTTAATAAGATAAAATCTTATTTTTAAATGAGATAAATCTTATAAGTTTATAAGATTTTATAATATTATTGATTAAAATATTATCTCTTTAATTAATAAGATTTCATCTTATTAAAAAATGCTGCAGAGTTTTAGCTCCACATTTCTATTGCTTATTTTGTGTTAGCATAGGGTCTCCATGTTCCAAAAAGCCCAAGAGTTTGACAGATTCAAGCAACGTTCCCGAGATATGGCCCAAAATGTGAAAAAAGTCATTTTTTGCTCCTTACCCATATTTCGGACCAAAGCTCGAAAACCGCATGAGATACCCAAGTAAATAGAACGGTTTTGGAAAGGTGGCAGCCGTTCACAAATTGTATGTGTCTACACGCCATCGTAAGTCTACGATTATGGCTGCTGCGAGCTCACAAATACACTTTTTCGGACATTTTACACTGAGTTTTCACATTTTTTGCTCTATAATATTCAAATACGCATCCAAATTTCCCTTTTTCTTTGCATAAATATTTCAAGTACCTAGAAAAGTGTCAATTGGAGTGATAAAACAGCAATAAAGTATAAAATTTGAATACAAAAGCCAGGTTTTTTTGTTTATACTTTGATTTTGAAACTTTATAAATCGAATCTATTTCTCAGTCTATATTTTCTTCGCGTATTTTTGTCTTTCGTGTCATTTTGGAGAAGCCAACAATAGTCAGCCAGCATTTTTCTGTCGGTTGATCGACCCTTGAATCGTTTTTGAGCAGGCGCAATTTCTTTGTGAAACCTCTCCCCTTGCTCATCGCTTACCATCCCCAAACAACGATCATCGAAAAAGTCGAGATGACACATCAAATAGTGTAATTTGACCGTCATATTTGCACCAATCCGTTCAAATTCTTGATCAATTTATTAACAATTTGTTTATAATTTGTTGCTTTATGATAACCAAGGAAATTTTCAACTAGATCTTTGAACGAATTCCAAGCTGCACGGAAATTTGGGGGCAATGTAGATTCCATTTGGATCAAGTCGTTTCAAAATTTGTGTTGCCAAACCAATTTTTATGTGTAGATGGGGAAGAAGAATCAGTGATACGTCATCAAATAATGGCCAGAACAATGCGTTGCATCTTATATATTTTTACGGTGTTTATCTGAATAAAGTTTAGTTCACTATTCACCTGATGAGCAGTTTGTTCACTGTTCATTTGATTGATTGATTAATGACAGATAATGACAGATAAAAAGTAGTCATCTGATACTTTAAATTGATATTTTTAACGTAATAGATAAATCTATGCCAAATAGTTATCATAAAGGCGGAAAATTTGAAGTTTGTATAAAATATGCCCGTGAAATTGTCATTTTCCCAAGTATAATATTGGTTCCATATGCTTAAAAATAATTTCAATTGACTTGCTTTTTAGTTATTTGAAATGCACATTGAAATAAAATAACAAATTTGGGTGGAATTTTGAATTTTCTATATGAAAAAAAAAAAATTTCTATCGAAAAAGTGCATTTGTGAGCTTGCAGCAGCCTTAATTGTAGACTTACGATGGCGTGTAGGCTCGTTAAAATTCGCGCACGGTCGCCACCTTTCCAAAACCGATCGATTTACTTGGATATCTTTTAGGGATTTTGAGTTATGTCCCGAAATATGGGACAAAGCGGAATTTCATGGAATTCCTGAAAAATCGCAGTTATTGCTCTGAAACTTCTACAATTGTCGTCCGATCGTAGACTTCTGATGCTTCAAATTTTTGTTACGATGGTGTCAAAGCCACAAATGTAGACTTACTTGGCTGAAATTTTGTACTAATGGACAAAAACAATCGGATTTCGAATATTCGACACCGGATCTCGGATATCCGACAATGGATGACGGATGGATTTAAACTAAGCAAAACAATGATTCGGTCGGATTCGGATTAAGTTTTTCTATCCGATGCAAGCCTTTAATATTTACTTGGGTATCTCATACGGTTTTCGAGATATGGTCCCAAATATGGGGAAAAGAAGCAAAAATTGACTTTTTTCACATGTTGGGCCATATCTCGGGAACGCTGCTTGAATCTGTCAAACTCTTGGGCTTTTTGGAAAAATAAGCAATAGGAAATTGGAGTTTAAAAAAAAAAAAATTTGCAGCATTGTGTTATTAATAAGTTTTATCTTATTAAATAATGAGATAAATAATCACAAATAATCTCATTAACGTTAATAAAATCGGATATTTGTAACGCCGTTATTCAGCCAAAATTCAATGAAGAACCAAAAAAATGAATATAAAATCACCTAATATGACCATAACATGTGATTTATGGCCAGCACAATTTGTTTGCATATTCGATTTCAGCGTAAAACTAACAAGCCAAACAAAAGCCTATTTAGTCTCAGTACAAATCAGAGTCCGGCAGTAATTTTGAGAGCTATTAAATAACGTGTCGTTTTTTAATCGAATTATGTAATCCCCTTTTGTAATCCGAATATATATATTTACATATATGTATGTATATAACAAATGTAATCGGAGAAGTAATACCGGATTGCAATTACAAATTACTGTTAAATAACGTGTCGGAGTAATATTCGGATTACTCGATGCGTTATTTAACAATAATTTGTAATTGTAATATCAGATTAGTAATTTGCCGGACTCTGGTACAAATGAACTTTTGTGTGCCTAATGCATTCGACAATTTACTGTACAAAATACAAATTCTCAGTTGAATGCAACTTGCAATGAACGTCAAGTATACAAATTCAAGAAGTGCCTCTGCTTTGTTTGGTGTGCTTAAATGGAACCACTTGAATCAATGACATTTCATTTTGCGACACACGTGAACGAACAACTTACTCCATTTCATTTCAATTGGTTATTTGGGAGTTATATTTCGAAATAGAAGGTGTGATATATCAGGTAGTGGTCGTCTCATTATCTTGTTAACGGATACAGGAGGCTCAACGGCTTAAGCAGATAATCTAGCGTAATTGTTGACTATGCTCCACATCGATTACATACACTTCAAAATTGGGATATTTCAGTTGTTTTTATCCCTTGATATTTGACTTGAACTCGAAGAACCATCCAAAATGGAAGCATACATTGATAAATCTAGTTCTAAAAAGCGGAAAGTGATACTTCCCGCGACTCCGGGGCGAATGAAATGCAGGTGACGCACGGACTAGTTTAATGAGTATACGTTTGCTGAGAGAGAATCGAGTAGCACACAAACATCCTTAATGCGTAGAAGGCCCAGCATTTTTTCGCAACGAATCGACGTGAATTCGAGTGATCGTGATCCAGATGAAAGTGAGGCGAATAAAGAAAATAGACTTATTTCAAAAACCCAGCTAACTTCTGCTCCAATTGCTCAACGCTGTAAGAGTGCTCGTATTGAGAACAATAATCAGCTTTCAAAGTCGACAACAAGGATGAAAAGTTCAAAGATTTCAAAGCAAACGAACAAAACTTAGCAGCAACAAAGCAATGCAGGTGCAACATCATCTGATATTCATTCTGATGATGTTAATGCTCGCCAAGGTCAAACCGATCCCAATGATTCTGATGAAACGCGGCGGACGGTTGTCTCCTCTAAACAAATTGCTGATAGTTTGCTCGCACAAGACAAAGAAGAAATGAACGAATTAGAGAGTAAGGAAAGTTTTGGTGATTTGTATGTTCGTCCCGAATTTATCGATATTTTCTTCGTATTCAATTTGCCATTTGTAGAGAACAAAAGGTAATATCAGTGAATTGTTGTTTCGGTCCTTTAGAGTTCAGGAAAATACGACCAATAGCAGATACAAGGCAAAATGAAAATTATGTGACGATTCATACCCGGCTAAAAAGTATGTGAAAGGAAACAATTTGAATTTGTAAGCACATATGATAAAAAAAGTTTGTATTGAAATTACACAAAATGATTAATGATTTAATTTAACAGGTCTACCGGTTGAAAATGTCGTTTTTTCATAAAAATCAATGCTTTATTGAAGAGAAATGGATACAAATTTGATATTCAAAGCATTGCCCATCGTTAGCCACACATTTTTCCCATTTTTCTGGCAATTCACGGATACCCTTTCTGAAAAATTCGACCGGTTTGGCCGCAATCCACGAATCGATCCATTTTTTGACTTCATCGTAATTACGGAAGTGCTGGTCAGCCAGGCCATGTTGCATCGATCGGAAGAGATAATAATCGGATGGCGCAAGGTCTGGACTATACGGCGGGTGGGGTAGGACATCCCATTTGAGCGTTTCAAGGTAGGTTTTGACGACCTGTGCAACATGTGGCCGAGCATTGTCATGTTGCAAAATAACTTTATCGTGTCTTGCGACCGTTTTCGGCCGTTTTTCCTTCAGTGTTCGGCTCAAACGCATCAATTGTCGTCGGTAGACCTCGCCTGTGTTTGTTTCATTCGGTTGCAACAGCTCATAGTACACCACACCCTGCTGGTCCCATCAAATACACAGCATAACCTTCAGGCCATGAATATTCTGCGTAGCCGTCGGTGATAATGCATGGTCGGGGTATCCATACGTTGCCCGACGTTTTGAATTATCGTAATGGACCCACTTTTCATCGCCAGTAATAATTCGATGCAAAAAACTTTTTCTTTTGTGTGTTGAAGCAGTTGTTCGCACGTGAAAACTCGTCGTTCGACGTCTCTTGGCTTCAATTCATACGGCACCCAATGGCCTACCCTTCGGATCATTCCCATTGCTTTCAAACGATCGGAAATGGTTTGCTGAGCGACGCCAAGTGATTTTGCAAGTTCTTCTTGCGTTTGTGACGGATCTTGATCGATCAATGCCTCCAATTTATGGTCTTCAAACTTTTCCACCTGGCCGGGGCGTTCCTTGTCTTCGGTGTCGAAATCACCATCTTTGAACCGCTTAAACCACCGCTGACACATTCTAACGTCTATAGTATAGCCCGGGTAACCTTCGGTGAGCAATTGATGCGCTTCGGCTACTTTTTTCTTTAAATGGAAACAGCATATTAAAATTTCCTGCAAATGTTGTTTTGATGGCACGAATGTAGACATTGACCTAGACTGAAATAATTAGACAATGACATGAAGTTTCTGATGTGACAGCTGTCATAGCCAAAAGCAATAGCGACATTTTCAACCGGTAGACCTTTTATTACTTTACCGCACACACCACTGTGTGTGGTAAAGGTATTGCGATCGGTCCAAAAAATTCAAAACGCCAGAATTAAGTTTTCTGTGCGTTTTGAACCTAGAATCGCTCTTGGATGAAAATCAATCGGGTTTCCGCCTAATGCGTGGCTGTCAAGATCAAATTTTTTGCATGAGACAACTAATGGAGAAATTCCTTGAAAGAAATAGGGAACTGTACTTCTGTTTCGTGGATTTGCAGAAAGCATACGACTGCATTCCCAGATCTAAGTTGTGGTCAGTCTTGGCCGAATATGGTGTGAATGGTTATCTTCTCAACGCGATTCAAAGTTTGTACGCAAACAGTAAAGCAGCAGTAAGAGTGGATGTAGATTTGAGTGAATAGTTTGAAGTACGTAATGGTCTGCGACAGGGCTGTACAATTTCACCTCTTCTATTCATTATTTATATGGACAAGCTGATCAAATCAGCCAATTAAAGAGGTAGAGTAGCTTTGGGGGGCAATATTATCTCTGCACTCGCTTACACAGATGATCTGGTACTGTTTGGAAAAAAGATTTGCAAGAGGCTTGTACGAACTTCGCAATGACCATTAGCAGCACCAAAACTCAAGCTATGCATGTGGGCAAAACTCGAGAATTTGATTCATGATATGGAATTTTCTGATATGAAAGTGTTGAGAATGGTTTTGGGAGTCTTGCGCCGTGATCAGTGTGAAAACCGAATCCGAAATGGGACGATTCGTGGGGATTTAAACGTCGATTTGGTAGGAGAGGAAGCAAGAAAATCCAGACTGAGATGGTTTGGTCATGTAAAACGCATGGGAGAGGAGCGATTACCGAAACAGATTCTGTTCGTCGAAGCTGATGGGCCGAGAGGTAGGGATATACCACGTAGACGTTATTTGGTTTCGGTTAAATATGATTTGAATGCGAGGGGATATGAATGGTGTGTTGAAACTCAAAACTTGGCTCTCGATCGGAGTTTGTAAAAGGTATTGTTAGGGGTATATGAGGCATTTCGTTTCGTAAAACAGACCAGACGCTGAAAGGCAATAACGGTCTATAGATGTTTGTTGTTGCTGTTGTTGAACCTAGAGAAAACGACTGCAACCATTCCCGGAGCAACTTAACTTAACGTTAGTTTTCAACCAGTTGACACATAACAAAAACGTTGAAAAACATATTATGCCACATTAAGTTGGCAATGATAAAAGTCGAACCGGGTTTAATAAATGAAATTGACAGATGACATGAGTTTGTTTACAAACAAAACCAACATAAAATGCTGTCAAATTTTTTCGACCGATATAAAACTAAAAATACATTTTCAAATTAATCGAATGTTAATAAATGCTTGCACATTGAAATAATACATCCTGCTAAGTTAATTGTCGTTATAGAACGACGAGTTGTGAGCGCACATTCTGTCGTTGTAGAACGACAATATTGATTTTAGTGGTTGTCTTTCGACAATTATACTCAAATGCCAAGAGTGAAAACCAAACAAGTAGGTTTGTTTGGCTTACACGCTGAGTGTTTTTTTGTTTGGCTTTTACTCCGACGATTTTTTGTTAGTGTCTCTTGTATAATATTTTTGTATTAGCGTTTTCTTCAGCAAATTTATAGGATATGCTTTCTTTCCGAGGCTGTCAAATGTGGAATCATATCTATCGTTGGCATGAATTGAAAGTTCACATCAGAGTGAACTTAGTCGTAATTGTTATTACCAATTCAAAAGAAGCGAGAGTTTGTTGAAGTGTAAATTAGAAACTGAGAAATTACATGATGTGTAATGACTTGAAATTCGATCTCATCGTAATAACTTGACATTTTCTGTGATATATTCTCAAAGTTGCATGATGATTCGATAGGAAATAAACATAAATCCAATACAAATGAGTAGCAATCAACGAAAAACCGATGAACCCGAACAATTTCGGGAAATGGGCGGAAAAGTTATTGGGAGAACAAATTGAAAACCGTGCATTCGTTACTAACTTCATATCTATCATAGATGTCATTATTTTGACAGCTATTGTATCTTAAAGAGGATAAAAAAATACATTGAAAACGATCTGTCAAACTTATCATTCAGTTGAATACACAAGTTTATTATTGCGTTGAAAATGTCGAGCTACGTGCCTACAAAACAGCATTTGCGGGGAGTTTTACTTTATTGGTTTAATCTGAAGAAAAATGCTTCCGAGAGTCATCGTTTGTTATGCGAAGCATATCCAGAATATGCTCCGTCGATTAGAACGTGCCAGGAGTGGTTTGCGCGGTTCAAAAGTGGTGATTTTGATGTGGAAGACAAAGAGCGTCCAGGCCAAGTGAAAAAGTTTGAAGACGAGGAGTTGGAAGCATTACTCGATGAAGACTCGTGTCAAACGCAAGAAAAACTTGCAAAATCATTGGGAGTGACACAACAATCCATCTCCTATCGTTTAAAAGCCATGGGAATGGTTCAAAAGCAAGGAAATTGGGTGCCATACGAATTGAAGCCGAGAGACATCAAACGCCGTTTTTTCACTTGTGAACAGCTGCTTCAAAGGCAAAAACGAAAGGGTTTTTTGCATCGTATTGTGACTGGTGATGAAAAGTGGATTCATTACGATAATCCGAAGCGAAAAAAATCGTATGGTTACCCCGGCCACGCATCAACATCGACGCCAAAGCCGAACATTCATGGCTCGAAGCTAATGCTGTGTATTTGGTGGGATCAGCTCGGCGTGATCTATTATGAGTTGTTGAAACCAAACGAAACCATCACAGGAGCATTGTACCGAACTCAATTGATGCGTTTGAGCCGAGCACTGAAGGAAAAACGGTCGGAAACGGTCGCAAGACACGATAAAGTTATTTTGCAACATGACAACGCTCGGCCACATGACAACGCTCAGCACAGATTTCTTTCGACGCGGAATCCGTAATTTGCCAGAAAGATGGGAAAAAGTTGTGGCTAGCGATGGACAATACTTTGAATAATCAATTTGTAACCATTTTTCCATAATAAAGATCGAAATTTTGAAAAAAATGCGCGGTTTTCAATTTGCTCTCCTAATAGTTTTACGTACGTAAGAACATTTATTTTTTTTCCATTTCCTTACTCCAACAGATACATCTCACTACTTATAACAAACAATTGGAGGAATGCGAGAGAAAGAAGAACGAACGAGAGCACCCGAGGACTCGGACAAAGAAGATGGAATTTGAAGAGACGATATTACAGCACCATATAAAAGAGCGATTACCGATTTCGGATATGAATAGCTCATTTCAACCGACAGGTCAATGGTAAATATTGCATAAAATCAAAAATTGATTTGAATACAGAGAAAATTATCAATACACTTTTTCTTCCTTTAGTGTGTTTGAAAGCAAGCACGAACTATACTTCACAAGTAAAAGATGGAAAAGAACAGTCAGCAATCTACCTCACCAGTCGCATAGACGAGCGAAAATAACGTTGTGTTTTTTACCACGATGTACTCTAAAATTGACTTTATTTGATTTGAATTTTTTCTCTTCACTTATCTTTTTCATGCGCAGGAACAATATCAGATTAGAAGCAGACACAGTATAAGGAATTATTGTTGTTGTGATCCCGGCTTAGGAATCTGTGTGCAATATTTATATGTTAAACTTCAAAAAAATAATTTTTAATTTACAATTTACTCTCACTGTCGCTGTTTGGTGGTGCATACATGAATGCACCAAGGGCAAGCAATTCTGAATGAATTGTTCGACCTTTTCATGCATATTCGGAAACCAATAATTTTCCTTAATACGCTCATAGGTTTATCTGCGGCCAAATGACCGATTTTCTCATGAATCAAACGTATGACGTAAATCAAAAGTTGTTTCAGTTGACAGAAAGCCTTCACACACTTCTCATCAAAATCAAAAGTGGCACCTTTCTTCAACAAGTTTTGCATTGACTTCGCAGTAGCCGAGTACAACGATACAAATCGGCGAAAATATAAAAACAGTAGCAAGCATGATTGTAATTCGTGCACATTGGTTGGCATAGGCTATTTTTCGATGGCCGCAATATGCCTTCGGCTGGACATTTCCGAGAAAATCAACTTCCTAAGCATTTCTTTGCTTTACCCTTAGTCCTTTCTCAGCCGTCGCAACACCCGTGCAATTAAGTTTTTGTATTATCCGAAGTTATTGCTAGCCAAAATTATGTCATCAATATAAATTACAATTTCATTTGCATCATACATGTCACGGAAGACATCAATAATGAACCACATGAGATTAGCCTGAGCATTTTTCAATCCAACAGGCACCTTAAAATATTGATAATGGCCAGCAAGTGTAACAAAAACGGTATATTTAATAGAGTCCGGATCCCTGGTCCGAAAAACAATAATAACAAGCATTTATAGACCATTATTGCCTTCTAGTGTCTGGTCTCTTTTACGAAACACATTTTCTCATATACACCTAACGATACCTCTCAACAAACCCCGATCGAGAGCCAAGTTTTGAGATTAATCACACCAAGTTTTTCTGTTTTTCGTCTTCGTATGACTATGGCATTATTATTTTAACTGAGACATGGCTCAAAGACTCCTTCTTGGATGCCAAATATTTTGACGACTCCATCAGTGTCTACGGAAAGGATAGAGAAATTCGACGTGGTGGTGGTGTTCTAGTCGCACCAAATAACTCATAATTTGAGAGTGAAAAAATTATTATTGACGGCAAAGATGACATTGAATATGTGGGCATCAAAGCCAAAATTAAGTCTCAAGTAGTTTATATTTATTGTGATTATATTCCACCAAACTCTGCGTCATCAATTTACGAATCTCACCTTAATTCAATACAATCGATTTCGACAAATCCAGAAAACCTGGTAAACCCGACTGGTGACTTCAAGATGCAATTTTACAACAACTGTTTTGACACTGCCTTTTAGTGCTGATTTCATAAATGTTTTGATGACCCGTGGCCTGTATCAGGTAAATTCAATACGAAATCAAAATGGCCGTTTGCTGGACAATTGGAGGAAATGTCATAGATCAACATCTAAAAGGGAGCTGGACCTGGTGGAATTCACCCTTCGATGCTCAAAAATTGCGCTGCATCTTTGGCCAAACCATTGACAACTATCTTCAATGAGTCTCTTGCCGCAGGAAATTTTTCGAATACTTGGAAGCGTTCGTCGGTCTCTCCGATATTCAAAAAGGGAGCTCGATCAAACATTGAAAATTATCGCTGCATCGCAAAACTTCCAACTATTCTAAAATTCTTTGAAAACTGTAAAGATGCTAAATTTGCACAAAGATAAAATCACGCCCTATCAGCATGGTTTTATGAAGTCACGCTCCACTGCATCGAATCTTTCTGAATTCGTGAACTACTGTAATCATGATCTTAATAAAGGAGCGCAAATCGATGTACTTTACACTGATTTTTCGAGAGCCTTTGACAAAGTCAACCATAAAATATTGATTGAGAAACTCACAATTTTGAACCTCACGAATCGATCTTAATTTGTTAAATTTGGATCCAGCGAATCAATCGTTTTTGATGAAATTTTTGGCGTTCCGCAAGGCAGTCATTTGGGCCCATCGCTATTTGACATCTTCATTAATGACATTATTAAAGGAATGGATGACGTATTCGTCTCTTTGTTCGCCGACGACGTTAGACTGGCCAAGGCAGTTGAATCATCACATGATGTCGAAATCCTGCAACGAGCAGTGGACAAAATCAAGAAATGGTGCGAAACAAACTGCCTGCATTTGAACCTGAAAAAGTGTGCTGTGCTCACAATCAACGGTACACGTAGTAGACTTGCTATGTATAACACATAAAATTTGCATTTTGACATTTGAGACATTTGATATTTGAGACATTTTGACATTTGAGCTTTCATTCTCTAAATAAACAATTTTGTCAAAATGCAAACGTTAGATGGCCCACCCTGTAGCATGCATAGCGTAGTCAGTACACGTAGTCAAATCGCTACACCACCCTGCTCACAATCAACAAGGGCAGATCGGAAATTGACTCAAACTACACACATGGCGACCACACTTTCGACAGAGTCTCCGAATTCAAGGGTCTTGGTGTCATCATCGACAGCATGTTATCCTTTGCGAAGCACATCAGTGCCGTAACAGCCAAAGCAACTGCCACGCTTGGCTTTGTCAAAAGATTCTGCTACGACATTACTGATGTGCAAACGCTCAAAACTACCTATTTCTCATTGGGACAATCCTACAGAAAAATCGAGAGCGTGCAGAAACAATTTACAATGTTTACCCGAAAAGAGTATCCGTACGAGCAACAATTTCGGAATTACTCCGTACAAACAGCGTCTCACAGAATTGAACATGTGCTCACTAAATCGGATACGGATAAATGCATCAACCACATTCTTATACGATGTGATAAACACCAATGCCAACTGCCCTTCTCTTCGCCAAATATTAGCTGTAAATGACGGAAATCGTGCTCTGCGATCAAAAGAATTTATCAAAATCAATGACAAGAAGATGAAGTTAGCATTATCGGCCTTTAGCTTAAATGTGCAAATTTGCTAATGCCATTCCTGACAAATTTTCAAATGCAACAAATCGTACAAATTTCATAACGCTGCTGCGAAATACACTATACGACGAATATGGTACATTGTGCTGAAACTCATCGAAATTAACCTGGCCTGCTCCATAAAATCTATGTCCAATTGCCATGACGGAGACAAAATGCTACCCTAACCGAGATGATCGATGTGAATTACCAATTGAAAAATCGCTAGTCAGATGCAAAATACTTATCCAACTGTGATATTATTCTATATAGTAATATAACTTTGTTTCATATATCGTTTTCATATTGTAAATTTAAAATGAATTTCGCCTAATTTTATGTTTCCTATTTAATATTAAACATTTGATAGATGTTGATACTTTA
This sequence comes from Obolodiplosis robiniae, assembly GCA_028476595.1. Lineage (NCBI taxonomy): Eukaryota > Metazoa > Arthropoda > Insecta > Diptera > Cecidomyiidae > Obolodiplosis > Obolodiplosis robiniae. The sequence continues at coordinate 28,821,628 of CM052015.1, read as the reverse complement.
GAATTCAAACTCATATAAACGAATAGACAATGCATAAATATCTAAACTCTGTTACTCTGAAAATGATGGATTTTTTAAATAGGCTTCGACACTCTTTTTTGCCCAAAGGTATTCAGCCAATTCTTGGCGGTGTTAAAAAGATCATATCCCCTCGCATTCAAATAATACTTAAACGAAATACTTTTCCAAAAATCAGAGCAAATATACAGCATATCAATTTTATTATAAAATAGATAAAGAAAGTTTATTACATACATTTTTTGGTGACAGAAGCTCTAAAGCTATAGTGCTATTCTTCTCAGTGAATACATCTATAATTTTTTCCATGTCTATATCAATTTCTCTGTGAATATTCGTCAGGGCCAAGCCATTTAATCTATTCTCGCTTATTGTATTTCTTAAATAACTTTTAAGGCGCTTCAAACTTGAAAAACTGCGTTCCGCTGTACAAGTTGTGACCGGTAGTGTTGCGCTTAATTCTAAAATTTTGTAAACATTTGGGAAAAATAATTCGTTGCAGAGATTAAGTGAATCAATGAAACTGCGCGGTTTCTCTTCTAATTAGGAAGAAGTCCATTTTGGTTTCCATAATGATACCTCCTTTTTCAAAATATTGTCAGGAGGAGGCAATAGGTCTGGCCATTGCCGACAAACAACATCAATTCTGTCATAAATTTGACTTTAAATCAAATTAACGATAATATTTGTCAAAAAATGTTCAATCTTAGATAAAATGTTTTTATGTCTCAAAAATCTTGCTTCTAATTGAGAAAGGAAATGATCAATAAATGGTATGTACATTGCAATCTTATGATACATTTCAAGTGTATCATGTTCGTAGTTATCGCGATGGACTTGTAAATTTGTTGTTCTGGGTACTTCTATTTCTTCCCCTATCTCTTCGGCTAATTCTACAGCTTTCGACTACCAAAATGATAAGGAATCGATTCAAAAATTATTGAAATAAATGGTCTTGCGTACGTAAAACTAACTTTTCCGCATATTTCCCGAAATTGTTCGGGCTTACGCATTTTTCATTGATTGCACCTCATTTGTATTGGATTTATATTTATTTCTTATCGAATCATCATGCAACTTTGAGAATAAATCACAAAAAATTTCAAGTCATTACGATGAGATCGAATTTCGAGTCATTACACATCATGTGATTTAAATTTAAATTTTAATATCAAAACAAATAAACATCTCAGTTCCTAATTCTTACTTCAACGTTCTCTATTTTTGAATTGGTAATAACAATTACGAATTAGTTCACTCTGATGTGAACTTTCAATTCATGCCAACGATAGTTATGGTTCTACATTTATGTTATGTATAACAGTATAACTTTCGGTAACAGCATGAGCATTCAAACTGATGAAAAAACACAGATTAGAAAATTACAAATAAAAATAATGTGAATCACAAATAAATCCAATTTAATGACAAAACTTGAATTTTGACTCCGAAAACCGAAAATTTTGCAGTCCTATATCTCGTCGGAGTGATTTGCAATTTTTTAAGACTTATTTTATCCATAAACAAATATTATTCTGAAAGTTTCAATTTGATAAATTGTGAACTTAAAATAGTCGGCATGGATAGAGCTACCCGAAGAAGTCCGAATTAGGCTGAAAATTAATAGGTTTCTATTCCTAATGAAGACCAATGTTTGTGTAAATTTTTAATTGATTCTAAAATCAAGTTTTTGAGCTATCGTGTGAACAAATTTTTGCGTACAACGTACAACGTACCACACACGGACAAACAATTGTCCCGTGAATGGTTGCAATCGTTTTTTCTAGGTTCAAAACGCATAAAAAACTCATTCCGAGCGTTTTGAAATTTTTTGGACCGATCGCAATACCTTTACCACACATAGTGGTGTGTGCGGAAAAGTGAAAACGAAACAGCAGCAAACTGCGACAATGAAGTATTAAATATTGACGAAGAATCGAAAAAAATCAACGAAAACACTTGGCTATTCAGCACAAGAAAAGCAATTATAGCCAGTATCATATGCAACGATGATGCTATTGAAATAAACTTCTTAATGTATGAAGAATGCAGCATCACCACGAAAACCCATGAGATTATTGGAATCAAAGCAATAACAGCCGACACATCACCAGCGAATATGCAAATACATAAAATTAGGTGGCCCGGGAAAAATAATTCGACTTTCGAATTGTTTTCAAAATTAACAGCAAACAGCCACAACTAAAACAAACAGACCATCGAAATTGGATTCACATAATATACCATTTAGTTGCAATCAACACTCAACTAACAATATCTTTTTGGTGCTTAAAAGTTAACAATCGAAATGGTAAGACTCGTATAAAATTGATAGATTTTGTGAATAATTTCAATATAATAATCAAAAAAATGTCAATTTCAATCAAACTATGCGCCAACGTATAGATATATCAAAAGCATATTGCTAGCTATAAGATATTTGGCGACGCAGTGACGCGAGTGTGAAGTATGCGCTGTATGTGTGTAACACTGTAACAGTGATGCGGAGTCGCTGCGTACACACGCGAGTGTGAAGTGTATGCTGTTTGTGTGGAACAACACTGAGACGGTGTCGTGCGCAGCGACCCTCATCACTGTTACAGTGTTACACACATACAGCGCATACTAGCTTCGCTGCGTCGCCAAATATCTTATAGCTAGCAATATGCTTTTGATATATCTATACGTTGGCGCATAGTTTGATTTCAATTGAAAATAACAAAGCGATTCACTTTGTTCTGTTTTTTATCGATTTTTGCCGCAGTCCAGAGCTTCAAATTCAAGTAAGTAAAATTATTGTTGCCATTTGAATTGGAAGTGGAATAACTGAACAAAGAAATGTTCAAACAGAAAAGGTTCAAAAACGATAATTGCTTTCAATTCTCGCGTGCTTCGGTAGGCACATTTGGCCGTCGGTCCCGTGCAACAAAAATACCGTTGCTCAAAAATACCGTTGCACGGATCTCACAAGAGAGATCCATGTTCTGTGTGAAGCTCATTCGCTTCAATGCTAAAAGAGCACGTTTTCGGAAATATAATTAGTATTATTTATAATCTGTTGTTCGCAACTCGCGCTATGAAATTTGTTCACATAAACCGAAAAGTGTTTATAAACAAATCGATCTTCCGATAAATATGGACGCAATGTGTATGAGTGAAAGCAAATATCTGATGAAACATAACATGACATTCGACTGTAAAGAATTCTTCGCATTCGTCAAAGAACAACCCGGTTTGTTGGAGAAGGTAAGAACTCCTCATCAAATGTTATTCCACCGTTTGAAACTACATTTTTTTTTCTCATTTTTTCTAGATTCAATCAGGACACAAATACACTGTTGCAATAGAAGGAAGACGAAAGTAGTCATATCGCATCGACTTCTAAATCGTAAAAATTACGTGCATGTGAATGTGCAATTAAAAAAATTTGAATGAAGGATCTCTTTTTGACAATTTAAACCAAAAATACGGTCAGGGAAAAAGTCAGCGTTTTTTCATCCAACGGCAGCGTTTTTTCCCATTTTCATTCAAAAAAGTCAGGGTTTTCGCTAAAAATCCGATACGAGCATTACAAATATGCCGTACAAAATAATGAAATTTAATATTAAAAAAAAGAGAAAAAAAAAATCGAACGACCCACCGTGGTTCAGCAAAAGACTAAAGCACTTGAAGAATGTCATGAACAAAGTACATAAGAGGAGTAAAGTTTCTAAAGTTTCTGGAGACAACAGTAGCTATGAAGTAGCTGCTGATGTATTCAAGCAGACTCAAAAGAATCAATTTGAGGCATATATTAATCGCATCCAGGGTGAATTGCAGAAGAACCCGAAGTATTTCTGGAGATTTGTCAGCGAGAGAAGGAAGCAAAGTGCTTTTCCATCAATTCTTGAAAATGATGGAGTCGTGGTTACGTCTGGCACAGCGAAAGCGAACCTATTCGCCAATTTTTTTATGAAGCAGTATGATGAAAGTGCTGAAATTGACCAGACCGAAATACTGAATAACTGCACAGATGATTCACTTGAGATCTCAATTGAGAAAAGTGACGTATTGTTGACACTGGAGTCAACCAATACGAGTAAAGGACCGGATCCAGATGGAATATCGCCGAAAATAAAGAAATACTGTGCGCAAGCATTGGCCGAACCACTAACATTATTATTTCGAAAATCGTTGGATGAAGACGATGTGCCGGGCACGCTGAAAAACTCAAGAATTGTACCAATTTTCAAGTCATGACAAAAATCAAAAGCCTCAAACTATCGTGCTGTAGCAATTATTCCGACACTTTCAAAGGTTTTTGAGATGGTGACTTACCAAAAAGTCAATGCATACGTACAAAGAACAATATCTCAAAAACAACATGGATTCGTACAAAAGAGATCAACTTCGATGAATTTGCTGCAAATGGTCAGATATACCATGGAATCTATGGTTGAAAACTGCCAAACGGATGTGTTTTACACAGACTTCAAAAAGGCATTTGATCAAGTGGACCATAAGATCTTGCTACAAAAACTAACAGTTTTTGGTTTTGGTCGTGTTCTGGTGAAATGGTTCCATTCATATCTGACAACGAGAATGCAGTTTGTGGAAATATGCGGCAGTAAGTCACGCACTTTTTTGGTAGCCTCGGGTGTTCCGGCAGAGAGTATTCTGGGTCCATGTCTTTTTGTGATATTCATTAATGATATATTTGATAATATTAAAGATGTGACTGTCTTGTTATTCGCAGATGAATTGAAACTAATGCTAAAGATTGCGACATTTTTGGATGCTTGCAAATTTCAAAGGGCTATTGACCAACTGTACGAGTGGTGTGTTGTGAACTCGCTGCATTTAAATCTAGAGAAATGTTTTGTTATGTCATTTGCACGTGGATCGATAGTGACATACTATACCTACAAGATAAATGACGGTGCACATACATCCGAAAGGGTTCAGCATCACAGAGGCTTGGGCGTAATATCTGATAAGAAATTATCATTCGTCCAACATATCGAAACAATGATAGCGGGTGCACGTGCAACACTTGGTTTTTTGAAACGAACATTGAAAAACAAATTCACAATCGAATCGGCTAAAATATTACCGTATAGTTCAAGATGTAATGTTTTAAATATCCAGACACTTTGGCGAAAACGTGTTAATGCTTCGATACTTTTAATTTATGATCTCTTATTCGTGCAAATTGAGTGCTCAGCACTAAGAGAGAGGATAAATTATACAAGAAATCAGTACAATGCTGATGCACGTTCATTAAGAAGCACAGAATTGATAAGATAACCGACATTCAGGAGTGAATATGAGAATCAGCCGTTCTTTTTAGCGTGTAAATATTTTAATTTAGTTAGGACCCAATTTATGGACGCTCAATCAAAGCCAATATTAAAGAAAAATGTAATTAGTCTAGATAACGAAGTTTTTATGTGATAGTATATAAGAATAAAATGCAACATGTAAATCAGTGAGTTGCCGCCAGTAAACCGTAGAATGCCTTTTCGAGATCAATAGGATCGGAGGCTTGGTAATTTCTGGTCGCGTGCTGGTCAATTGTCACTGAGTAGAAATTGTAAAAATTGTAAATGATGAATACATTTCAGTCTGCAATTAGACGGTGAAATTAATAAATCTACTAAATATGCTTTAAAATATGCACTTAAAAACCATTTTTAAAACCAAACCCTAGGTTTTTTTTTCGTTTTGTTTACTTAGCTAAATTATTGCAATTAACAACCATATGCTGTTTTAAGTTTTCAAAAACAAATGAGCGACGGTTTCTGTCAAAATATTAGTAATTCTGACTAAACAATCATTCCATTGTTTTGAAAACACATTCTGATTCATGCGTTAGAAACCCACAATGCCTTGCGAGTGCAGCTCGAAGTGTGTGAACGGTAAAAATTGACGATGTTTTTTCAGTAACAGTATTAAAATTGCCAAAATATGCGAGAATATGCGAGTTAAGCCGAATGAGCTCGATCCTTCAGAAATGGCCAAAATATGTAAATGCATATGTTTTATGTATTTACATATAAAAATTTGCCTGGTAATTAGACCAAACATCTACCAGCTCCAAAGTACCTATTCTATGGGATTCAGATCAGGTCGTTTATATAAAGGTAAGTCCGAGCTGCTGGATGTTTGGTGCAATGTGCTCTAGAACAAAGGATACTTGTCTCACGTTCGATCTCATTTGATAATAAGCTGACGAAAAAAATATCGATTTTGTAATACTATATATAATATTAAGTCGTGTTGCTAAAGATGACTGATATATCGTGTCGGAATGCAAACAAAATGCAATTGGTTTTTGAATTGAAATAAATCGACTCAAAGTGGACTCAAAATAATGGTGCTATTTGTTATTTGAAGTGTTTACGTAAAATATTGCGATTGATCCAAAGAGACACGTTGAAAGTAGTATTATCGCACATATGGCGCTATGCCGCTCATACCCATCTCCTTTTATCATTTATTTTCTTTTAGTTACCTGTTGTCGCAATATCTTCATCAAACGGTCTATATGGTTTTGGTCCAGTGTCACATATTCCAAATTTTAAGCAACACTGACGAATTTCTTCATCACTTCTCATCCAAAATACATCAAAATTCAATGCATTATATTTTTGTTCAGGCCAGATTCCAAATTTTGCATAGAAACACGCAGCATCTGCAAAAAGGATTTTATACATGTTATTCCGGAATGTTTATTACTGCTGGGTTTGTGAAATTTGCGTGGTGAAACAATATAACTAGCAAAGGGTACGAATTTAATTTAGATTTCAATCCAAATGTTGATGTTCATTCAGCATTGGAAAGATGTATTTCTGGCAAAAACTTTTGGAAATGAACCATGATGCGAAAAAATTACTTTCGTTCAGCATTTTTTCTTAATATGCATTATGAGTGGGTAAAAATGTGGTCGAAATATATGTCCAAACTCTAAACAACAATATCATTCTAGCTTAAAGCAAATCACATCTTCCACTAAATGGGAACAATATCTGATGTGGCTGATGATGTTCAAACCATTTTGCGATTTCTACATATTTTCTTCAATTTATTTGTGTTATGTGTTAGCCCAATAAATACAATTAAGCTTGGATTTTCTGTAAGCCAAAGTTCGCTTTGATTTGAAATTGGTTGTTTATATTACATGTATACATTGTCGGTCCGAAAATATTTTGACTTCAGAAACAGACGAAGATTCTCGTAAGATAAGTCGAAATTGAAATCAAAATCGACTTGATATCAATGAAATGTATCATGGAATTAAAGAAGAAATTTCGTCTATACAGAGGATGACAAATAATCTGAATCGAGTGTAAACTCATTCCGGAACATGTCTACATTTAACTTCATTCTGAGGGGGAAATATTACCTAAAACAGGGGAAATGAAAGAACCACCTTGAAAATCGTATGGATTAGTACAGCTGTAATAAATACGAACTTATCATACGGGAGTACCGACAAACAGATGATGCTAGTAGTATCTATTTTGCATGAGTCTGATTATAGCCGTGACATTTCTCAGTTGATATTAGCCGTGATCGAGAATGATTCCGTGAATTCGTATTGATTATTTCAACATGATTTGCTAAAACAGAACAAATGTCACTTTCAAAATTTGAAACAACAATTCTTGTTGACAACACACTTTTTAGTTGTCAAACCAATCCACCACATTGCGACGTGGGCTGTGTGCCGTGTGTGTTTATGTAACTCAAGTAAATGGCAAAACTCGGTCGGTCCTTATATACGATGGTACTAAATGATACGAATTTTGGATTTGACAGCTATGAGAATCTTTGGAAATTCGGTTCTTTCTAGAAGAACAAATGCTGAGACTTTGTTACTAAATTATTATTATTATTTTATTATCAATACTTCTTTCTTATCTTTTTATTTTCTATATCATTTGGATTTTTGAAATTTGAAATTAATATTAATCCCAATGAGGGTTTGAATCTGTGACCCAAAAATACGTTTTTTGGCCCTAACCCCCCTTCGAACGGCAGAATCATCCCCAAAGAGTAGATCTCAATAAGTGCTACATATTAAACCAAGACACCACCTATCCAGGCCAGTGAAACGCTATATAAAACCAATGGTACACGTAGTAAAGACTACGCTATGTAATTTGCATAGCGTAGTCAGTACACGTAGTCAAATCGCTTCACCGCCTTGCACCTATCACTTGTCTTTTATCAGCAACGCGAAAATCAAATTCGAACAGTTGGGACACTTTTATTGAACCAATTTCTGAATTAACACTAGAAATTCACTTTGTGCAACAAAATGTGCACATTTTGTATTTTTTAATTAAATGACAACTTTTTGTGCACATTATGTTGCACGAAAAGCATTACAAAAATGTTTGGTTACTTAATATAGAAATTTCAGGGACACTTCAATTGAAATTTTTTTGGATCAATTCCCAACATTTTCCATAATTTTTACTTTTCCGCTAACACCACTTTATGCAGAAAAAGTATTGCGTTTTCTTTGCGTGTTGAACCTAAAAAAACGACTACAACCATTCCAGTCCGTTGTCCGTTGTACGTTTTACGCAAAAGTTTGTTAACACGATAACTCAAAAAATTGAGATTAGAATTGATCAAAAATTAACGCACACATTGGTCTTCATTAGAAATAGAAACCTATTGATTTGCAGCCTAATCGGATTATTTTCAATATAATTAAGAAACATTTGTATGGAGGCTATGTCTAGTTCGTATTGTATCATATGAAACTTTCAGAATATTATTTTTCCATAAAACAAATAAATCATACAAAATTTCAAGTCATTCCGATGAGATTTGAAAAAATATTTATATGGAAGCTATGTTCTTCGAACGAAACAATGACAAGTAGGAGGTCCAACGTAAACGCCAAATGAATTTGAATGTTATTACTCCATGGGGGAAATCACTCTGAAAAGTAATTGTCAAAATTACTTTCACAATTATTTTTTCAGAAAATATTACTTTGAAATTACTTTTAATTTGCAATTACATTTGTCGTTTTTATAGCAAAATGAAAAGTAATTGCAAAGTAATTGTTGGGTTTTTAAACATTTCCACGTTATTGCTCTTTGTCACTTGAAATTTATTTATATGTGTACCAGTTTGATCGAATGATGGATGCCAATAAAATTCACTCAATTAGTGACTGTTGTACGATACGCACGTTCTCTCCTATCTCACAAATCTTCTCATCCTATTATAGCAAAAAAATTTCAGTCAAGTAACAAACCCAGCGAAATGGAAATTGTTGTAATAGACTTCAATCTTAACATTGGTCCCTCGAATCGGAGTGCATAATTTAAGGATAAATTAATTATCGCTCATAAAAATTGCAATCGTCAATAAATTGCAATTTACCGGAGAACAAAATTATTGTTTGCACTGAGAGAGCCAGATTGCTGCGGCGGACAAAGTGAAGTGGGAATAATTCATCGGAGTTCATCCAGCCCGAGGAGGACCATCGGACACATCCAGGAGCGTAACCCGACGGCTACATCCCGGAATCATTGGAATCCATTGGCATTTTTCAAATTCGGACTGAATTTGTGTAGGGGTGAGTGATTTTTGATTTCATTTTTTGGCCATTTGTTGATCGGCATGGTATCAGAGCTGCAGAAAAAATTAGTCGGTCGACAATCCGACGCGCTTGTTCGATTGAAAAGGGAGTTAGAAAATTTCCGAAAAGACGGTGCCGACCGTAAAACCAAATATCACTTCGAAACTAGGCTAAATCGCATCATACAATCACGAGCCACCTTTTTGGCTACGCATCAAGAAATTGTCGACAGTGAATTGCCAGAAAGCGATTCTTATTACGACGAAGGTTGTTTTGAGAGTTTCGAAGAGGATTACGTAAATATTGTAGCCATCATCAAAACCAAATAGGACGAATATTTTCCGCCAGCACCAGTAGTTGCTGCTGCCCCGATACAACAACCTGGTGCCCCTCAACAAGTTCAAGCAATTCAAAACATTCAAAATCCATTTCCTTTTAAATAACCTCAAATTCAAGTGCCTCACTTCAGCGGTGTATATAAGGATTGGCCAGCATTTCATGCTGCCTTCCTTCATTTTGCTGATGAATTACAACAAATTCACGACGTTTCTAGTGCATGTATTTTCGCAATTAAAAAATTAGGCATCGACACCGGTAAATGCAGTGAAGTCTTCGCTCACGTTTTGATAAATAAACTTCCATCGCAAAGCCGTGTGGAATGGGACAGGCAATTGGGCAAAACTACTGACATTCCTTCGTTCAAAACCTTCATCGAGTTCATCGATTTGCGTTTCCGTACATTAGAAGCTATGCAGCCACAATCATCGAAACCTGAAATAAAGGCAATTGTTTCTCATTCATCGCAATCAAAACATTCCAATCAATTTTCGAATGAAAATTCAACATCGCATCGTAAGGAAGCAAAGTCATTCCACGTATCAGCGAAAAAGATTTCGTGCCCAAATTGCAACAACGCGCATGTTTTGCGAAAATGTCCTGTTTTCTTACAGCTATCCGTTTCTGAAAGAATTTCATTCGTTAATAATTCTAAATGGTGCAATAACTGTCTCGGCCACCCAACGTCACAATCATGCACCTGCGAGCGAACATGTTACACTTGCCGTGGTCGTCATCACACCTTGTTACATGTCAACAAATCAACCCCTTTAAATTCGAACGCCGTCAATGCAACGAATACTCGACAGTTCTCATCATCTATCAAATGGTTTCCCCCCATTCCCCGATGGATGAATCAACGATTTCTGCGAATAATTTGGTCAAAATCAAAGGTAATTGCGTTCTCCTTTGTACTGCGTTAATCGACATTCCCGATGTCAACGGCCAGTTGATTGGTTTTCGGGCATTAATCGATCAAGGGTCTCAACAATCTGTTATCACCGAACGTGCCTCACAACGTTTAAAACTTCCGATCACTCCGATTTGTGTTGGTGTTCGGCCGATGGGTGAGTCAACGTACAAAATTGTAGATCGTGGCGTATATATCGCCATTCATTACATTCTCGATTCAGCTTGTAAAGCCAAAAGTACCATCGCAATCATGCAAAGTGTCACTTCAACGTTACCTTCCTTTCCTATCAAATCAGAAAATTGGTCATTTATCAAAAATTTATCTCTAGCCGATCCTCATTTCGCGACACCCGGACAAATCGATCTATCGTTTCCATGTTTCTACTGTTGAAATCAATGTCCGTAAATTTTCGGAGGAAGATGAATGGACGGAGAATTTCTATGAGCAAACCTATCAACGAAAGGAAAATGGAAAGTTTCTCGTGCGTTTACCTTTCAAATTTCATTACGATTCGTCATTTCAACTAAGTGCATCATTTTCTATGGATTTGAAACGATTCGAACAGCTCCAGCGTCGTTTCTTACGCGACGACAAATTTCGTAATGCTTACACCGATACATTCAACGAGTACAAGGAATTAAATCAAGTTAATTTAGTGGAAACCATCAACAACGATTTGCTTGAACCATCATCAATCAACCATTTTTAACTGCCTCATCACGCCGTGTTAAAGGAGAGCAGCTTAACGACAAAATTACGCCAAATTTTCGACGGCTCAGCTGCATATATGTATGGCTATCAAAACAACACAAAAATTATCTGAGTTGGAACGAGACAGATATCCATTAGCTGAACAGGGCATAAAAAGGGAGACTTATGTCGACGACGTCACAACGGGCAGCGACACGATTGAAAAAACAAGCAAGAGTAATCGAACAACTCATTCATATGCAGCGGCGGTTTCGAGCTCCGTAAATGGGCCAGCAATTCGCAGGAAGTATTAAAACAAATACCATCAGAATACCATAGTCAAAACACAAAGTGTTTGTTCAATTCCGACGATGCCGTGAAAGCATTGGGCTTGTGTTGGTCAACAACGGACGACAATTTCAGTTTCAATATCAACTTTTCGTTCAGTTCAACTCAGCACACCAAACGTAATACACTTTTTACCATCGCTCGTCTCTTCGATCCACTTGGTTGGATAAATCCAGTCATTACCAAAGCCAAAATTTTTCTAAATAAACTTTGGGCGCAAAATTTAGATTGGGACGAACCATTTTCATCGAATTTACAAAAGGAATGGTTTGAAATTGTAAATCAATTGCAGTTTCTCAATCAAATTCAAATTCCACGTTGGCTCCATACAAGATTGACGAACGCAATAAATGAGCTTCATACGTTTTGTGACAGCTCTGGAAATGCTTATTCTACAGTCATTCACCTACGAACCGACGATGAACATCAAAATATCCATGTGAAAGTGTTAATCGCAAATAGCAAATTAACTCCAGTTCGCAAGCCAATCACAATACCTCGTTCCGAACTGTGTGGTGCTGTACTTGCAGTAAAATTATTGGATTCAGTTCGATCGAATTTTCGTTTGCCGATATCAAATATTTTCATGTGGACCGACTCATCGATTGTGTTGTCATGGATTAGAGGAGATCCCAACCGTTGGGCTCCATTTGTTTCAAATCGAATTTGTTGAATACCAATACCAATGTACTAGTATCGTGCGTACATCGCACGATGCACACTTAGCTAGTAAGAATGTTCTTCAATAAATATAGTATCATTTAATCACTCTAACAATACACATGTCTCTTTAACAGAATTCATCGAATTTTACCTTCAACTCAAATCGAAAGTTGGAGACAAGTAACATCACAGGACAATTCAGCCGATTTAAATAGCCGTGGCTTATCGGTCACCCAACTTCGCGATTCAAAATTGTGGTGGAATGGACCACCATGGTTATCTCTACCGTCAGATGAATGGCCAAAATCACCGTTCAATTTGGCCGATGAAGACAAGAACGAACTTCTATCAAAATACAAATCCGTGAACGTTATTCGCAACGAATTGTCTCACATCGATCAAATATTACAACGATTTTCAAATTTTCTTCGCCTTCGAAATTGCTTTGCGTATGTTCTTCGCTTCATTCAAATTTTACGTGTCAACTCTAAAAATCAAACCAGAATTTCAATTTCGAAGCAGCCCATCAAAACTCAAATTGAGAAAATTCCTCCGTTGTCTGTCGCCAAAATTAAACGTAGCGAATTAATCATCATCCGATGGATTCAACATGAGCATTTCAGTGCTGAGTTGAAACCACTGAACAACAATCAACCGATTTCAAAGTCTAGCAAACTGAGTAAACTCAACCCATTTATCGATTCCGATGAAATTCTGCGAGTGAACGGCCGTTTATGCAACGCATTCATGCCCTATGACGAGAAATATCCAATTATCGTTCCATCCAATCATCGCATCGTATATTTACTCGACGATTTTTATCATAAACAAACTTTACGTGGTGGACCCAGACTAACAGTTTCGTTCGCCACTTCATACATAAATGTGTTCGCTGTATCAAAAAGAAGCCAATTCTTTCAAATCAACTTATGGGTGCATTACCTTCAGCTCGTGTCAACGATCGATCTAAGCCATTTGCCGCAACAATCATTGATTACGCTGGCCCTTATGAAATTCGAGCTTCAAAGAGTCGTGGTCAATCTTCGTATAAAGGATATGTGGCTGTTTTTGTTTGCATGGTTACCAAGGCTGTTCACTTGGAAGCTGTTGGCGATTTAACTACTCGAACGTTTCTACATGCACTCGATCGTTTTATTGCACGCCGTGGGTTTTGTACAGACCTTTATTCCGATTGCGGTATTAACTTTATCGGGGTATCAAATGAAAACCATCGAACCGAAGAAGAATTTCGTAAAATGATTTCGGCTGATGTTATCCCGTTCTTGACCACCAAAAATATTCAATGGCATTTCAGCCCACCAGGTGCACCTCATTTCAACGGCTTGGCTGAAGCTTCAGTAAAATCCATGAAATATCATTTTTCTCGGTTTAACAATTTGGTAGATAAGTCTTTGTCTTCCTAACTAAGAAAAAAACATGTTTTTGGCAAAATTCATTTTTATTATTCAACATAGTTGCCGATAGAGCGATACAGCGATTATAGCGATCTTCCAACTTTTCGATACCATTTTTATAGTACTCTTTCGGTTTTGCCTCAAAATAGGCCTCCGTTTCGGCAATCACTTCATCATCGGTCTTAAATTTCTTGCCAGCGAGCATTCTCTTGGAGTCTGCGAACAGGAAATAGTCGCTGGGGGCCAAATCTCGAGAATACGGTGGGTGGGGAAGCAATTCGAAGCCCAATTCATGCAATTTTGCCATCGTTTTCAGTGATCAATACGTTGATGTTTTTGGTCGATTGTGAGCTCGCGCGGCACCCACTTTGCACAGAGCTTCCGCATGTCCAAATATTCGTGAATCATATGATGTACACGTTCCTTTGATATCTTCAGGGTGTCAGCTATTTCGCTCAACTTCACTTTACGGTCATTCAAAATTATTTTGTGGATTTTTTTGACGTTTTCTGGTGTAACCACCTCTTTTGGGCGTCCACTGCGTTGTGCATCGTCTGTGTCTGCACGACCACGTTTAAATGCACGAAACCAATATTTTATAGTTGATTCTGCTGGTGCAGAGTCCGGGTAACATTTATCAAGCCATTGTTTTGTTTGCACAGTATTTTTTCCCATCAAAAAGCAGTGATGAATCAACACACGAAATCCGTTTTTATCCATGTTTTTTTCAATAACAAAAGTGGCTTCACTCAAAACGCAATTACTCACGAACTAATCGTCCGATTGCTGTCAAATTTTGACACGAATCGTTTGAAGGTTGGTACTAACTGAAAACCATATGGATTTAATACTACTAACGCCACCTATATGTCAGGACAGAGACTTATCTACTGATCTGTTGTTGGTCAATCTAAATTAACTTATGAGGAGTTTTCAACTTTATTAATTCGCATCGAAGCCGTACTGAATTCTCGTCCGATTTCAGCCATCAGTGATAGTTCAAATGATTTCACAGCACTCACCGCTGGTAATTTTCTCACCGGTAATGCTTTATTAGCTCGTGTTCAATCACCGACCACAGAAAATCCCGTCAAAGGACATCAATTTATGGAAAAATGAGTTCAACATTTCTGGCAACGATGCCAGAGGTGATGCCTTATCACCAATGCAAATTCGTTCCAAGTGGAACGACAAACAGCCAAACATAAAAATCAACGATTTGGTTATTCTCAAAGATGAGCGGTTTCCAGTTAATCAATGGCCATTGGGAAGAATAATCGATTTACATCCAGGCAATGATGGTTTAATACGCGTCGCTACGATAAATACTAAAAAAACTGTGCTCAAACGACCGATTGTCAAACTGTGTTTAGTGCCCTTTGATTTTTAGCAGTTTGTGAACCTTGGCCAATTTATGGATTCATTGACCGCTCATTCTCTTTCAGCTACGACGAAAACAACACACATTTTTTCACATCATAGCATTCGCGCATCATAAACATTCGTTCATCCTAACAACATACGTACTTTTCGCTCTCTTTCAACTTAATTTATTTTTTTGCTCGGCTTGCTGTGTGATATTTTTTAAGTAAATCTTATTTGCATTAGAGTTTAACGCAACTTATTGTTGAATGAGAGAATTAGTTTATTTGAATTTGAATATATGACAAATGTGTCATGCCCGGTAGAATGTTGGGTTTTTGAACCTTTCCACGTTATTGCTCTTTGACACTTGACATTTATTTGTATGTGTACGAGTTTGATCGAATGATGGATGCCAATAAAACTCACTCATTTGGTGACTGTTGTACGATACGCACGTTCTCTCTTATCTCACAAATCTTCTCATCCTATTATAGCAAAAAAATTTCAGTCAAGTAACAAACCCAGCGAAATGGAAATTGTTGTAATAGACTTCAATCTTGACAGTAATTTTTTCAAAAAATAATTGTGAAAGTAATTTTGACAATTACTTTTTCTGAGTGATTTCCCCCTTGCATTTAACCGAATCTAAATAACGTCTACGTGGTCTACCCCTACCTCTCGGTCCATCAGCATCGGCGAACAGAATCCGTTTCGGTAATCGCTCTTCTCCCATGCGTTTTACATGACCAAACCATCTCAGTCTGGATTTTCTTGCTTCCTCTTCTACCGAATCGACGTTTAAATCCCCCCGAATCGTCTCATTTCGGATTCGGTTTTTCCACTGATCACGGCGCAAGACTCCCGAAACCATTCTCAACACTTTCATATCAGACACTTCCAAATCATGAATTAAATTTTCAGAATCAACCCAGCTCCCGCTACCATATAGAATAGTTGGTCTGAAGATTGACCCGTGAATCAACATCTTTGTTTCTGTACTCAATTCACGTTTATTGAAAACGTGTGATCTAAGCTGCGCTACTACTTTATTTCCATTAACCCTACGCTGTTCAAACTCCTTATTAAACTTGCCATCTTCCGAAAAGATGCAACCCAAATATTTGAATTGGGAAACTTGTTTCAAAAAGTTGCCGTTCAATGTGCAATGAATAGGCTTTCGAGTTTTTTCCACATGCATAACTTGAGTTTTTGTGCCGCTAATGGTCATTCCGAAGTTTGTACAAGCCTCTTCCAAATCTTTGATACTATTTTGCAGCTCCAGTTCAGAATTGCCAAACAGTACCAGATCATCTGCGTGAGAAAGCGCAGAGATAATATTGCCCCCCAAAGCTACTTTACCCCATTAAGTACTTCGAACCATTCACTCAAATCTACATCCACTCTTACTGCTGCTTTGCTGTTTGCGTACAAACTTTGAATCGCGTTGAGAAGATAACCATTTACACCATAATCGGCCAAGACTGACCACAACTTAGATCTGGGAATGCAGTCGTATGCTTTCTGCAAATCCACGAAACCGAAGTACAGTTCCCTACTTCTACTTTTATGTTAAAACTTAACATTTAATTCCGAACATTTCATTTAATCGAAGAATAAACATCAAATTTTTTTTTGGCTATCAATATGTTCAATTTCGTACCAAAAAAAGGTGGAAGTTTACGGGGAGCATGCTTCATCAAATACAACTTGTAAGGAATAATTTGTGCGTTTCAAAAGTGGTGATTTTGACGTTGAGGACATAGAACGCTCAAGAAGGCCAAACAAGTATCTATATGACAATTTGGAGGCGTTACTTAATGAAGATCCATGTCAAACGCTTGAGAAATTAGCCAATTCATTTAATGTAACTCAAGTTGCCGTTAGCATTCGTTTAAAAACAATGGGAATGAATAAAAAGCAAGGAAAATGGTTGCCACACGGAAATTGCTGCTTGAATGACACAATAGAAAGAGTTTTTTGGAACCGGTTCCATCAACTTCAAAATCAACTCCAAAGCAGGATATTCATGTTTCAAAGGTGATGGGACCATAAGGTGGTGGTGGACTATGAGCTACTGAAGCCGAATAAAACAATCAGAGGGTATCGCTGCCGATTCCAATTGATGCGTTTAAAAGTTTAAACCGAGCATTGAAAGGAAAACGGCCAGAAAATGAGACCAAACACGATTGTGTAATTATGTTCCGGTCGATTCAAAATCACCTGAGTGGAAAACGGTTCCAGTCGTTTGAAGAAGTCGAAAAATGGATCGATTCGTATATAGCTTCAAAATACAAGCAATGGATTTGGGAAGGAATCCATGAATTGCCAGGAAAATGGGGAAAAGTAGCTAGCGATGGAGAGTACTTTGAATGGCTTTTTTGAATTGGGTTTTGATATTAACGTTAATTTTCAAGAAAAAGGCCAGAAACTTCTTTAAACTACCAATACAATGATTGTATATTATATCCGTGAATTTTTTTAATAAATTTCTGTTTTTGAATATCTATAATCAGTCTATATAGTTAAATTTAGTATATCTGTGACCGTCTTTGTCTCCAGTATCAGAGCCATATGAAGTTTGGTTTAAATTAAAGTATTCAAAAAAAAAAAAGAAATAAGAAGTGAAATTGTATCATTTCATGTGTTTTGTTGTTGCTATCGTTACGCGATATTGACTAATCGACCATCGAAAGCAAATTAAACGACAAGAATAGCATATTATTGACCTGATTATCTAAAATGGCATTTGTTTTGGATCATTTGGAAGGAGCAAAACTATGCTCAGATGCTTGTCACCCGGAAAATGATTGTGCTGTTCGTTGTATTGGTTGCGGTCGTGGCTGTCATTTGGAATGCTATAAGGTGCCAGAGCAAATTATTACTTCGGTGGGCTCCATCCCAACAAACAATCGCATGAAAGCATATTTTGGTGATTTGTCGTACATTAAATTGGTTTGCGACAACTGTGCAAATTTGTTAAACCAACAACAAAAAACAAATTTTCTTTGCATGTTTAACGCTATGGCAAATAAAAATGAGGTTATAGACATTGACACCGACACTAAATCTCGTGTGAACAAACCAATAACTAAGAAGAGGAAAAATGATAATATTGACACCGAATCGACCAATGACGGCGATATTATGATTGATATGAAACGGTTGATGGAGAAATTTATGATTAAAATGAACATCGTTGAATCAGCTGCTAATAAATCTATCACCAAATTGACTGACATTGAAAATACACAAAAATTGGTGTTGACTAAAGTCCAATCAAACGGCCATGCATTGGATTCTATCAGCAGTAAAATGGATCGTAATGTGTCATCAATGGATGATGGAATACAAAAGGGCTTTAATCAATTGACCGTACTGGCTGAAAAATTGTATTCACCGATGAACACGCCCCGTAGGGATATTCACTCGGTCGGCTATGGTCGCCAATCAACGTTGAGACGTCGTGCATTGAACAAAAACAGTCGTAATTATTCGAATGGTACACCAACATCAAAATCATTCGATGGACCATCCATTCCGACTGAATCAGGTACAGCAACAGGCGATGATAGTCTGTTTGGTCCAGCTGTACCACGCAAATTGAATTTCAACACTGGTGAAATTCAACGTTCGGAGTTGGCTCCTCGTAAACTGTTCAAACATGAGGATGCCATTTTTGTTCGGTATGTCGATCCAATAATCACAATGACCGCAATTTTAAAAAGAAATGATCGAATCAAGCATGCCATCGATACAAACCCAAATGTAGTTGAAGTCACAAGACTTGTAAAGAAAAATGTCACCGAGTCAGAGATTGCACAGCGTCGTTTTGGCATTTCATATAGAATTGGTTGCTCTTCGGAACTGTTACCGTTTGTAAATGACAAAAAGAATTGGGCCAGCCACTGGGAAATACGTCCGTGGGATAAAAACTATGGCGAAACAGAACGCAACGGTCATCGTACTGAAGATGCAAATTTTCGTGTGACAGCCAATACAGATCAAACGGACAACTGAGAACGAGTTGACATCGACACAACGATAATTCATCCAAAAACATAAGTATTTTAGATTTAGAAATGTTAGTTTGTATGCGTCAACTTGAAAATCTTGAATTGAATGACCAAAACGTTAATGAATTTTTTGATAAAATCAATAGCTTGATAGGGGAAGTGAATGTGAAAAAGGCTAGGAATGAAAAATTAAAACAGCGACCAAAAAATGACAAGAATAAAATAAAATCTGGCATTCAATGGGAACACAGTTCTCTTTTTATATATTTGCAAAATGTACGAAACTTACGAAACAAGAATCATGATATAAAACCAAAAACATTTGACTCATTATATGACATAATAGATCTGACTGAAACATTTTTTGATAATAGCAATTTAGATGAAGAATATTTCTGTGATACATTTTCGGTGTTTAGATGTGATCGTTCTATAGCAAATAGCGTAAAACGATCTGGCGGTGGTACACTACTTGCGATAAAAAAAAATGATAACTATTCGATTGAAAAAATAAATTTAGATGAATTTTGTGATAATGAAATTGCGGGTGCAAAACTTGTCATAAGTAAAGATAAGTCGATATTTGTATTTTGTACGTATATTCCACCAAGCCGTTCAAACAGTAGATTAGCATTTGATAGAGTTGTTATGGCTGTGAATTCAACGGGAATAACTGATAATGACACTTTAATATTGTTAGGAGATTTTAATCTGCCGAATATAAAATACAATATGTCCGATGAAAACAAGCTAGTCCCATATAATTTTACACCAAGTTTCACTGCTGATTTTTTCTGTGATATAAATGCACTAGGACTGAAACAATTGAATAATGTAAAGAACCACAGGAACATTGTTTTAGATTTAATATTTGTAAATGACGAATTTGATTTTGACTTGCAGGAATGTTCAAATCCACTTGTGAAAATTGACAAACCACATCCACCGATTGAAGTCCATATTCATAATATAATGCCAATTAAGAAAATAATGAATAATAATGATGAGATTAAGGAAATATCTGATTTCAAAAGGAATGATTTTGCTGCATTAAATAATTATTTCTGTGATATCGACTTGAATGCCATTTTTGAAAATATGGAAGTAAATAGATCATTCGAAAGTTTTTATGTTACAATGGAATGTGCATTCAATCAGTTTGTGCCACGAGTAAAAATTCGACAAAAAAACACTAGGCAGTGGTATAATAGAGAATTGAAAAAACTCAGAAATTTAAGAAATAAGGAATATATGAAAAAGAGAGAGGGCTCGTTGAATAGGTTTTTCGAGGTCAAAAAATTATTTGATGAATTGAACCAAGAATTATACGATCAATACAATGAAAATCTGTCGAAAAACATAAAAAGAAATCCGAAAAAATTTTGGTCAAATATTAGAGAACAAAAAAAGTCAAAAGGATTTGAATCTATTGGGAGTACAAATTGAAAACCGCGCATTCGTTACTAACTTCATATCTATCATAGATGTCATTATTTTGACTTTGACAGCTATTGTATCTTAAAGAGGATAAAAAAATACATTGAAAACGATCTGTCAAACTTATCATTCAGTTGAATACACAAGTTTATTATTGCGTTGAAAATGTCGAGCTACGTGCCTACAAAACAGCATTTGCGGGAAGTTTTACTTTATTGGTTTAATCTGAAGAAAAATGCTTCCGAGAGTCATCGTTTGTTATGCGAAGCATATCCAGAATATGCTCCGTCGATTAGAACGTGCCAGGAGTGGTTTGCGCGGTTCAAAAGTGGTGATTTTGATGTGGAAGACAAAGAGCGTCCAAGCCAAGTGAAAAAGTTTGAAGACGAGGAGTTGGAAGCATTACTCGATGAAGACTCGTGTCAAACGCAAGAAAAACTTGCAAAATCATTGGGAGTGACACAACAATCCATCTCCTATCGTTTAAAAGCCATGGGAATGGTTCAAAAGCAAGGAAATTGGGTGCCATACGAATTGAAGCCGAGAGACATCGAACGCCGTTTTTTCACTTGTGAACAGCTGCTTCAAAGGCAAAAACGGAAGGGTTTTTTGCATCGTATTGTGACTGGTGATGAAAAGTGGATTCATTACGATAATCCGAAGCGAAAAAAATCGTATGGTTACCCCGGCCACGCATCAACATCGACGCCAAAGCCGAACATTCATGGCTCGAAGCTAATGCTGTGTATTTGGTGGGATCAGCTCGGCGTGATCTATTATGAGTTGTTGAAACCAAACGAAACCATCACAGGAGCATTGTACCGAACTCAATTGATGCGTTTGAGCCGAGCACTGAAGGAAAAACGGTCGGAAACGGTCGCAAGACACGATAAAGTTATTTTGCAACATGACAACGCTCGGCCACATGTTGCTCGGGTCGTTAAAACCTACTTGGAAACGCTTCGATGGGAAGTCCTACCCCACCCGCCGTATAGCCCAGACATTGCCCCTTCCGATTACCACCTCTTCCGATCAATGACACATGGCCTGGCTGAACAGCATTTCCATTCTTACGAGGAATGCAAAAAATGGGTCGATTCATGGATAGCCGAAAAAAGCACAGATTTCTTTCGACGCGGAATCCGTAATTTGCCAGAAAGATGGGAAAAAGTTGTGGCTAGCGATGGACAATACTTTGAATAATCAATTTGTAACCATTTTTCCATAATAAAGATCGAAATTTTGAAAATTGCGCGGTTTTCAATCTGTACTCCCAATAAAATGAAATATATGAATAAAATTGGTCAGGGTGAATCTGAGATTGTTGATCTTTTTGCTGAATCTTTCTCATCAGTGTTCTGTGGGGTCAAAGATCAGCATGAAATCGATATTACATTGAATGACATTGAAAAACATACACAAATTGTAATAACAGAAGATGAAGTAAAAAGTGCAATGAAAGCGTCTCCAATGAACAAGGGTGTTGGTGTTGATTGTTTTCCACCAATTATTATAAGAAAATGCTTGTAAACGCTTGCGAAACCGATAACAACATTGTTTAACAAATCGTTGAGAAGTGGCATATTACCGAACGCATTGAAATCAGCGCACATAACTCCGATATTTAAAAAAGGAAACAAATTGAATATTAAAAACTATCGTAGCGTTGCTATTCTTCCATCGCTATTGAAATTGTTTGAGAAAATTATGTACGATAAAATAATGTCACATTTTCTAAGTTTAATCAATGATAGTCAGCATGGTTTTACTCCGGGCAAATCCATAAATACAAATCTTATGGAATTAGTTGTCTTGGCCAATGATGCATTTGAAGAAAAGTGTCAAATTGATGTACTGTACACTGATTTCACGAAAGCATTCGATAAAGTTGACCATGCAATTTTGATTAAAAAACTGCAAAATCTTCAAAGTCAAAATAAATGATAATCTTTCAAAACCGTATTTAATGAACACAGGTGTTCCAGCAGGAAGCATACTGGGACCAGTGCTATTTCTGATTTATATTAATGATTTACCATCTGCATTTGAGTGTTCCTGTCGAGTATTGCTTTTTGCTGATGATTGCGAATTAATGATGAAAATAAAAAATGATGAAGATACAACTAAATTTCAGTCGGAAATTGACAAGCTCGTTAATTGGTGTGTGGTTAATAAACTAGATCTAAATATATCGAAGTGTGCCATTCTCACGACAAGCAAAACTGAAAATAAGTTTATCAAAAAGTACAAACTGAACGACTCAGAGTTAAATAGAGTTAGCGAATTTCGTGATTTGGGAATAATTATCGATAAAAAATTGACGTTCAAAAAATGAGACATTAGTAGCTGCATGTAATTCCACTCTGGGTTTTATTGAGCGCGCAGCGGGGCCGAAATTTGACACTGACACCCTTGTCATATTATTTAATTCGTTTGTTAAAAGCAAACTATTATTTACCGTCTTCTGATAGAGGTCGTAAACTTATTGAAGATGTTCAGGGCAAATTCACCATGATGGCACTCAGGGAGTGGCCAAATGTTGAGAACAACTATAGAATCCGTCCATATATGGAACGTTGTGCTCAACTAAAAATTGATTCTATTGCTGACAGATATATTTTTGCATGCCGAATTTTTATATATGATTTATTTAATGGAAAATTGAAGTCCAAATATTTGAAAGGCAAGCTTATCTCAAACAATAATAGACAAACACGAAACTCAACATTCTCAAGCCTTTATATGCATAATCAGTCCTTTTGGTCAGCAGTTAGGCACTTTAATGGCAGCAAATCTCAATATGAAAGTAGCAACAATGACAGAAATAAATATATTAATGCAATCAAAATTAGAATTTAAGTGGGAATTGTATCAAAATTTGAAAAAATCGGGTTTTTACAGAGACGAATGTGCTCTTTTTGCCTGTAGCCAGTATTTGGCGAAAACAAACAATAAATAAATAAATAAATGAGCATTGTGCTTTGAACAAATAATCATTACTTTTGACCTAGATTTGTCTAAAACCATGCCACGATGCCCTCTCTCAATTCTAGCTAAATTCCAATTTACTTAACTTATTTCTTGACAAATTCTGTTATCATTTGCGATAGAATTTGATTCAAAATTACCGACATTAATCATCTACGAAATATTACTGCAAAAAGACTTATTATCATCTTCATCAAAGACTTAGTATCATGTGGGACCGATGGAAAAGAACTTTTGATGTCACTTCTATGCATATTATCTATTTTGTATATGTTGCTTATAATCGGAATAATTTTTGGGAAAATCTATTTCTCACTGTATTTGGAATATGGCTCTGGTCCCTATTTCACCAAATATGCTACGCGAAAATATTCTCATTGTTTCATCATCTTTTACTAATGTACACATTACAACAACAATTTCTGATGTTATTCTCAACCGTATTACAGTTCTCATGTAAAATACATTGGAAAACAATGAGAATATTTTTGCGCGAGTATATTTGGTGAAATAGGGCCCTGTACAACATAATTGAACAAATATTGGAGAATATAATATATAAATAATTAAATAATAATAATAAATATAAACGCGTCATAGTATTAGGAGAACAAATTGAAAACCGCGCATTTTTTTCAAAATTTCGATCTTTATTATGGAAAAATGGTTACAAATTGATTATTCAAAGTATTGTCCATCGCTAGCCACAACTTTTTCCCATCTTTCTGGCAAATTACGGATTCCGCGTCGAAAGAAATCTGTGCTTTTTTCGGCTATCCATGAATCGACCCATTTTTTGCATTCCTCGTAAGAATGGAAATGCTGTTCAGCCAGGCCATGTGTCATTGATCGGAAGAGGTGGTAATCGGAAGGGGCAATGTCTGGGCTATACGGCGGGTGGGGTAGGACTTCCCATCGAAGCGTTTCCAAGTAGGTTTTAACGACCTGAGCAACATGTGGCCGAGCGTTGTCATGTTGCAAAATAACTTTATCGTGTCTTGCGACCGTTTCCGACCGTTTTTCCTTCAGTGCTCGGCTCAAACGCATCAATTGAGTTCGGTACAATGCTCCTGTGATGGTTTCGTTTGGTTTCAACAACTCATAATAGATCACGCCGAGCTGATCCCACCAAATACACAGCATTAGCTTCGAGCCATGAATGTTCGGCTTTGGCGTCGATGTTGATGCGTGGCCGGGGTAACCATACGATTTTTTTCGCTTCGGATTATCGTAATGAATCCACTTTTCATCACCAGTCACAATACGATGCAAAAAACCCTTCCGTTTTTGCCTTTGAAGCAGCTGTTCACAAGTGAAAAAACGGCGTTCGATGTCTCTCGGCTTCAATTCGTATGGCACCCAATTTCCTTGCTTTTGAACCATTCCCATGGCTTTTAAACGATAGGAGATGGATTGTTGTGTCACTCCCAATGATTTTGCAAGTTTTTCTTGCGTTTGACACGAGTCTTCATCGAGTAATGCTTCCAACTCCTCGTCTTCAAACTTTTTCACTTGGCCTGGACGCTCTTTGTCTTCCACATCAAAATCACCACTTTTGAACCGCGCAAACCACTCCTGGCACGTTCTAATCGACGGAGCATATTCTGGATATGCTTCGCATAACAAACGATGACTCTCGGAAGCATTTTTCTTCAGATTAAACCAATAAAGTAAAACTTCCCGCAAATGCTGTTTTGTAGGCACGTAGCTCGACATTTTCAACGCAATAATAAACTTGTGTATTCAACTGAATGATAAGTTTGACAGATCGTTTTCAATGTATTTTTTTATCCTCTTTAAGATACAATAGCTGTCAAAGTCAAAATAATGACATCTATGATAGATATGAAGTTAGTAACGAATGCGCGGTTTTCAATTTGTTCTCCCAATACATAATATGCTCAAGTGCATAAGTGTAGGTTATTATTAGAGTGTGAAATGTTTGAATATATATTCAAGTTTACTCGTCGAGAACTGACAAATCGTATTATTCAAAAGAACTAAATGTAGGTTTCGTAATATTAGATAAATAAATAAATAAATAAATGTGTGTGTTGTGCTGCCAAATTGTCAGAAACCGATTTGATCAAAGTATTGAAATTGTCAAAATCAAGTCGTGAAACATCGAAATCGCGCCAAACACTAGAAAATGCTGAAATTTCATCCGTGTTAACCGATAAACAGAAATGAAATCATTGATCACGAAAATTAACGGAAAAACCAATAAAATAAACGAAAACACGGGATTTTTAAAGCATAAAGCTGAACAAATTGCCAAAAACCAACCGAAAATCATATCACGAAATTTCTCGCTAAGCAACACGACGAAATCATCGTTCGCACACGGTTCAATGCCATCGTTTGCTGATACATTACGTAACAATGCATCGCCAAGTTTAACCAAACGCCCACGAACTGATTTGACCCCGAAAACACCTACTCCACAAGTGAAATCATCAAAAATTGATGCACCAAAGCCACGAATGTGCACAAAATCAACCACAACTCGCTTAAATGTGATAGAAAAACCGAAGCGTATCAAAAAACCAGTGTTCAAAAAAGCGATTTGGATCTCTGGTTTCGATTCACAGACCACAACCGATGAAATTATTGAATATGTCGTATCTGAAACAACCGTGAAAGACAAACCGAATTTTAATATTCATAAAAGATAAACCCGTGAAAAAGGGAATATATGTGAGTACTTTGAATTTTGTTTCAAACATAATTGAAGTCAACGAAGTTGATTTTGCTGTATTGATTGAACCGGGAACCTGGGAAGCCATTTCACCAAATACTGATACAGACAACAGCCAAAAAGTAACCACTTAAGATTTCATTTCTCTCTATCTGTTGCAAGAAGTGTTTTGGCTAACCTTAATCAAATTGAAGACTCTGCACAGAAGCAAGAATAACTGAAGACATTTGCGAAAGTGAATATGTGATAGATGGATAAAACACAATTGTGTGGTTCGCTCAAAGTCGTTTCACGGATGGTGTCGTAATTTACGTCATGAGCAAATATTTTCGTGGAAGAACTAATGTGGTGTATTGATCGCCAGCCAACGTACATTGGGGTAACTAATAAATAATAAATAATAAAATATTTTATTAGTTAGTAGATTTTTTCCATTAGTATTTTGTTAGTGAGTAGGCCTTAGTAGCCACTAAGAAGTAATAATTATTATTTTATTAGCGACTAACATCTAACTAATTAGTAGGTCTTAGTAGATTTTTATTAGAATGTTAGTATATTTATTAGTAGAATGTTAGTAGATTTATTACTAGAATGTTAATAGAATGTTAGTAGAATTTTAGTAGATTCTTCATTATTAGTGGCTGTTAGTAGAGCTTTCATTAGAATTTTCCTGGTTTCACGCGTCATAAATGTTGCGTTTTTTTTTACTTTTTGCTACAGCGAGAGCACTGGGTATGAGCATTGAGCATCATTAATTACAATTGGAATAAACATCGCCATATATATAATAAATAAATAAAATATATATAATATTGGCGATATTCATTCCAATTGTAATTAATGATGCTCAATGCTCATGCCCAGTGCTCTTGCAAAAATTTAAAAAAACGCAATAATTATGACGCGCGAAACAAAGAAAATTCCAATAAAAACTCTACTATAAATCTAATGAAAACGCTACTAACAGCCATTAATAGTGAAGAATCTACTAACATTCTACTAATAATAAATCTACTAACATTTTAATAAAAACCTACTAAGACCTACTAATTAGTTAGATGTTAGTCGCTAATAAAATAATAATTATTTCTTCTTCGTGGCTACTAAGACCTACTAACTAATAAAATAATAAAACTGGTGAAACTACTAAAATAATAAAAAATCTACTAATTAGTGGAAAAATTAACATCTATGCCAGCGTACAATTTTGACCTATCAAGCGAATTTTTTGAATCGTTTTTGGAACAATCCATTAACTCAAACAAATTGAATGTTATGGTTGGTGACGTGAACGTTGATATGAATGTGACAAACAATAACACCAAGTGCATACACAGTTTACTCGATAAACTTGGTTTGCAACTTATCGTGAATTTTGACACGAGAATTACAAATGACATACAAATACTAATTATAATTAGTATTATACATAATAATTATTATGTGACTACGAATTTCAATAAGAGAATTTGCTGTAAGCCTTTGCCCTGTGGTATAATTAGTGAACATCAAAGAATTGAAATCGTTATATCTAAGAAAAAATGTGATGTCGGTTCGTCTGAAAAAGTGTTGTCCTGGTATAACTACAGTCAACATAAATTGATTGAAAATTTAAGAAGCTGTGATTGGTCCCATTTTAACTTAGTAAATACCAGGTTAGTGCATATGAAACCGCTGTTGACAACTAGCGGTCAATAGCTGGTACTGTGTGATCTGTCAAACCATGTTGTTCATGCTTATTAGTAAATATGACATCTGTCAACAATACTCTATACACAATATTTCAAGTTTCATACAACAACGTGTTTTTTTCGCTCTTGAAAAATGTCGGATTTTGTGCCTGAAAATAGTGAAAGTGCGGACAGCACTGCTTTTCTGCTTTCATTTAAAGAAAACTGCTGCCGAATCTCATCGAATGCTTCTAGAAGCTTACGACGAGCATGCTTTAAGTGAAACTAGTGTGCAGAGTGGTTCAGACGATTCAAAAATGGCAATTTTGACCTGAGAAATGAAGAACGTGGTAGACCGCCGAGGAAGTTTGAAGAAACTACATTGCAGGCATTGCTGGATGAGGACGATGCTCAGACGCAACCACATCTCGCAGAACAATTAAATGTGGACTCAACAACTATTTTCAGACGTTTGAAAGCAATAGGAAAGATCCAGAAGGTCGGAAAATGGGTGCCACATGAACTGAATGAAAGGCAGCAGGAAAACCGAAAAACCACTTGTGAATTGCTGCTCGCAAGTGCTCGCAAGGTACAAAAGGAAGTCGTTTCTGCATCGGATTGTGACTGGCGATGAAAAATGGATATATTTGGAGAATCCTAAGCGCAAGAGATCATGGGTAACACCAGGCGAACCAGCGACATCGACCGCAAGGCCAAATCGGTTCGGACGGAAGACAATGCTGTGTGTTTTGTGGGATCAGAAGGGTGTCATCTATTATGAGCTGTTGAAACCTGGTAAAACGGTTAATACTGATCTCTATCGACAGCAAATGATCGATTTGAACCGCGAATGGCTTCAAAAAGGGCCGGAATATCAAAAAAGGCAACACAAAGTGATAATCTTGCAAGACAATGCTCCATCACACACTGCAAGACTGGTCAAGGAAACGATTGAGGCGCTTAGTTGGGAAGTGCTACCGCATGCGGCTTACTCACCAGACTTGGCTACGTCAGATTACTACTTGTTCGCTTCGATGGGTCACGCACTGTCGGAGCAGCGCTTCACTTCTTACGAAAATGTGAGAAAATGGTTCGATAACTGGTTTGCGTCAAAAGACGAACAGTTTTATTGGCGCGTGTTAAAGCCGACAATCAAAATGCCGAATAACTTTTTCAATTGACGACTTCAACTAAGGGAACAAAGAAGAGGCGCAAAAATAATATTTAATAAAACAAAAAATGATGTTGTTCCGATGAAGGTTCCCTTTGCTTCAGTTCTCGACCTTTCTCCATTGGAAGACTGATTCAACCAATTTGTCTCGTGCTCAAATTCTCGCCGACCCTTTGCTTTCGTATCTGAAAATGCCCGAAATTCCTCTAGAGTAGGCAATCTGGTGGCACCATTTCGATTGCGATGCTGCTCCCACGAATCCAACGTATTCTTTGGCAGACGCTGTTTAGCAAAATGAATCCATACTTGGTTCCATAGCTCCGGTTGGTTGGAAATGGCTTCCAATTGACGAATTACACCGTTTAGAGCGTCTAGAATTGCTCTCAGTGAGTCGTAACTTTCCTTTTCTTGATATGACACTCCGTACATTTTCGCCAGGATTCAATGAATCACATGGTATTCGTCATCGTACGCTGCGATTAGCATTTCCCAAGCCGGCTTATAATTATCGGCTGTGGGTTGCCATGGTCCTAATGTGTTTCTCGCTTTTTCGATACATGCTTCTTGCAAATATAATAGCTTTGTGACCAAGGCGGTGAAACGATTTGACTACGTGTACTGACTACGCTATGCAAACTACATAGTCTAGTGACCATGATGCATATTTCTCGATATTGCATATGTGCTCTTTCCATTCCATTGAAATGTCGATCGCATGTTCTTTGCGCACTCGTAATCCACCTATCGTCAAGTCATTAAAGCGTTCTGCGTCGCTAATTTCCTCAAAAATACGATCCAAGGCTTGAATATGCATCTCACGTCGTTTGTACAACTTATCTCGCTCCTGCTCTCGTTGATCGTTCCAACGATCATAATCGTGGATTGGATCCGATATCATCGAACCGCCATTTTCAACACCTAATTGGATAGACTCAGGAAAATACTCATTAGCAATTTCATTGATTTCAATTTAAATTTAGATTTCTTTATTTCATTTTATCTTTGAGAAAATTTCAATTGCTCCTTTTATGCAACTGTGACTTCTTATCTCTCTGGGCAGCTTATTCAGAAACTTTTACTTTCATGCATCTATGTTCTACTTATTCCATGCAATTTTGTCAATTCATATAATTTTGTACACGTGATCAGGTCTCATTCATTCCTATTTGGGTCCCACTGAAGGGACCCAGCACAACACTTCACAAACAGTCCCGCCAACCTTCAGTTAACGTACGTTGTGGATATTAATTCACATTACGAAATTCATTTCAAAATTCATATTATAATTTCAATGGTTGGCCAAACCATTACCAATGATGGTCTACTTGAACCCACGGTTCTTTTATTGACCTATTATGGTCTTTTGAGCAACATTGCTCTTCCACCAACTCGTCAGTTTAAATCAGCAAAATCATTCATTGGCGGTCGGTAGGCAGCATGGACGAATATTTCATTTTTAATTCAAATGCCACTTGGCATGCTTTTTACTACAGTGCACGATAAATGTTGTTGGCCTCTTGGCGATCTTTTTACAACTGTGCACGATAAATGTCGGGCTGAGAGTAAAAACGGTTAAAAAGAGAAATATCCAATTATCGTTCCATCCAATCATCGCATCGTATATTTACTCGACGATTTTTATCATAAACAAACTTTACGCGGTGGACCCAGACTAACAGTTTCGTTCGCCACTTCATACATAAATGTGTTCGCTGTATCAAAAAGAAGCCAATTCTTTCAAATCAACTTATGGGTGCATTACCTTCAGCTCGTGTCAACGATCGATCTAAGCCATTTGCCGCAACAATCATTGATTACGCTGGCCCTTATGAAATTCGAGCTTCAAAGAGTCGTGGTCAATCTTCGTATAAAGGATATGTGGCTGTTTTTGTTTGCATGGTTACCAAGGCTGTTCACTTGGAAGCTGTTGGCGATTTAACTACTCGAACGTTTCTACATGCACTCGATCGTTTTATTGCACGCCGTGGGTTTTGTACAGACCTTTATTCCGATTGCGGTATTAACTTTATCGGGGTATCAAATGAAAACCATCGAACCGAAGAAGAATTTCGTAAAATGATTTCGGCTGATGTTATCCCGTTCTTGACCACCAAAAATATTCAATGGCATTTCAGCCCACCAGGTGCACCTCATTTCAACGGCTTGGCTGAAGCTTCAGTAAAATCCATGAAATATCATTTTTCTCGGTTTAACAATTTGGTAGATAAGTCTTTGTCTTCCTAACTAAGAAAAAAACATGTTTTTGGCAAAATTCATTTTTATTATTCAACATAGTTGCCGATAGAGCGATACAGCGATTATAGCGATCTTCCAACTTTTCGATACCATTTTTATAGTACTCTTTCGGTTTTGCCTCAAAATAGGCCTCCGTTTCGGCAATCACTTCATCATCGGTCTTAAATTTCTTGCCAGCGAGCATTCTCTTGGAGTCTGCGAACAGGAAATAGTCGCTGGGGGCCAAATCTCGAGAATACGGTGGGTGGGGAAGCAATTCGAAGCCCAATTCATGCAATTTTGCCATCGTTTTCAGTGATCAATACGTTGATGTTTTTGGTCGATTGTGAGCTCGCGCGGCACCCACTTTGCACAGAGCTTCCGCATGTCCAAATATTCGTGAATCATATGATGTACACGTTCCTTTGATATCTTCAGGGTGTCAGCTATTTCGCTCAACTTCACTTTACGGTCATTCAAAATTATTTTGTGGATTTTTTTGACGTTTTCTGGTGTAACCACCTCTTTTGGGCGTCCACTGCGTTGTGCATCGTCTGTGTCTGCACGACCACGTTTAAATGCACGAAACCAATATTTTATAGTTGATTCTGCTGGTGCAGAGTCCGGGTAACATTTATCAAGCCATTGTTTTGTTTGCACAGTATTTTTTCCCATCAAAAAGCAGTGATGAATCAACACACGAAATCCGTTTTTATCCATGTTTTTTTCAATAACAAAAGTGGCTTCACTCAAAACGCAATTACTCACGAACTAATCGTCCGATTGCTGTCAAATTTTGACACGAATCGTTTGAAGGTTGGTACTAACTGAAAACCATATGGATTTAATACTACTAACGCCACCTATATGTCAGGACAGAGACTTATCTACTGATCTGTTGTTGGTCAATCTAAATTAACTTATGAGGAGTTTTCAACTTTATTAATTCGCATCGAAGCCGTACTGAATTCTCGTCCGATTTCAGCCATCAGTGATAGTTCAAATGATTTCACAGCACTCACCGCTGGTAATTTTCTCACCGGTAATGCTTTATTAGCTCGTGTTCAATCACCGACCACAGAAAATCCCGTCAAAGGACATCAATTTATGGAAAAATGAGTTCAACATTTCTGGCAACGATGCCAGAGGTGATGCCTTATCACCAATGCAAATTCGTTCCAAGTGGAACGACAAACAGCCAAACATAAAAATCAACGATTTGGTTATTCTCAAAGATGAGAGGTTTCCAGTTAATCAATGGCCATTGGGAAGAATAATCGATTTACATCCAGGCAATGATGGTTTAATACGCGTCGCTACGATAAATACTAAAAATACTGTGCTCAAACGACCGATTGTCAAACTGTGTTTAGTGCCCTTTGATTTTTAGCAGTTTGTGAACCTTGGCCAATTTATGGATTCATTGACCGCTCATTCTCTTTCAGCTACGACGAAAACAACACACATTTTTTCACATCATAGCATTCGCGCATCATAAACATTCGTTCATCCTAACAACATACGTACTTTTCGCTCTCTTTCAACTTAATTTATTTTTTTGCTCGGCTTGCTGTGTGATATTTTTTAAGTAAATCTTATTTGCATTAGAGTTTAACGCAACTTATTGTTGAATGAGAGAATTAGTTTATTTGAATTTGAATATATGACAAATGTGTCATGCCCGGTAGAATGTTGGGTTTTTGAACCTTTCCACGTTATTGCTCTTTGACACTTGACATTTATTTGTATGTGTACGAGTTTGATCGAATGATGGATGCCAATAAAACTCACTCATTTGGTGACTGTTGTACGATACGCACGTTCTCTCTTATCTCACAAATCTTCTCATCCTATTATAGCAAAAAAATTTCAGTCAAGTAACAAACCCAGCGAAATGGAAATTGTTGTAATAGACTTCAATCTTGACAGTAATTTTTTCAAAAAATAATTGTGAAAGTAATTTTGACAATTACTTTTTCTGAGTGATTTCCCCCTTGCATTTAACCGAATCTAAATAACGTCTACGTGGTCTACCCCTACCTCTCGGTCCATCAGCATCGGCGAACAGAATCCGTTTCGGTAATCGCTCTTCTCCCATGCGTTTTACATGACCAAACCATCTCAGTCTGGATTTTCTTGCTTCCTCTTCTACCGAATCGACGTTTAAATCCCCCCGAATCGTCTCATTTCGGATTCGGTTTTTCCACTGATCACGGCGCAAGACTCCCGAAACCATTCTCAACACTTTCATATCAGACACTTCCAAATCATGAATTAAATTTTCAGAATCAACCCAGCTCCCGCTACCATATAGAATAGTTGGTCTGAAGATTGACCCGTGAATCAACATCTTTGTTTCTGTACTCAATTCACGTTTATTGAAAACGTGTGATCTAAGCTGCGCTACTACTTTATTTCCATTAACCCTACGCTGTTCAAACTCCTTATTAAACTTGCCATCTTCCGAAAAGATGCAACCCAAATATTTGAATTGGGAAACTTGTTTCAAAAAGTTGCCGTTCAATGTGCAATGAATAGGCTTTCGAGTTTTTTCCACATGCATAACTTGAGTTTTTGTGCCGCTAATGGTCATTCCGAAGTTTGTACAAGCCTCTTCCAAATCTTTGATACTATTTTGCAGCTCCAGTTCAGAATTGCCAAACAGTACCAGATCATCTGCGTGAGAAAGCGCAGAGATAATATTGCCCCCCAAAGCTACTTTACCCCATTAAGTACTTCGAACCATTCACTCAAATCTACATCCACTCTTACTGCTGCTTTGCTGTTTGCGTACAAACTTTGAATCGCGTTGAGAAGATAACCATTTACACCATAATCGGCCAAGACTGACCACAACTTAGATCTGGGAATGCAGTCGTATGCTTTCTGCAAATCCACGAAACCGAAGTACAGTTCCCTACTTCTACTTTTATGTTAAAACTTAACATTTAATTCCGAACATTTCATTTAATCGAAGAATAAACATCAAATTTTTTTTAGGCTATCAATATGTTCAATTTCGTACCAAAAAAAGGTGGAAGTTTACGGGGAGCATGCTTCATCAAATACAACTTGTAAGGAATAATTTGTGCGTTTCAAAAGTGGTGATTTTGACGTTGAGGACATAGAACGCTCAAGAAGGCCAAACAAGTATCTATATGACAATTTGGAGGCGTTACTTAATGAAGATCCATGTCAAACGCTTGAGAAATTAGCCAATTCATTTAATGTAACTCAAGTTGCCGTTAGCATTCGTTTAAAAACAATGGGAATGAATAAAAAGCAAGGAAAATGGTTGCCACACGGAAATTGCTGCTTGAATGACACAATAGAAAGAGTTTTTTGGAACCGGTTCCATCAACTTCAAAATCAACTCCAAAGCAGGATATTCATGTTTCAAAGGTGATGGGACCATAAGGTGGTGGTGGACTATGAGCTACTGAAGCCGAATAAAACAATCAGAGGGTATCGCTGCCGATTCCAATTGATGCGTTTAAAAGTTTAAACCGAGCATTGAAAGGAAAACGGCCAGAAAATGAGACCAAACACGATTGTGTAATTATGTTCCGGTCGATTCAAAATCACCTGAGTGGAAAACGGTTCCAGTCGTTTGAAGAAGTCGAAAAATGGATCGATTCGTATATAGCTTCAAAATACAAGCAATGGATTTGGGAAGGAATCCATGAATTGCCAGGAAAATGGGGAAAAGTTGTAGCTAGCGATGGAGAGTACTTTGAATGGCTTTTTTGAATTGGGTTTTGATATTAACGTTAATTTTCAAGAAAAAGGCTAGAAACTTCTTTAAACTACCAATACAATGATTGTATATTATATCCGTGAATTTTTTTAATAAATTTCTGTTTTTAAATATCTATAATCAGTCTATATAGTTAAATTTAGTATATCTGTGACCGTCTTTGTCTCCAGTATCAGAGCCATATGAAGTTTGGTTTAAATTAAAGTATTCAAAAAAAAAAAAGAAATAAGAAGTGAAATTGTATCATTTCATGTGTTTTGTTGTTGCTATCGTTACGCGATATTGACTAATCGACCATCGAAAGCAAATTAAACGACAAGAATAGCATATTATTGACCTGATTATCTAAAATGGCATTTGTTTTGGATCATTTGGAAGGAGCAAAACTATGCTCAGATGCTTGTCACCCGGAAAATGATTGTGCTGTTCGTTGTATTGGTTGCGGTCGTGGCTGTCATTTGGAATGCTATAAGGTGCCAGAGCAAATTATTACTTCGGTGGGCTCCATCCCAACAAACAATCGCATGAAAGCATATTTTGGTGATTTGTCGTACATTAAATTGGTTTGCGACAACTGTGCAAATTTGTTAAACCAACAACAAAAAACAAATTTTCTTTGCATGTTTAACGCTATGGCAAATAAAAATGAGGTTATAGACATTGACACCGACACTAAATCTCGTGTGAACAAACCAATAACTAAGAAGAGGAAAAATGATAATATTGACACCGAATCGACCAATGACGGCGATATTATGATTGATATGAAACGGTTGATGGAGAAATTTATGATTAAAATGAACATCGTTGAATCAGCTGCTAATAAATCTATCACCAAATTGACTGACATTGAAAATACACAAAAATTGGTGTTGACTAAAGTCCAATCAAACGGCCATGCATTGGATTCTATCAGCAGTAAAATGGATCGTAATGTGTCATCAATGGATGATGGAATACAAAAGGGCTTTAATCAATTGACCGTACTGGCTGAAAAATTGTATTCACCGATGAACACGCCCCGTAGGGATATTCACTCGGTCGGCTATGGTCGCCAATCAACGTTGAGACGTCGTGCATTGAACAAAAACAGTCGTAATTATTCGAATGGTACACCAACATCAAAATCATTCGATGGACCATCCATTCCGACTGAATCAGGTACAGCAACAGGCGATGATAGTCTGTTTGGTCCAGCTGTACCACGCAAATTGAATTTCAACACTGGTGAAATTCAACGTTCGGAGTTGGCTCCTCGTAAACTGTTCAAACATGAGGATGCCATTTTTGTTCGGTATGTCGATCCAATAATCACAATGACCGCAATTTTAAAAAGAAATGATCGAATCAAGCATGCCATCGATACAAACCCAAATGTAGTTGAAGTCACAAGACTTGTAAAGAAAAATGTCACCGAGTCAGAGATTGCACAGCGTCGTTTTGGCATTTCATATAGAATTGGTTGCTCTTCGGAACTGTTACCGTTTGTAAATGACAAAAAGAATT
Organism: Obolodiplosis robiniae; assembly: GCA_028476595.1. NCBI lineage: Eukaryota > Metazoa > Arthropoda > Insecta > Diptera > Cecidomyiidae > Obolodiplosis > Obolodiplosis robiniae. The sequence goes on along the minus strand of CM052015.1, from coordinate 28,784,819 downwards.
GGGCCAGCCACTGGGAAATACGTCCGTGGGATAAAAACTATGGCGAAACAGAACGCAACGGTCATCGTACTGAAGATGCAAATTTTCGTGTGACAGCCAATACAGATCAAACGGACAACTGAGAACGAGTTGACATCGACACAACGATAATTCATCCAAAAACATAAGTATTTTAGATTTAGAAATGTTAGTTTGTATGCGTCAACTTGAAAATCTTGAATTGAATGACCAAAACGTTAATGAATTTTTTGATAAAATCAATAGCTTGATAGGGGAAGTGAATGTGAAAAAGGCTAGGAATGAAAAATTAAAACAGCGACCAAAAAATGACAAGAATAAAATAAAATCTGGCATTCAATGGGAACACAGTTCTCTTTTTATATATTTGCAAAATGTACGAAACTTACGAAACAAGAATCATGATATAAAACCAAAAACATTTGACTCATTATATGACATAATAGATCTGACTGAAACATTTTTTGATAATAGCAATTTAGATGAAGAATATTTCTGTGATACATTTTCGGTGTTTAGATGTGATCGTTCTATAGCAAATAGCGTAAAACGATCTGGCGGTGGTACACTACTTGCGATAAAAAAAAATGATAACTATTCGATTGAAAAAATAAATTTAGATGAATTTTGTGATAATGAAATTGCGGGTGCAAAACTTGTCATAAGTAAAGATAAGTCGATATTTGTATTTTGTACGTATATTCCACCAAGCCGTTCAAACAGTAGATTAGCATTTGATAGAGTTGTTATGGCTGTGAATTCAACGGGAATAACTGATAATGACACTTTAATATTGTTAGGAGATTTTAATCTGCCGAATATAAAATACAATATGTCCGATGAAAACAAGCTAGTCCCATATAATTTTACACCAAGTTTCACTGCTGATTTTTTCTGTGATATAAATGCACTAGGACTGAAACAATTGAATAATGTAAAGAACCACAGGAACATTGTTTTAGATTTAATATTTGTAAATGACGAATTTGATTTTGACTTGCAGGAATGTTCAAATCCACTTGTGAAAATTGACAAACCACATCCACCGATTGAAGTCCATATTCATAATATAATGCCAATTAAGAAAATAATGAATAATAATGATGAGATTAAGGAAATATCTGATTTCAAAAGGACTGATTTTGCTGCATTAAATAATTATTTCTGTGATATCGACTTGAATGCCATTTTTGAAAATATGGAAGTAAATAGATCATTCGAAAGTTTTTATGTTACAATGGAATGTGCATTCAATCAGTTTGTGCCACGAGTAAAAATTCGACAAAAAAACACTAGGCAGTGGTATAATAGAGAATTGAAAAAACTCAGAAATTTAAGAAATAAGGAATATATGAAAAAGAGAGAGGGCTCGTTGAATAGGTTTTTCGAGGTCAAAAAATTATTTGATGAATTGAACCAAGAATTATACGATCAATACAATGAAAATCTGTCGAAAAACATAAAAAGAAATCCGAAAAAATTTTGGTCAAATATTAGAGAACAAAAAAAGTCAAAAGGATTTGAATCTATTGGGAGTACAAATTGAAAACTGCGCATTCGTTACTAACTTCATATCTATCATAGATGTCATTATTTTGACTTTGACAGCTATTGTATCTTAAAGAGGATAAAAAAATACATTGAAAACGATCTGTCAAACTTATCATTCAGTTGAATACACAAGTTTATTATTGCGTTGAAAATGTCGAGCTACGTGCCTACAAAACAGCATTTGCGGGAAGTTTTACTTTATTGGTTTAATCTGAAGAAAAATGCTTCCGAGAGTCATCGTTTGTTATGCGAAGCATATCCAGAATATGCTCCGTCGATTAGAACGTGCCAGGAGTGGTTTGCGCGGTTCAAAAGTGGTGATTTTGATGTGGAAGACAAAGAGCGTCCAGGCCAAGTGAAAAAGTTTGAAGACGAGGAGTTGGAAGCATTACTCGATGAAGACTCGTGTCAAACGCAAGAAAAACTTGCAAAATCATTGGGAGTGACACAACAATCCATCTCCTATCGTTTAAAAGCCATGGGAATGGTTCAAAAGCAAGGAAATTGGGTGCCATACGAATTGAAGCCGAGAGACATCGAACGCCGTTTTTTCACTTGTGAACAGCTGCTTCAAAGGCAAAAACGGAAGGGTTTTTTGCATCGTATTGTGACTGGTGATGAAAAGTGGATTCATTACGATAATCCGAAGCGAAAAAAATCGTATGGTTACCCCGGCCACGCATCAACATCGACGCCAAAGCCGAACATTCATGGCTCGAAGCTAATGCTGTGTATTTGGTGGGATCAGCTCGGCGTGATCTATTATGAGTTGTTGAAACCAAACGAAACCATCACAGGAGCATTGTACCGAACTCAATTGATGCGTTTGAGCCGAGCACTGAAGGAAAAACGGTCGGAAACGGTCGCAAGACACGATAAAGTTATTTTGCAACATGACAACGCTCGGCCACATGTTGCTCGGGTCGTTAAAACCTACTTGGAAACGCTTCGATGGGAAGTCCTACCCCACCCGCCGTATAGCCCAGACATTGCCCCTTCCGATTACCACCTCTTCCGATCAATGACACATGGCCTGGCTGAACAGCATTTCCATTCTTACGAGGAATGCAAAAAATGGGTCGATTCATGGATAGCCGAAAAAAGCACAGATTTCTTTCGACGCGGAATCCGTAATTTGCCAGAAAGATGGGAAAAAGTTGTGGCTAGCGATGGACAATACTTTGAATAATCAATTTGTAACCATTTTTCCATAATAAAGATCGAAATTTTGAAAATTGCGCGGTTTTCAATCTGTACTCCCAATAAAATGAAATATATGAATAAAATTGGTCAGGGTGAATCTGAGATTGTTGATCTTTTTGCTGAATCTTTCTCATCAGTGTTCTGTGGGGTCAAAGATCAGCATGAAATCGATATTACATTGAATGACATTGAAAAACATACACAAATTGTAATAACAGAAGATGAAGTAAAAAGTGCAATGAAAGCGTCTCCAATGAACAAGGGTGTTGGTGTTGATTGTTTTCCACCAATTATTATAAGAAAATGCTTGTAAACGCTTGCGAAACCGATAACAACATTGTTTAACAAATCGTTGAGAAGTGGCATATTACCGAACGCATTGAAATCAGCGCACATAACTCCGATATTTAAAAAAGGAAACAAATTGAATATTAAAAACTATCGTAGCGTTGCTATTCTTCCATCGCTATTGAAATTGTTTGAGAAAATTATGTACGATAAAATAATGTCACATTTTCTAAGTTTAATCAATGATAGTCAGCATGGTTTTACTCCGGGCAAATCCATAAATACAAATCTTATGGAATTAGTTGTCTTGGCCAATGATGCATTTGAAGAAAAGTGTCAAATTGATGTACTGTACACTGATTTCACGAAAGCATTCGATAAAGTTGACCATGCAATTTTGATTAAAAAACTGCAAAATCTTCAAAGTCAAAATAAATGATAATCTTTCAAAACCGTATTTAATGAACACAGGTGTTCCAGCAGGAAGCATACTGGGACCAGTGCTATTTCTGATTTATATTAATGATTTACCATCTGCATTTGAGTGTTCCTGTCGAGTATTGCTTTTTGCTGATGATTGCGAATTAATGATGAAAATAAAAAATGATGAAGATACAACTAAATTTCAGTCGGAAATTGACAAGCTCGTTAATTGGTGTGTGGTTAATAAACTAGATCTAAATATATCGAAGTGTGCCATTCTCACGACAAGCAAAACTGAAAATAAGTTTATCAAAAAGTACAAACTGAACGACTCAGAGTTAAATAGAGTTAGCGAATTTCGTGATTTGGGAATAATTATCGATAAAAAATTGACGTTCAAAAAATGAGACATTAGTAGCTGCATGTAATTCCACTCTGGGTTTTATTGAGCGCGCAGCGGGGCCGAAATTTGACACTGACACCCTTGTCATATTATTTAATTCGTTTGTTAAAAGCAAACTATTATTTACCGTCTTCTGATAGAGGTCGTAAACTTATTGAAGATGTTCAGGGCAAATTCACCATGATGGCACTCAGGGAGTGGCCAAATGTTGAGAACAACTATAGAATCCGTCCATATATGGAACGTTGTGCTCAACTAAAAATTGATTCTATTGCTGACAGATATATTTTTGCATGCCGAATTTTTATATATGATTTATTTAATGGAAAATTGAAGTCCAAATATTTGAAAGGCAAGCTTATCTCAAACAATAATAGACAAACACGAAACTCAACATTCTCAAGCCTTTATATGCATAATCAGTCCTTTTGGTCAGCAGTTAGGCACTTTAATGGCAGCAAATCTCAATATGAAAGTAGCAACAATGACAGAAATAAATATATTAATGCAATCAAAATTAGAATTTAAGTGGGAATTGTATCAAAATTTGAAAAAATCGGGTTTTTACAGAGACGAATGTGCTCTTTTTGCCTGTAGCCAGTATTTGGCGAAAACAAACAATAAATAAATAAATAAATGAGCATTGTGCTTTGAACAAATAATCATTACTTTTGACCTAGATTTGTCTAAAACCATGCCACGATGCCCTCTCTCAATTCTAGCTAAATTCCAATTTACTTAACTTATTTCTTGACAAATTCTGTTATCATTTGCGATAGAATTTGATTCAAAATTACCGACATTAATCATCTACGAAATATTACTGCAAAAAGACTTATTATCATCTTCATCAAAGACTTAGTATCATGTGGGACCGATGGAAAAGAACTTTTGATGTCACTTCTATGCATATTATCTATTTTGTATATGTTGCTTATAATCGGAATAATTTTTGGGAAAATCTATTTCTCACTGTATTTGGAATATGGCTCTGGTCCCTATTTCACCAAATATGCTACGCGAAAATATTCTCATTGTTTCATCATCTTTTACTAATGTACACATTACAACAACAATTTCTGATGTTATTCTCAACCGTATTACAGTTCTCATGTAAAATACATTGGAAAACAATGAGAATATTTTTGCGCGAGTATATTTGGTGAAATAGGGCCCTGTACAACATAATTGAACAAATATTGGAGAATATAATATATAAATAATTAAATAATAATAATAAATATAAACGCGTCATAGTATTAGGAGAACAAATTGAAAACCGCGCATTTTTTTCAAAATTTCGATCTTTATTATGGAAAAATGGTTACAAATTGATTATTCAAAGTATTGTCCATCGCTAGCCACAACTTTTTCCCATCTTTCTGGCAAATTACGGATTCCGCGTCGAAAGAAATCTGTGCTTTTTTCGGCTATCCATGAATCGACCCATTTTTTGCATTCCTCGTAAGAATGGAAATGCTGTTCAGCCAGGCCATGTGTCATTGATCGGAAGAGGTGGTAATCGGAAGGGGCAATGTCTGGGCTATACGGCGGGTGGGGTAGGACTTCCCATCGAAGCGTTTCCAAGTAGGTTTTAACGACCTGAGCAACATGTGGCCGAGCGTTGTCATGTTGCAAAATAACTTTATCGTGTCTTGCGACCGTTTCCGACCGTTTTTCCTTCAGTGCTCGGCTCAAACGCATCAATTGAGTTCGGTACAATGCTCCTGTGATGGTTTCGTTTGGTTTCAACAACTCATAATAGATCACGCCGAGCTGATCCCACCAAATACACAGCATTAGCTTCGAGCCATGAATGTTCGGCTTTGGCGTCGATGTTGATGCGTGGCCGGGGTAACCATACGATTTTTTTCGCTTCGGATTATCGTAATGAATCCACTTTTCATCACCAGTCACAATACGATGCAAAAAACCCTTCCGTTTTTGCCTTTGAAGCAGCTGTTCACAAGTGAAAAAACGGCGTTCGATGTCTCTCGGCTTCAATTCGTATGGCACCCAATTTCCTTGCTTTTGAACCATTCCCATGGCTTTTAAACGATAGGAGATGGATTGTTGTGTCACTCCCAATGATTTTGCAAGTTTTTCTTGCGTTTGACACGAGTCTTCATCGAGTAATGCTTCCAACTCCTCGTCTTCAAACTTTTTCACTTGGCCTGGACGCTCTTTGTCTTCCACATCAAAATCACCACTTTTGAACCGCGCAAACCACTCCTGGCACGTTCTAATCGACGGAGCATATTCTGGATATGCTTCGCATAACAAACGATGACTCTCGGAAGCATTTTTCTTCAGATTAAACCAATAAAGTAAAACTTCCCGCAAATGCTGTTTTGTAGGCACGTAGCTCGACATTTTCAACGCAATAATAAACTTGTGTATTCAACTGAATGATAAGTTTGACAGATCGTTTTCAATGTATTTTTTTATCCTCTTTAAGATACAATAGCTGTCAAAGTCAAAATAATGACATCTATGATAGATATGAAGTTAGTAACGAATGCGCGGTTTTCAATTTGTTCTCCCAATACATAATATGCTCAAGTGCATAAGTGTAGGTTATTATTAGAGTGTGAAATGTTTGAATATATATTCAAGTTTACTCGTCGAGAACTGACAAATCGTATTATTCAAAAGAACTAAATGCAGGTTTCGTAATATTAGATAAATAAATAAATAAATAAATGTGTGTGTTGTGCTGCCAAATTGTCAGAAACCGATTTGATCAAAGTATTGAAATTGTCAAAATCAAGTCGTGAAACATCGAAATCGCGCCAAACACTAGAAAATGCTGAAATTTCATCCGTGTTAACCGATAAACAGAAATGAAATCATTGATCACGAAAATTAACGGAAAAACCAATAAAATAAACGAAAACACGGGATTTTTAAAGCATAAAGCTGAACAAATTGCCAAAAACCAACCGAAAATCATATCACGAAATTTCTCGCTAAGCAACACGACGAAATCATCGTTCGCACACGGTTCAATGCCATCGTTTGCTGATACATTACGTAACAATGCATCGCCAAGTTTAACCAAACGCCCACGAACTGATTTGACCCCGAAAACACCTACTCCACAAGTGAAATCATCAAAAATTGATGCACCAAAGCCACGAATGTGCACAAAATCAACCACAACTCGCTTAAATGTGATAGAAAAACCGAAGCGTATCAAAAAACCAGTGTTCAAAAAAGCGATTTGGATCTCTGGTTTCGATTCACAGACCACAACCGATGAAATTATTGAATATGTCGTATCTGAAACAACCGTGAAAGACAAACCGAATTTTAATATTCATAAAAGATAAACCCGTGAAAAAGGGAATATATGTGAGTACTTTGAATTTTGTTTCAAACATAATTGAAGTCAACGAAGTTGATTTTGCTGTATTGATTGAACCGGGAACCTGGGAAGCCATTTCACCAAATACTGATACAGACAACAGCCAAAAAGTAACCACTTAAGATTTCATTTCTCTCTATCTGTTGCAAGAAGTGTTTTGGCTAACCTTAATCAAATTGAAGACTCTGCACAGAAGCAAGAATAACTGAAGACATTTGCGAAAGTGAATATGTGATAGATGGATAAAACACAATTGTGTGGTTCGCTCAAAGTCGTTTCACGGATGGTGTCGTAATTTACGTCATGAGCAAATATTTTCGTGGAAGAACTAATGTGGTGTATTGATCGCCAGCCAACGTACATTGGGGTAACTAATAAATAATAAATAATAAAATATTTTATTAGTTAGTAGATTTTTTCCATTAGTATTTTGTTAGTGAGTAGGCCTTAGTAGCCACTAAGAAGTAATAATTATTATTTTATTAGCGACTAACATCTAACTAATTAGTAGGTCTTAGTAGATTTTTATTAGAATGTTAGTATATTTATTAGTAGAATGTTAGTAGATTTATTACTAGAATGTTAATAGAATGTTAGTAGAATTTTAGTAGATTCTTCATTATTAGTGGCTGTTAGTAGAGCTTTCATTAGAATTTTCCTGGTTTCACGCGTCATAAATGTTGCGTTTTTTTTTACTTTTTGCTACAGCGAGAGCACTGGGTATGAGCATTGAGCATCATTAATTACAATTGGAATGAATATCGCCAATATTATATATATTTTATTTATTTATTATATATATGGCGATGTTTATTCCAATTGTAATTAATGATGCTCAATGCTCATGCCCAGTGCTCTTGCAAAAATTTAAAAAAACGCAATAATTATGACGCGCGAAACAAAGAAAATTCCAATAAAAACTCTACTATAAATCTAATGAAAACGCTACTAACAGCCATTAATAGTGAAGAATCTACTAACATTCTACTAATAATAAATCTACTAACATTTTAATAAAAACCTACTAAGACCTACTAATTAGTTAGATGTTAGTCGCTAATAAAATAATAATTATTTCTTCTTCGTGGCTACTAAGACCTACTAACTAATAAAATAATAAAACTGGTGAAACTACTAAAATAATAAAAAATCTACTAATTAGTGGAAAAATTAACATCTATGCCAGCGTACAATTTTGACCTATCAAGCGAATTTTTTGAATCGTTTTTGGAACAATCCATTAACTCAAACAAATTGAATGTTATGGTTGGTGACGTGAACGTTGATATGAATGTGACAAACAATAACACCAAGTGCATACACAGTTTACTCGATAAACTTGGTTTGCAACTTATCGTGAATTTTGACACGAGAATTACAAATGACATACAAATACTAATTATAATTAGTATTATACATAATAATTATTATGTGACTACGAATTTCAATAAGAGAATTAGCTGTAAGCCTTTGCCCTGTGGTATAATTAGTGAACATCAAAGAATTGAAATCGTTATATCTAAGAAAAAATGTGATGTCGGTTCGTCTGAAAAAGTGTTGTCCTGGTATAACTACAGTCAACATAAATTGATTGAAAATTTAAGAAGCTGTGATTGGTCCCATTTTAACTTAGTAAATACCAGGTTAGTGCATATGAAACCGCTGTTGACAACTAGCGGTCAATAGCTGGTACTGTGTGATCTGTCAAACCATGTTGTTCATGCTTATTAGTAAATATGACATCTGTCAACAATACTCTATACACAATATTTCAAGTTTCATACAACAACGTGTTTTTTTCGCTCTTGAAAAATGTCGGATTTTGTGCCTGAAAATAGTGAAAGTGCGGACAGCACTGCTTTTCTGCTTTCATTTAAAGAAAACTGCTGCCGAATCTCATCGAATGCTTCTAGAAGCTTACGACGAGCATGCTTTAAGTGAAACTAGTGTGCAGAGTGGTTCAGACGATTCAAAAATGGCAATTTTGACCTGAGAAATGAAGAACGTGGTAGACCGCCGAGGAAGTTTGAAGAAACTACATTGCAGGCATTGCTGGATGAGGACGATGCTCAGACGCAACCACATCTCGCAGAACAATTAAATGTGGACTCAACAACTATTTTCAGACGTTTGAAAGCAATAGGAAAGATCCAGAAGGTCGGAAAATGGGTGCCACATGAACTGAATGAAAGGCAGCAGGAAAACCGAAAAACCACTTGTGAATTGCTGCTCGCAAGTGCTCGCAAGGTACAAAAGGAAGTCGTTTCTGCATCGGATTGTGACTGGCGATGAAAAATGGATATATTTGGAGAATCCTAAGCGCAAGAGATCATGGGTAACACCAGGCGAACCAGCGACATCGACCGCAAGGCCAAATCGGTTCGGACGGAAGACAATGCTGTGTGTTTTGTGGGATCAGAAGGGTGTCATCTATTATGAGCTGTTGAAACCTGGTAAAACGGTTAATACTGATCTCTATCGACAGCAAATGATCGATTTGAACCGCGAATGGCTTCAAAAAGGGCCGGAATATCAAAAAAGGCAACACAAAGTGATAATCTTGCAAGACAATGCTCCATCACACACTGCAAGACTGGTCAAGGAAACGATTAAGGCGCTTAGTTAGGAAGTGCTACCGCATGCGGCTTACTCACCAGACTTGGCTACGTCAGATTACTACTTGTTCGCTTCGATGGGTCACGCACTGTCGGAGCAGCGCTTCACTTCTTACGAAAATGTGAGAAAATGGTTCGATAACTGGTTTGCGTCAAAAGACGAACAGTTTTATTGGCGCGTGTTAAAGCCGACAATCAAAATGCCGAATAACTTTTTCAATTGACGACTTCAACTAAGGGAACAAAGAAGAGGCGCAAAAATAATATTTAATAAAACAAAAAATGATGTTGTTCCGATGAAGGTTCCCTTTGCTTCAGTTCTCGACCTTTCTCCATTGGAAGACTGATTCAACCAATTTGTCTCGTGCTCAAATTCTCGCCGACCCTTTGCTTTCGTATCTGAAAATGCCCGAAATTCCTCTAGAGTAGGCAATCTGGTGGCACCATTTCGATTGCGATGCTGCTCCCACGAATCCAACGTATTCTTTGGCAGACGCTGTTTAGCAAAATGAATCCATACTTGGTTCCATAGCTCCGGTTGGTTGGAAATGGCTTCCAATTGACGAATTACACCGTTTAGAGCGTCTAGAATTGCTCTCAGTGAGTCGTAACTTTCCTTTTCTTGATATGACACTCCGTACATTTTCGCCAGGATTCAATGAATCACATGGTATTCGTCATCGTACGCTGCGATTAGCATTTCCCAAGCCGGCTTATAATTATCGGCTGTGGGTTGCCATGGTCCTAATGTGTTTCTCGCTTTTTCGATACATGCTTCTTGCAAATATAATAGCTTTGTGACCAAGGCGGTGAAACGATTTGACTACGTGTACTGACTACGCTATGCAAACTACATAGTCTAGTGACCATGATGCATATTTCTCGATATTGCATATGTGCTCTTTCCATTCCATTGAAATGTCGATCGCATGTTCTTTGCGCACTCGTAATCCACCTATCGTCAAGTCATTAAAGCGTTCTGCGTCGCTAATTTCCTCAAAAATACGATCCAAGGCTTGAATATGCATCTCACGTCGTTTGTACAACTTATCTCGCTCCTGCTCTCGTTGATCGTTCCAACGATCATAATCGTGGATTGGATCCGATATCATCGAACCGCCATTTTCAACACCTAATTGGATAGACTCAGGAAAATACTCATTAGCAATTTCATTGATTTCAATTTAAATTTAGATTTCTTTATTTCATTTTATCTTTGAGAAAATTTCAATTGCTCCTTTTATGAAACTGTGACTTCTTATCTCTCTGGGCAGCTTATTCAGAAATTTTTACTTTCATGCATCTATGTTCTACTTATTCCATGCAATTTTGTCAATTCATATAATTTTGTACACGTGATCAGGTCTCATTCATTCCTATTTGGGTCCCACTGAAGGGACCCAGCCCAACACTTCACAAACAGTCCCGCCAACCTTCAGTTAACGTACGTTGTGGATATTAATTCACATTACGAAATTCATTTCAAAATTCATATTATAATTTCAATGGTTGGCCAAACCATTACCAATGATGGTCTACTTGAACCCACGGTTCTTTTATTGACCTATTATGGTCTTTTGAGCAACATTGCTCTTCCACCAACTCGTCAGTTTAAATCAGCAAAATCATTCATTGGCGGTCGGTAGGCAGCATGGACGAATATTTCATTTTTAATTCAAATGCCACTTGGCATGCTTTTTACTACAGTGCACGATAAATGTTGTTGGCCTCTTGGCGATCTTTTTACAACTGTGCACGATAAATGTCGGGCTGAGAGTAAAAACGGTTAAAAACATCTTACGTCATGCTCACGCTTACGAGAATTTTCCTTGGTGTGAGCAGGAGATAAAATGTTTTTAACTGTTTTTACTCTCAGCCCTACAAATTGCGTATGGCCTCTTGGCTCGGTGCACGATAAATTACATATGGTCTTTTGGCTTGGCTTACGACGATCAATTTCATTTTTATTCAATTCAAGTCATGCCCATACTCCTCCTACGCTCAATCAGATTTTTTCAATTTCTCATAGTTTGGTGATCCCCAGTCGCCCCTATCACTCTGTATCCATTCAAACCCACCACTGGCAATCCACTGAATATTCAACCCAATTCTCAATCACATGGATTCGCCCAGTCATGTATCCTATGGCAATTGAACTATTGTAATATAAACCCCGTGAGCAGAGTTGAATTTTTCACACAGAGAGGGCGTGCACAAAGTTCTCAGTGTACGCACATACAATGTGCGTCGCACATCAATTGGGTTTTGCTGTGTGCACGCACATATACATATATATGTATTTTATTGCTTACAGATTGAGTTTCTTAAACGACAGTTGACAGTTGACGTTTACCGCCACATTTAAGTGCGCTCACACAGCAAAATCCTATTGATGTGCATCGCACATTGTATGTGCGTGCATTGACAGCTGTGTTGCCGTGGGCCGATCTGGCATACAATAAGGTGACGACCGCCTCTCACCTACGACATTGCACAATTTCATACCACTAAGCACAGTATTTCAAAAAATAATCGAATCAAAAACTCATTGAAAATTCGCTACATAAATTTTGGAAAACCCTGCATTTTTTTCATTTGTACTACATCGCAACAATTTTCTTCAAATTTTCAAAATTTCATAATTAACGTCAAAATGAATTTCTACAACATTTCACATGCATACGAGGGAGTGAGAGAGAGTGTGATCCGCACACACAATTTCATTACATTGCACATTATTCGATTCTATTTGATTTTCAATACTTAAAATTTTCAATTTCATGTTCTCAATATGGCTGCACAATCGCGTCGGCTTTAAAATGAATTTCATCATTTCCTCGGAAAATAACAATGAATCGCGAATGTTCGGCACGCGCTGTGTCCGCAACTATAAATCTGTTGTGCTTACTCAGCACAGCAAAAATGTGACAATTCTCGTTAATATCTCTACGACTTTTCTTACTTCTGAATTTTCGTTTTTAGGCTTAATTTACTTCGATAATTAGACTGAATTTGCAATTTGTCTCGTGAATGATAGTTTCCACGGTTTCGGCACCAAATGTTAAAGCCGACAATCAAAATGCTGGATATCTATTTCAATTGACGACTTTAACTAAGAGAACAAAGAAGAGGCGCAAAAATAATATTCAATAAAAAAAAATGATGTTGTCTCAATGAAGATTTCTACGCAACTGCGTTTTTCTTTATTAGGATTTGATAGCCGCTCACATTTTACATTTGTGTGAGTGATTTTGGCGAATTCGTGTTGTCGCAGTTGACAGCGACTCGAGATTTGACATTTCAAGAAAATCATGAATTTAGTTCCATTTATTACGTCGGCCGTAACAGTGCGGTATTCATAAATTGTCTGAAAGATGGCAAAAATGTGCGGATTCGAATGGACAATACTTTGATTAAAATATGTTTTGCCATCATACTAAAATAAACGTTTTTTTAGCAAAAAACAAAGGTTTCATATGCAAGCACCTGGTATTGACAATAAACTAGATATACATACTTCGTGCAAATCTCCTCTCGTGTGTGATACCGTTAACAAAATCTATGATTACAAACAACACAGTTAAGCCACAAAAGTGGTTTGACTCTGAACTAAAAGCAATGAAAAGTGATAAAAATGAGAAATACAATATGTGGCTTCGACAAAAATGTGATGAACATTGGTATGACTAATGCTACCAACTACCCTTGTGGAATTATTCTGGCTGTCCAGTCCGTCAACTATTTTAGGAGAATTTGGCTGAAAGATTGCAAAAAATATTATCAATAGCTAGCTAATTTGACTGACTGACTGACTGACTAAAATTGGCTAAATTGGAATTAATTTTTATCAATTAACAGATCGGTAGATAAGTCTCTGGCCTGACATAAAGATAGCGTTAGTAGTATTACATCCATATGGTTTTCAGTTAGTACCAACCTTCAAACGATTCGTGTCAAAATTTGACAGCAATCGGACGATTAGTTCGTGAGTAATTGCGTTTTGAGTGAAGCCACTTTTGTTATTGAAAAAAACATGGATAAAAACGGATTTCGTGTGTTGATTCATCACTGCTTTTTGATGGGAAAAAATACTGTGCAAACCAAACAATGGCTTGATATATGTTACCCGGACTCTGCACCAGCAGAATCAACTATAAAATATTGGTTTCGTGAATTTAAACGTGGTCGTGCAGACACAGACGATGCACAACGCAGTGGACGCCCAAAAGAGGTGGTTACACCAGAAAACGTCAAAAAAATCCACAAAATAATTTTGAGTGACCGTAAAGTGAAGTTGAGCGAGATAGCGGACACTCTGAAGATATCAAAGGAATGTGTACATCATATGATTCACGAATATTTGGGCATGCGAAAGCTCTGTGCAAAGTGGGTGCCGCGCGAGCTCACAATCGACCAAAAACATCAACGTGTTGATCACTGAAAACGATGGCAAAATTGCATGAATTGGGCTTCGAATTGCTTCCCCACCCACCGTATTCTCCAGGTCTGGCCCCCAACGACTATTTTCTGTTCGCAGACCTCAAGAGAATGCTCTCCGAAAAGAAATTCAACACTAATCGCCGAAACTGAAGCCAATTTTGAGGCAAAACCGAAGGAGTACTACAGAAATGGTATCGAAAAGTTGGAAGATCGCTATAATCGGTGTATCGCCCTCGAAGGGAACTATGTTGAATAATAAAAATGAATTTTGCCAAAAACATGTTTTTTTCTTAGTTAGGACATAGACTTATCTACCAAACTGTTATTCAAAGCCGATTAAAAATGATTGAAGTTGTATAAAGTGGTTTAAGGTTAGCCAGCCAGTCAAAATGACTGAATGCTAACTGAAAATAAATATTATTAAATTAATTCGAATTTTGCTAATTTTAGTAAGTCATTCAGTCAGTCAAAATAGCAAGCTATTGATTATAATTCAAGCCAAATTGTCCCAAAATAGTCGACAGAACGACTAACTGTTAGTCAATGAAATTGACTATTTCTCATACAATTTTTCAATAAAATGACTAAAATTTAGTGAATATTTTTCCAGAAGGGTATACTCCTTTAGAGAGTATCATACTCTTTTCTCAACCCACATACTCTTCAGATACTCCTTGGTCTCAAATACTTTTAATATACTCCTTTTTTTCAAATTGATTCACAATGCTGCAGAGTTTTTGCTCCAATTTTCTATTGGGGGCGTCCCTGTTCTAAAAAGCCCAAGAGTGTGACAGATTTAAGCAGCGTTCCCGAGATGTGGCCCAAAATGAGAAAAAAGTCAATTTTTGCTACTTTGCATCATATTTCGGGCCATATCTCGAAAACCGTATGAGATATCCAAGTAAATGGAACGGTTTTGGAAAGGTGGCGACCGTGCGCAAATTCTAAGTGCACACACACCATCGTAAGTCTACAATTATGGCTGCTGCGAGCTCACAAATGCTAAAAATTCCACCCAGATTTGCTATTTTATATGCATTTCAAATAACTAAAAAGCAAGTCATCATCATCATCATTCAGTATTTATAGACCGAATTGTGTACCGTTAGGTGTGTTCAGTCTTTTTCGTATTCCATGAATACCACCAGCATGAGAACTATTATTCGAATACATTGGTGAGGGGCTTGCAGGGCACGACTGCACCGCATTCGAATGCTCGGTCCCATGAATGGCTACTACCTTTTTTGCGGTGGTGTATTGAATATTGAAATACCCAATAACACAACCTTAGCGTTAAGGTAGTCAATTTACGTGTGTCTGTGCTAACTCAAAATCCTCTTTGTGCACACACATGGGACCGACGGCTTAAAGTGTCCTCCGAAACACTCCGTGAGACGAAAATCACTGTTTAATGTGTTAGTTTGTCTCCCATCAATATATCACTGTTATTAGCAATGATGAAATTGATAGAAAAACAAACGGCCACTAGGAGATTCGAACCCACGTCCCCATGCTTGTAAAGCCGGTACGCTAACCACTACTCCACAGCTGGGTCAATTGAAATTATTTTTAAGCATATGGAACCAATATTATACTTGGGAAAATGACAATTTCACTGGCATATTTTATACAAACTTCAAATTTTCCGCCTTTATGATAACTATTTGGCATAGATTTATCTATTACGTTAAAAATATCAATTTAAAGTATCAGATGACTACTTTTTATCTGTCATTAATCAATCAATCAAATGAACAGTGAACAAAGTGCTCATCAGGTGAATAGTGAACGAAACTTTATTCAGATAAACACCGTAAAAATATATATAAGATGCAACGCATTGTTCTGGCCATTAGTTGATGACGTATCACTGATTCTTCTTCCCCATCTACACATAAAAATTGGTTTGGCAACACAAATTTTGAAACGACTTGATCCAAACGGCGCTGCATTTGATAAATTGGTTCAAATATTTCCATACTTGTCAGTCGCTAAATTGCAAGCAGGAATATTGAATGGCCCCGAAATAAAGAGGCTCATGCGAGATGATGAGTTTACATCTACATTGCCCCCAAATTTCCGTGCAGCCTGGAATTCGTTCAAACGTCTATTTGAAAATTTCCTTCGTAATCATAAAGCACCAAATTATAAACAAATTGTTGATACATTGATCAAGAACTTTGAACGGATTGGTGCAAATATGACGGTCAAATTACACTATTTGATGTGTCATCTCGACTTTTTCGATGATCGTTGTTTGGGGATGGTAAGCGAAGAGCAAGGGGAGAGGTTTCACAAAGAAATTGCGGCTGCTCAACAACGTTTCAAAGGTCGCTCAACCGACAGAAAAATGCTCGCTGATTATTGTTGACTTCTCCAAAATAACACAAAAGGCAAAAATACGCGAAGAAAATATAGACTGAGAAATAGATTCAATTAATAAAGTCTCAAAATCAAAGTATAAACAAAAAAACCTGGCTTTTGTCTTCAAATTATGTACTACATTGCTTTTTTATCACTCAAATTGACACTTATCTAGGTATATGAAATATTTATGCAAAAAAAAGGAAATTTGGATGCGTATTTGAATTTTCTATATGAAAAATGGGAAAAATCAGTGTAAAATGTTCGAAAAAGTGCATTTGTGAGCTCGCAGCAGCCTTAATTGTAGACTTACGATGGCGTGTAGACTCGTCAAAATTCGCGCACGGTCGCCACCTTTCCAAAACCGATCGATTTACTTGGATATCTTTTAGGGTTTTTGAGTTATGTCCCGAAATATGGGACAAAGCGGAATTTCATGGAATTCCTGAAAAATCGCAGATTTTGCTCTAAACCTTCTACAATTGTCGTCCGATCGTAGACTTCTTAGGCTTTAAATTTTCGTTACGACGGCGCCAAAAACTAGTAGTTCTGAAATTGGGATAATCTCAACTGGTTGTTGAGATCTGGGTCGATAAATGGGTGTAAGTGGCGAAAAAAATCAGCGAAGGATGACCTTTTTGACCCCATAGCAGCCACAAATGTAGACTTACATGGCGTGTAAGCACTAAAATTTGCGCACGGTCGCCACCATTCCAAAACCGTTCTATTCACTTGGATATCTCATACGGTTTCCGAGATATGGTCCGAAATATGAGGCAAAGTAGCAAAAATTGATTTCCTTTTTTTCGCATTTTGGGCCATATCTCAGGAACGCTGCTTGAATTTGTCAAACTCTTGGGCTTTTTGGAACAGGGAGGCCCTATGCTAACACAAAATAAGCAATAGAAAATTGGAGTATGAAAAAAAAATTTTTGCAGCATTGTGTTATTAACTTTGTCTTCTCCGATAAACGTTGCAAAATTCAGTCTGAACGGATTGAAGACATTTTGATAATTAATATCAATCCTGAAACATGTTATTCGGTAAAGAAGGAAGAGATTGAGGTATGCGTTGCTGCGACTCAATAAGTGGAAGAAGAAACATTTATTTCGAGTAAAATCGTTTGTCCATATTATAAAAAAAAAAATCGTTTTGTTTCATTTCATTTTTATTTTAATTTCTGTCGACCAATCTGCCAGAGTCACACGTTAAAATGTGTTGACACAGTATCAATGCAATGCGATGAGATTCCTTTGTGCGTACGAAGATTATATATGGCGCACCGTCCAACCGCATTGGTACTGTGTACACACGTTTTAACGTGTGATTTGAGTTGTGTTGTATATAATATTATTTATAGCGTTGCTATTTAGTGCGCTTCCCTATTTATCATTACCATTTCTAGCGGAATTAAAAAATTCTTAAAAAGTTAATGAGCATTCAAATTGATGGAAATAAATGGTCTTACGTAAAACTAACTTTTCCGCACAATTCCCGAAATTACTGATTTGTATTGGATTAATGTTGATTTCTTATCGAATCATCATGCAACTTTTAGAATAAATCACAGAAAATTTCAAGACATTACGATGAGATCGAATTTCGAGTCATTACACATCATGTGATTTAAATTTAAATTTCAATAAAAAAACGAATGAACATCTCAGTTCCTAGTTTTTACTTCAACGTTCTCTATTTTTGAATTGGTAATAACAATTAAGAATTAGTTCACTCTGATGTGAACTTTCAATTCATGCCAACGATTAATATGATTCCACATTTATTTATTTATAACATTCGTTAAAAAGTTAATGGGCATTCAAGTTGATGAAAAAACACAGATTAGAAATATATAATATATCCATAGTTTCAATTCGTTACAATGTGAACTTAAGAGAGTCACCATACAAATTTTCAGTTTTGACCTCGAAAAGACCCAAAAAATCCGAAATTTTGCAGGGGAGGTAGTCCTAAATCTCATCAGAATGACTTGAAATTTTGCACGACTCATTTTTTTCATAAAAAAATAATATTCTGAAAGTTTCATAATGAAACAATGCGAAATAGACAAAGCCCCCATGCAAAAATTCCTTAACTTGTTCGATTGATTGATCATTAAGAGTGATGTTTAGCTTGAATTTTTTTGTATTGCGTGAAAGATTTTGACTTTTCAAGATTGAGAGCCATAGAACAAATCATTCACTACATCGAATTCCTAATTTTTACTGCGACCTATGCAATTTAGGAAATAATGCGATTCAAAAAATATATATTTCTTTAAAAAAAATGTGTACAAAGGCAAAATCCGCAATATTAAAAATTTCTCAAAAAACGATAATCGACGGAAAGAATTTGCCCGTATGAAATTTTGAATATAAATTAATTTGATAAAAAACAATCTACATTTGAAATTTCCGAATAATTCGTCACTTTTGACGTTTGTTCGATTTTGAAATCTTACTACAAATATTTAATTGACAGAAATAGATAGTTGTACAAACAATTGGATGCGGAAATTTTAAATGTAGATTGTTTTGGATCAAATTAATTTATATTCAAAATTTCATACATCGCTTTATTTAGTTGCGAGGAATTAAATTTGCGGCGCAATTCATTTCTTGTTGATCAGACAATTTGACAGTACTCAGAGTATTTTGTTGAAGCATATAAATTACTTCAATTTTTTTCCATCAGTTTATGATATAAGTTTCTCTCGTGAATGAGGTGAATGAACTCACTGGTTACTCAGTGTTTGTACGGATTGTGTGTTTATATTTTTTGTCAAAATGCATCTCTCTTTCACATTTTCTATAATATAAAAGAGGATTGTGGAATTTGTTGGCTTGAATATTATTGAAAATGAACGCCCTCTTATTGTATTTATTGAACGCACTCTGTGTGCTACAGATTTAACACCTATTGAATGTTATTAAATCAGTTCATACAAATTCCTCAAACGACAAACACCGTCTTTCATTTTCTAAGTGGTTATGGGCCCAGTGTACGCAAGTATAAGAGATAATGAAATAGAGCTATTTTGTTGGAAACGTTTTCCGAGTCACGAAAATTTAAAAAAGTTTGCCGATAAGTTTTTTTGGGTGACTGTAAAAAGAATTGTTTCTCTTATAAACGTTTTGTGCGAATTAAATAGAATTCGAAGTGAATTTAGCTGTAACGGTAGTTTTTGGTGTCGTTTTATTTTTGCAACGCGGTGTTGGACTCACATAAAATGAGCGGTGATTTAGACAAAGTATTTCGTCTTAAAGATGAGAAAGACTGGGTATTATGGAAATTCCAAATATCGATTTTATTAAAATATTACGAAGTTTTTGATTACGTGAGTGGGAAGGAACAACCACCGGAGGAAAGTGCATCTGGTTATGCAGCAAATTTGGAACATTTTAATAAAAAAGATATTAAGGCTCAACGTGCGATATCATCAACAGTCGAAAGAGAGGTACTTTTACATCTTGTTAATTGCAAGACAGCGGCTGAAAAGTGGGCAAAATTGTGTAGTGTATATGAAAAAAAAAAACAGAAACAAGCATTGATTTTTTACAACAACGTTTTTTTGCATATACAAAAGAGCTAGTAGATAATGTTGCAGCGTGTATATCCAAATTACAAAAGATAGCTCAACAGTTAACGGATCATGGCGAGAAAATTTCCGATAAAATGCTCATGACACGCATTTTAATGTCTTTATCGTCACAATATAATGCTTTTAAAAGTGCATGGGAATCGACCGATGAGAATAAACGTACTTTAAATGAACTTTGTACGCGCCTCATGATTGAAGAATCCCGTTTGTCGACAGAAAATTCGAGTGATAATGCGTTGTTCACAAAACGCTCAAATTACAACAAAAAGGAACATAAGCAACGTGGTGTTTGTTTTAAATGTGGTAGTAAAACACACTATCAAAGGCACTGTAAGCAAAATTCAAAATCTAATGAGAAGAAAAGTGATGCTTTATGTTGTGTACTCATTGCAAATGGAGAAAGAGACGCATGGTATTTGGATTCTGGAGCGACTGAGCATATGTGTTGTAGACGCAAATGGTTTAACAACTACCAGGTACTTGCATATGAAACCGCTGTACTTTTGCTAAAAAAACACGTTTATTTTAGTATGATGGCAAAACATATTTTATTCAAAGTATTGTCCATTCGAATGCGCACATTTTTGTCATCTTTCGGACAATTTATGAATACCGCGCCAATAAAACTGTTCGTCTTTTGACGCAAACCAGTCATCGAGCCATTTTCTCAAATTTTCGTAATAAGTGAAGCGCTGCTCCGACAATGCAAGACCCATCGAAGCGAACAAGTAGTAATCTGACGGTGCCAAGTCTGGTGAGTAAGCCGCATGCGAAAGCACTTCCCAACTAAGCACCTCAATCGTTTCCTTGACCAGTCTTGCAGTGTGTGATGGAGCATTGTCGTGAAAGAGAATCACTTTGTGTTGCCTTTTTTTAATATTCCGGCCGTTTTTGAAGCACTGCGCGGTTCAAATCGATCATTTGCTCTCGGTAGCGATCAGAATTAACCGTTTCATCAGGTTTTAACAGCTCATAATAGATGACACCCATCTGATCCCACAAAACACACAGCATTGTCTTCCGTCCGAACCGATTTGACCTTGCGGTCGATGTCGCTGGTTCGCCTGGTGTTACCCATGATCTCTTGCGCTTAGGATTCTCCAAATATATCCATTTTTCATCGCCAGTCACAATCCGATGCAGAAACGACTTCCTTTTGTACCTTGCGAGCACTTGCGAGCAGCAATTCACAAGTGGTTTTTCGGTTTTCCTGCTGCCTTTCATTCAGTTCATGTGGCACCCATTTTCCGACCTTCTGGATCTTTCCTATTGCTTTCAAACGTCTGAAAATAGTTGTTGAGTCCACATTTAATTGTTCTGCGAGATGTGGTTGCGTCTGAGCATCGTCCTCATCCAGCAATGCCTGCAATGTAGTTTCTTCAAACTTCCTCGGCGGTCTACCACGTTCTTCATTTCTCAGGTCAAAATTGCCATTTTTGAATCGTCTGAACCACTCTGCACACTAGTTTCACTTAAAGCATGCTCGTCGTAAGCTTCTAGAAGCATTCGATGAGATTCGGCAGCAGTTTTCTTTAAATGAAAGCAGAAAAGCAGTGCTGTCCGCACTTTCACTATTTTCAGGCACAAAATCCGACATTTTTCAAGAGCGAAAAAAACACGTTGTTGTATGAAACTTGAAATATTGTGTATAGAGTATTGTTGACAGATGTCATATTTACTAATAAGCATGAACAACATGGTTTGACAGATCACACAGTACCAGCTATTGACCGCTAGTTGTCAACAGCGGTTTCATATGCAAGTACCTGGTACATTGAGTTGGATGAGCCGCATCCAGTACGCATTGGAAATGGTGACAGTATTTCAGCTAGCGATATCAATGTATTAGTTTTTGACGGTAAATGCTGGAACGAAAAGTATTTAGCCGATGCGTTGTATGTACCACAGCTCGTTGTTAATCTTTTCTCACAGGGCCTTTGTTTGGATAAAGGCTGTGTAATGTATGCACGAAGCGATCACTGTGAATTTGTTAGAGATGAGTCTGTCGTTGTTATTGGTGGAAGAACGACAGGACTGTATAAAATGATTATTCGTGCAAGAGAGACGGAAATATGTGCAAACGTAGCAACGACGAAAGATACGTTTTTGGCACGAGCGTCTCGCACACCAAAACATTGCACAAGTGAAACGTTTTCTTGATAGAAGTGGCATAGTGTACATCGACGAAAAAGACTTTCAATGTGAAATGTGCATATATGGAAAACATCATCGTTTACCGTTTGGAGAAAGTGTGAATAAAAGTAAAAAATGTGGTGAAATTATTCATACTGATGTTTGTGGACCAATGGAGAAAAATTCACTTGGTGTGTCAAGATATTTTTTGTTATTAAAAGACGATTATTCACATTATCGTTTTGTGTATTTTCTGCGATCTAAATCTGAAGTGTCATCAAAAATTATTTCGTTTGTGAATTTAGTTGAAACGCAAACAGAACACAAAATTAAAATTGTGCGTAGTGACAATGGAACTGAATTTGTGAATGCTGAGACAAAATGTTTTTTCAATAAAAAAGGAATTCAGCATCAATTAACAGTTCCGTATACGCCTGAGCAGAATGGATCGTATGAAAGAGAAAATAGAACAATTGTTGAGGCCGCAAGAACAATGTTGCATTCTATTGGTGATAACAAAAAAATTTTATGGGCAGAGGCTGTTAATACGGCTTGTTTTGTATTGAATAGAACGGGAACAAGCACTATAGCAAATAAAACACCAATTGAATTATGGAAAGGTGAACTAGCGAAAATAGATTACAAAATTTTCGGTTCAACAGTATATGTGCACATTCCAGAACAAAAACGTCATAAGTTTGACAAAAAGGCAACAAAATGCATGTTCGTCGGCTATGGTGAAAACACAAAAGGAAAATCAAAGTGATTATATTTCGGTTGAACAATTTAGTGAATCGGTTGATGAAACAGATGTTGTGAATTCGGTTGAATCAAATGACCTTTTGAGTGAAAATCATCAAGTTGATATTGAAAACAATCAAAGTGTCATAGAAAATGAGAATAATCAAAACGATATTCAAAACAATCAAAGTGTCGTCGAGATTGACAGCGAAATTGACAATAGCAACAACGAATCGATTCATAGTGACGAAAGTGAAGAAAATAATGAAGGATTATTTTGTAGTTTTGTAAACAGACTCAGTGGGAGACCTATTTGTGATGTTGATTCACGGAATGTTATTAATTCTCGTTTGCGATCGGGTGTTGATTCAAGTGCGGACTTTTGTTGTACTTATTTAGCTTCAGAAAAAGAACCGAAAACGTATGAAGGAGCTGTAAAATCAAGTGATCGAAATGAGTGGTGTAAAGCAATGGACGAAGAATACGAATCATTGGTGAAAAATAATACGTGGGTGTTAGTGGATCCACCACAAAGTGACAGTGTCATTGACAATCGCTGGGTTTACAAATTGAAATATAAACCTGATGGATCAATTGAAAGATATAAGGCTCGTTTGGTTGTACGTGGTTTTACACAATAATATGGTGTAAATTACAGTAAGACTTTCAGTCCTGTTGTGAGATTTAGTTCAATTCGAGCGATTTTAGCGATAAGTGCAGTACGAAAAATGACATTTCAGCAGTTCGATGTTAAAACTGCCTTTTTGTATGGAGAGTTATCCGAAAACATTTATATGAAACAACCCGTTGGTTATGATGATGGTGCCGGAAAAATTTGTAAATTGATGAAAAGCTTGTATGGATTAAAGCAGGCCTCGCGCTGCTGGAACGATAAATTTACAAATTTTATCAAACTTTTTGGCTTTAATGTGTGCGAAGCGGACCCATGTGTGTTTGTTCGTAAACAAAATGATGAAATTATCATTTTGGCAATATACGTAGATGATGGGTTAATAGCATCAACAAGCGAATCAAGTATTAAGCCTGTTATAGATTATTTGCGTAAATTTGTTGAAATCAATATCAGTGAAGCAAACTACTATCTTGGTTTTGAAATTAGTCGAAAAATGGATGGATCGATTCATATTTGTCAAGCAGCATATACGAAAAAGGTTTTACATCGTTTTGGTATGAATGAGGCTAATCCAGTCTCGACACCAGTGAACAATCAACAATCATTGGGAAAGGAAGACGAAAGGAAAACAATCTATTTTCCATATCGAGAGGCTATTGGATAGTTGATGTTTTTGGCTATTGGAACGAGGCCAGACATAGCATTTGCTGTTTCCTTGGTCAGTCGCTTTATGGATTGTCCAGCAGAAATTCATGTCACTGCTGTGAAGCGTATCATGAAGTACTTAAGGGGATCAGTGAATTATGATATATTTTTGATTCAAAGCCTAACAATTTTAAGTTTTTTGTTTATAGTGACGCTGATTACGCGGGCGACATGGTGAAACGAAAGTCAACCTCAGGCTATTGTTGTTTGCTTGGTCAGAGCATTATTAGTTGGTCGTCCGAATTGCAAAGATGTACTGCACAGTCAACAGCAGAATCAGAATACATCGCAGCGTCTGAAGCAACAAAAGAACTGATGTGGCTTAAACGATTGATACAAAGTTTGGCTGAAAGCTTATCGAGTGAACTACCATTGCTTCATTTAGAGAACCAAAGTGCAATTAAACTAACGAAGAATCCAGAATTTCATAAGAGGTCAAAACATATCGATACGCGTTATCATTACATCCGTGAAAAATATGCTAAACGTAAATTTGAAATAAAATCTGTTGGAACAGATTTGTAATTGGCCGATATTTTCACAAAGGCTCTACCTAAAGTTAGATTTGAATTTTTGAGAGAAAAATTAAATATTGTATCTTTAAAGTAAAGTTTTTTTCAACCGTTCAAAACAAGTTCTTTAATAATATTTTGATCAATTTTGCTTGAATATTTAATGTAAATTTAAATATGTTTTAGTTACAAAAAATTCAATCAAAAGGTGGGAGTATTGAAAATGAACGCTCTCTTATTGTATTTATTGAACGCACTCTGTGTGCTATAGATTTAACACCTATTGAATGTTATTAAATCAGTTCATACAAATTCCTCAAACGACAAACACCGTCTTTCATTTTCTAAGTAATATGGATAATTCACAAGGTGAGCATGTTCATTGTATGAATAACGGTACGGATTTAGTCTGACAAAAGTTTAGTCGGATTGCGTGACAAAAAATAAGAAGGCAAAAGTAATTCAAAATTTCCAGCAAATATCCATATGCAATCTAGGAAATCGTCTTATGTGTATTTCAGATGCAGAAAGGGATCCTACGAATCAATACACCAACGTACCTGCGCAATATTTGTTATAATTCCTGCATTGATCCGCAGCAAGTGTAATTATTATTAGAAACCAATTTACTCAGATGGTCTTTCTCGGTTTTGTACCACGACACGGATATTTTGAACTTTTTTTTTCTCAAAAATATCCTAAATTTACTATCATTACACGTGTCAAAATCTTCCACAGTTATGCTGATCGTTATGTGGATGATAAAACAATTCGTGTAGACAAGACTGGGCAGAGCATACAATGGAAAATGTACATTCAACGTCAGCGGGGAGAAAATATACAAAAACTTGTAGTACAAAACACCGTCTAAAATATTATTTAAATTACAAAGTACACAGATAAAATATATTCACCCAAGTTTTCACCATGACTGGAAGAATTGATTGTTTCTTTTTCCTGGTTATTATGAAGATCATGATGTCTATTGAAGTGATGATTACTTCCTTGTGCTATATGCTTTTGCGATGTTTCTTGTGAATTTGAAATGATTATAATACTATATAAAACCAAAACTAAAACCATCATCATATAATGAATTAAACTAATGTCTTTCTTTGTGTTCATTGTCTTTTTATACATTTTTTTCTGCATGAAGCAGGCATTCATTCTAGTAATCGTGATAATTAGTAATAAAACTATATTGCACATTAAATTTCATGTACGATCAATAAAAATAGAATGGGTTAGCAAAAATAGGAAAGGAACTGCAAAAATATGAAACAATTGCGACAAAAATTAATAAAATACAGCCGATCACTGCAAAGATATATTCAACAGCAAACTTAAAATTCTCAATTTTCAGATCTTTTTATTCCGCGCAAAACTCGGGCAAATTAACTCAAGATTTGTGAGATGATATACTGTTGATTTCAGAAATATTCAGACCCGAATAATTAACCTAGAAAATTTGAACGTCATTTGATTAACATATTGCGCATGGCAATAGTAAATTTTTACCGCTACTTTTTATCACCAGAGGCATGATCACGTTTATCATTATCATGAAATTGCTAGAAACGGGCAGAACAAACGAAGTTTTGAAGGTATATTTTTTTTGCCGGAACGAAAGCCAGCCTATGGATGTGTATTTTTAATGATACCAACTATACTGTATTTTCCAGATTATCGTGAATCTAAGGCTATCAAATGTGTAAACCAGCTCTTATGCATACACATCAGTCAACGCCAATAAGAACTTAATGCACTCTTCTCAACTGACGTTTATGACTGACATTAAACCCAGTATTTATGGTGCAAGCGATCAATATTTGAATAAGTAATTTTTTCATCAATATTTCGAAAAAAATGGATTTGCCCAAAACAATTTATCGACATTGTGCAATATTAAAGTTCGAACGTGTTTTTAAAACACTAGCACTGGTGCTCATATCACATCTAAGTAAAAATATTCCAACCTCCCGCAAGAATTTTCTATGTGATGCCTGATTTGCTTGTGGCACGAAGATTAACCTCGGCAAGATATATTATTAAAATATGCACAAAAACACTGCATGACAAATTCGTTTCGAATTATCTCAATTTAAAATATGCGCACATTTGTGCGGGTTGAAAAAATATTAGTAAGTTATCAAGTTTTTTAAAAATTCTATTCAATTTAAGAAATGGCATATCATAATGTTTTGTATTCGAATCTACATCAAATACAGCTGTTTAGGTCAAAAGTTTAAAATGACGATTCAATACAATTCCTGTCTTATTCTTTACGAGTTATTCATGCAGTAAAACGATTCAAGTGTTTTTTGTCAACATTTTTGTAGTGTATGAAGATGAGTATTTGCTCGAAAAATGAGATTTGAATTAGAATGGGGCAAAAAATAAAATCGAATGTCGTTTCATTAAACGCTGTGCTAGTGATTTCAAAGAGCCATACACTGTCAAAACGTTGTTCTGTGCAATTGTTCGCTCGACAATTGAATATACCTCAGTGGTATGGGCACCGTCATACGAAGTTCACGTGAAGCGTTTGGAGTCGATTCAAAGAAAAATTTTAATTTTTGTACTTCGCGGTATGTTTCGAAGAGTCAATTATGTATTGCCGCCATATAGGGACAGACTCCAATTATTAAATTTGCCACTGCTGGCTACGAGAAGAATAGTTACTGATGTAACCTTCTTTGCCAAGTTGCTCTCTGGTGAAATTGATGTCCCCCGGCTTTTGAGGTTGGTAAATTTCAATACAAGAATCAATGTTCGTCTTCAACACAACGCCATTTATGCTGATTTCCAGAGGACAAATTATGGCCTACATCAACCAATTGTTAGAATGTCCCGCATATATAATCAATTGCATCACCTAATCGATTTCAATCTGAGCATACATCAGATTAAGAAGCTAGCCTACGAATACTATAAAACCTTGTGATCTCAAAATGTTGTTTTATTTTATAAGAGTTTAAGTAATTATTAAAGCTGTTTTGAGTTGAGTAGTCAGCTGAAGAGGGTTAGAGGCTCGTTCCGAACGCGTTAGGCATGACGATGTCTTTTTCGGCTCACGGGTTAATGGACTTTCTCACTCATGTTGTTACTCTATTGTTATATGTATATAGTGTTATATGAAATCACTGTAACCTTTAGGAGAAATCTGTTTGGTTAATAAATTCAAATTCAAATTCAAATTCATGTGTCAAAAGCAAATAAACATGAATGAACGGAGAATGAAAAGCACGCCAAACAAAGTTCATCATTCAGAGCAAAGTGTTAACAACGGTATACAACAGGAAAGCTGAGAAAAGGCGCAATCATTTTTCGAATACGAGTCAGTGTTTTAGCTGATCTTATAATTGGTTATATGGTTTATCTAGATAATAAATCCATTTTACAGCATTTACATTTGATTGGTTTGTTAAAAAAACTTCAGCGGAATAATTATAAATTTTGGATTTAAATTCATTTAATGAGTCTACATTTTTAATGTTATTTGGTAATGATTTGAAGGGTTGGACTCTCCGTAAAACAAATTACGGGGAGGAAACCAGCTCCCGCACTGGTCATTTAAGTACTTTTTCAGGGGTGCTTACAGTTTGGGAGCGGATATTTTGGTGCAAATTTTTCCCATGAAAATCAGAAAAAACGCTTAAAATCTACTTTATTGGCATATCAAGCCTTGAGTTCAACTGAATAATATATACTCTATTTTTTCATGAAATTCTGTACTGCTTCCGACCAAAATTTGGATACTCAGCCATGAAAAATTCCTAAAAGTGAGCAATTTCCGAGATTTCTTGCATCAGGTGTATTATAGGGCTCTCGCTTTAACGCTTTCACTCTTTTTTCATCCAGTTCAGTGTTGATCGAAGGCTAAATATTGCCTCTAGTGCCTACAAAAGAATCACGAACAAAACGGTCATTGTCCCACTTTCCCCTTAACAAAAAACAGCCCCCGCAGAAACATTTTGTTTGCCACTAAACTCGACATATTCAGTGAATTAAAAAGAATTGTTGTTTGCGCTTCAACTAAATAACTTATACTGACATTTGTGCCTTATGACAGTAGCTTTCCAGTGCATGTTCGGAAATGTGGATCGATGGAATAATAAGATAGTTACGCCATCTCTTGTCAACCCGCACGAATTAATGCATAGACCCAATAAGTTCCAAATCTGATCAAATTCATGGATAAAGCTATTTAACATCGAATTGCAATAGCTTGTTCAGCAAAAAAATTAGAATGTCAACACTTCTTTTGTCTTCAAATCTTTATAGTTCGAGCAAATGTTCTCATTTTCTCTCTCTCTCTCTCTATCTATCTATCTATCTATCTCAGCTTGTGTGTTCTCTTTCTCCCTTTCACTCAATCGTCGGTTTTGAGTTTGTTATTGTGGGGCGCAACGACAATACGAACGTGGTAGGGCGCGTATTAGACTACGCCATGTATTTTGCATAGCGTAGTTAGGGCGCGAATTCTTGTCGCTGCACTCCCTTGGTTATTGGTCATAAGCAGAGCAGATAGAAATGGTCTCGATTAACTCGATTTTGGGCGCCTAAAAAGGTTCATACAAATGGAAAACTCGTCTCGAAGAATAAATGGAAAATCAATAAAAAATCATTGAATATGAAGTGAATTTCATTATTTTTGGCCATTGCAGAGAACGATAACATGTTGTTTTAGGTTTTCGAAAAGAAAATTTTTACGTTTCTCGGTAAAAACATTTTTTTAAATAGAGAACGATCTTTGAACATCAGCAGAAATCAAAGGAGCGTACACGAATAGTGTGAGTTCATGCGGATCTAGACTATGAACGTAGGCGTCAGTTAGTTACATGGACCTATTCAAAATATTATTGATGTCACATATTATAGTATGAAACCGCGATTTCGTTTCAAAACTGATTCAAGTTTACCAGCGAATTCTTGTCAGGCTAACGAACGTAATTTGTTTTGAATGGATATGACAATTTCAAAACTTTCAGGCAAAGCGAGTCCTTGTGTCTCAAGCTTAATGGTTGCAGATATCAGTGATGCGAAATTGCTTTTGATGTACGCCAAATCAGCTTCCACGTCCTAATTTTCAAACGCTTGCTTTGCTAAACGAATTGATTCTGCGTCGTTAATATCAAGAGTGTCAATGACAGATTTCACTTCGGAAAAATGATCGCAATAGTAAATAACCGCATTCAGCCATGTAACCCAACGTGTAATAACGGGTTCTAGTGGTAGATCTAATCCTGGATTCATTTGTTGAAACTTCATTCGACGAGACGATGCCTAAATGAAACAATAGTTGTTTTATTTTTTTTAATCAGTTTCAAATCGATTCGTTCATACCTTTATAAACACCGATTTCATTTTTGATATCACGTTATCAACATCTGGAAATGTGTCACGAATGTGTTCGGCAACACGATGCAATCCATGCGAAAGACATGTTAAATGCAACATTTTTGAATATAATATTTGCAAGCCCTTCATAGCTGCGAGCATATAGCTGGCTGAATCGGTTAACTCAAGGAGCACTTTGTTGTATTCAATAACTTTTAACATGACATTAAAATTAATTTCACACACCAAATATGCATATATATTTGCGGAATTAATAAACTTGCCTTTTGACCAAAGCAACAACAATGAATCATTGAAAAATAGTACCATAGTATTTGCGTTAGTTTTTCAGCCACTGCCATATTCAGCAAGTAACATTCACCGCGTTCATGACTGTTTTCATCATCATCCAATAAACCAAAAATGAAATTTGCGACCATTCGACCTTCGGAATCGGTTGTTTCGTCAATAGATGTCCAAATGTATTTATTTTCCGCCTTCAATTGCAAGTTTTGCATCGTTTCGTTGTACAAAATGGGAACGTAATTTTAGAGTTTCACTTGTCGAAAACTTGTAGTTGGACATTGAATAGCTTCCGTCATTGATTCCAACCGTCAAATCATCCTGTCTGCTGATTGCCTTGATCCAACGCATCCACGTTTCAAACACATAAAACTCCGAACACGACAGTGCATTCATTTTCGAAATGTTGTTCATTGTACGCCGTTGGCATTTCAAGAAACCGTCCGATTTAAGCACTGTTTCGGCTTTAATGTAGATGAACATCGCATATTTTCCTTAGATCGCCTTGGTTCTGCTTATTTCATGCATGTTGGAATTTTTGATTACAAATTGAAGTTTTATACCACATTTCGCTGAATTCTCAAGAAATTACCTGCTATTCCAAAGTAAGGTTTCGTTTGAATCGAATGTTTTTCACTTGCTTCGCAAAAGAATTTTTGCATTCGATTAATCAAAAAACGACAACCGGAACAATTTCGGGAAATGTGCGGAAAAGTTAGTTTTACGTACGTAAGACCATTTATTACTTTTCCGCACACACCACTGTGTGTGGTAAAGGTATTGCGATCGGTCCAAAAAATTCAAAACGCTCGGAATGAGTGTATATAATATTTCTATGCGCTTTGAACCGTAAAAAATGATTGAAATCATTCCCGGAGAAATTTTTTGTCCGTGTGTGGTACGTTTTCCGTTGTCCGTTGTCCGTTGTCCGTTGTCCGTTGTACGCAACAATTTGTTTACACGATAACACAAAAATTGAGATTAGAATTGATCTCACATGAACGCAAAGATAGGAATAGAAACCTATCAATTTTCAGCTCAATCAGATCATGTCTTCGGGTAGCTCTAGTGGAGTCGAATCAATAAATGGGCTGTTTTACAATATAATTAGAAAACATTTTTATGGGACTATCTTAAGTTCACATTGTATTTAAATCAAACTTTCAGGATATTATTTTTCTATGAAAAATACAAAAATATAAAAAATTTCAAGTAATTCCGATGAGATTTGAGAAATATTTGTATCGCAGCTATTTGAACGAAACAATGTATTGGGAGTACAAATTGAAAACCGCGCATTTTTTTTTTCAAAATTTTGATCTTTATTATGGGAAAATGGTTACAAATTGATTATTCAAAGTATTGTCCATCGCTAGCCACAACTTTTTCCCATCTTTCTGGCAAATTACGGATTCCGCGTCGAAAGGAATCTGTGCTTTTTTCGGCTATCCATGAATCGACCCATTTTTTGCATTCCTCGTAAGAATGGAAATGCTGTTCAGCCAGGCCATGTGTCATTGATCGGAAGAGGTGGTAATCGGGAGGGGCAATGTCTGGGCTATACGGCGGGTGGGGTAGGACTTCCCATCGAAGCGTTTCCAAGTAGGTTTTAACGACCTGAGCAACATGTGGCCGAGCGTTGTCATGTTGCAAAATAACTTTATCGTGTCTTGCGACCGTTTCCGACCGTTTTTCCTTCAGTGCTCGGCTCAAACGCATCAATTGAGTTCGGTACAATGCTCCTGTGATGGTTTCGTTTGGTTTCAACAACTCATAATAGATCACGCCGAGCTGATCCCACCAAATACACAGCATTAGCTTCGAGCCATGAATGTTCGGCTTTGGCGTCGATGTTGATGCGTGGCCGGGGTAACCATACGATTTTTTTCGCTTCGGATTATCGTAATGAATCCACTTTTCATCACCAGTCACAATACGATGCAAAAACCCTTCCGTTTTTGCCTTTGAAGCAGCTGTTCACAAGTGAAAAAACGGCGTTCGATGTCTCTCGGCTTCAATTCGTATGGCACCCAATTTCCTTGCTTTTGAACCATTCCCATGGCTTTTAAACGATAGGAGATGGATTGTTGTGTCACTCCCAATGATTTTGCAAGTTTTTCTTGCGTTTGACACGAGTCTTCATCGAGTAATGCTTCCAACTCCTCGTCTTCAAACTTTTTCACTTGGCCTGGACGCTCTTTGTCTTCCACATCAAAATCACCACTTTTGAACCGCGCAAACCACTCCTGGCACGTTCTAATCGACGGAGCATATTCTGGATATGCTTCGCATAACAAACGATGACTCTCGGAAGCATTTTTCTTCAGATTAAACCAATAAAGTAAAACTTCCCGCAAATGCTGTTTTGTAGGCACGTAGCTCGACATTTTCAACGCAATAATAAACTTGTGTATTCAACTGAATGATAAGTTTGACAGGTCGTTTTCAATGTATTTTTTTATCCTCTTTAAGATACAATAGCTGTCAAAGTCAAAATAATGACATCTATGATAGATATGAAGTTAGTAACGAATGCGCGGTTTTCAATTTGTTCTCCCAATAAAATTCAAAGTTCAAGGTAAAATTCAAATGAATCTGAAACTTATTGCTCCATGCAATAAGGTTCATTTTTGAAAGAAATAACACCATTCTCACGCAAAATTTTCTAATTGTCTCTCTCCCGATACTCTGAAAAAAGATTGTAGGAATTCGAGAAAAAAAAATTGCTGTCTCTTTTTTCACTACAAAAATCTATATTTTCACGTGATTTTGAAGTGTTTTTTTCAATACTAAAGGAATAATTCAAAGTGAACATCAACAATGGCTAATTGTTCCCGTATCGCTATTGGTTAGTTTGAACCAAATGCCAATTCATTCGTAAACATGGCACGGCTGATTCGTAGTAATACGTAATACCAAATCTCATCGTAATGACTTAAACTTTGGTGTGACATATTCTCATAGTTACATGATGATACGATAAGAAATAAACATAACTTGTGAACTCGTACACTGTCGGGAAATGTGCGGAAAAGTTAGTTTTGCGTATGTAAGACCATTTATCCTGCATTTAAACGACGTGCTCTTGAAAAAATAGGTTGGTCGTTGGTTATGATTTAACGACGTACGATTGTGTCGCTAATTAATTTCTTTTTGAACTATGATGGAATTGTGATTGATTTAAATGTTTCGATGATTGTTGAAAAGTTGATTGTTAATAGTGCCAATATGATTTAAGTTGAGTGATGCTATTGATTAGACGTTTTCTGTGTCTCAGATTGCGTAGTAGTTCGAAAAATCGGCGGCTATAATCGCATGTGAAACGTCAGCAATGATAAAACTTCATTCAAAACTACGATGCAATCCTAAATTTACATTCAACAAAATTTTGCCATACGTCTGAATTGACGTGCAATTCGCCGCGAAAAGTTTATAAAAATCTGAATTTTTGATTTTCGGAAAAAAATATTTTTGGAATGATAGAACCGTCAGCGCCGGTGTCAATTGAATATTTGCGGTTGGCCTGACGATCCAGAATGAAAAGCGATGGTTTTGTGAAGTTCCACTTCATTTGTCGCGATTTCTACAGTGGTTGAATTTTTGGTTCAAAATTCAAACCAAAATTTAATTTCTTTTTCCATTTTCTTCCAGGAAGCAGAAAATTATTGAAGGTGATATTAGATGTCAAGAATTTGCTGAATATATAAATAATGTGGATTCACCCAAACAAGTGTGGCTTTCAGAGGATGCAACCGGAATTGTTGGGAAAGTTTCATATGACTCAATTCTTAGGGCTTGTTCTACCAACGAACAACAGGACCGGCATGCCAATGCCTTTCACATTCGTTCCTCAGTCGGTGGAAGAAATCGATAAGCATTTGAAAGAAAATGCGATATCTAACACATGAGTGAATAAGTAACGGAACTAACTAAGAAAAACAATTATTTTTCATGAAATTCGACTTTATTCATCAATATAGTTTCCTTCCAGAGTTATACATTCATTCCAAAGCTTTTCCAACTTTTCGATGCCTGTTTGGTAAAAGGATTTGTCTTTGCTCTCAAAATAGGCCTCAGTTTCGGCAATCACTTCATCATTGGAACCATATCTTTTTCCCTGGAGCATCTTTTTTAGGTCTGAAAAAAGCCAGTAGTCGCCGAGGGCCAGATCTGGAGAGTAGGGTGGGTGTCATCGTTCGAATCGACTTGTGACACGGTGCATTGTCTTGGTGAAAAAGAACTTTTTTCTTCTTGATTTGGGGCCGTTTTTTAGCGATTTCGTCTTTCAAACGCACCAATAATGCCATATAATAGTCGCTATTGATGGTTTTTCCCTTTTCAAGATAATCGATGAATATTATTCCATGCGCATCCCAGAATACAGAGGCCATAACCTTGCCAGCGTATTTTTGTGTTTTTGCTCGCTTCGGACGGCTTTGGTCGGGTCCAGTTCACTCGGAAGACTGCTGTTTTGACTCTGGTGTGTACTGGTGGATCCAAATTTCATCCATCGTCACATACCGCATAAAAAATCCTTTTTATTGCGGTTAAATAGCTCCAAACAGAGCTTTGAATCATCAATTCGTTGCTGATCAACTGTGAGCCAACGCGGTACCCATTTTGCACACAGCTTTCTCATGGACGAATGTTCATGCAAAATGGTGTATACACTGCCTTTTGATATCTTCAAAGTATCAGCTATCTCACTCAACTTTACTTTATGATTGGCCAACATTATTTTGAGGACTTTTTTTATGTTTTCTGGAAGAACTGCCGAGCGTCCCAGAGCGTTCAGCGTCATTTGTGTCTGAACTCAGAGTGAACAACACTTTAAAAAATTCTAATAAACAAACTATTGGATGGAATGAGCTTAAAATTTGACAGCTATCGTTTGAAAGATGATACTTCAAGAGAAAAATATAAAAATGCGATTTGTGGTGCCACCTGTGGGTAAGTCCCAAGAGTTATTGACTCATGTGTTACTCTGGTTTATATAATTTTAGCTCAACCAATTTGTAATAATGTTCCTCCATTCGTAATGTCGGTTTTTGGAACTGACAACAAATTCAAATCAACAGATGTTTTGTTGCGTTGGCGGCACACACAAGACCAACTATCAAAGTATCCTTTTCTCGCATTAACAATAAAAAGCAAGGGCATTAAACCGGCTCCACGAAATAAAATAATTATTATTTAAACCACTTATCAAATCAATTTTTTAGATACGGGATTGAGGTCACAGGAATTTCTTCAGATATAGACTCTAGATTATTAGCATGTATGAAACATAGTTTGAACGCATTGATGAACCAACCATCAAAGGATGTCTTGGAAAATTTGAGCCGCGAGCAACCAATCTCGTTTATACAAGATGTCATTGGGCTGTAAAAAATCGGAACCGAATGCTTAAACCATCCATACTTCTGCCAATGGGATCAAAACAAGTCGCGATAGCACATTTGAAGATGCTGATAAAAAGTGTTCCCAAGGTGATTCATGGCGTGGTAGCCAGCGACATGCCCCTACGACCGTCAAAATTTTGCTTCATTTCAGAAAGTTACTGACGAATGGGTATTGAATGCTTTTGAAACGTATATTCCCGACAGTCAAGCTACCTAGGGGGAAATGACTACTTGTAAGTTTGACAATTCATAAAGAACTTACAAAAATTAACAAGAACTTACAAGACTCACACGAATTATCGCTGTTTCACATGCACTCACAAGCTACTAGCGAGAACTTATACGAACTCATACAAACTTAAGCTGTTTTCACATACACTTACATGCTGCACTGCGGAATATTGTCAAAGCAGTGACAAGCGTAAAAATCAATTCACGTGCCGCATGTGGTCAATTATGACAAATCGCTCTGAAAATCATTTGTATAAAAAAGTAGAACGAATTTTGGGTGAAAAAATACCAAGCAAATTAGACATCATTCTCGAACGAGCTGGATTTGATACTGAGGACTCACTTTTGGCGCTAATAGATTCACAGACGATTGCGGACACTGAATCATACATAAATGCAAATAAAGACATTCTAAAAGGAACACCATACGAGAATTTTATTTCAAATGAATCAGAGTAGAGTAAAAAGGTCAGTTTCATCCATACCGGTTTTGAGATAATTACCATATATGGCAATTATCTCAAAACAGGTGTGGATGAAACTGACCTTTTTAACGTATAAATTAATTATTTCTCATGTCACGTACACATTGACATGTGATAAATATAATTGAGGAAAGTGAAGGGACCGAATGAACGCGGAAGCGTCATTCGTTCTGTTTGCATTGAATGCATATTCCTATGATTGTTTCAATTGAATTGTTATAACGAACGATTCACATGAATCAGCTGCTCTTGAATCTTCTTACATTCCGTAAGACGTATGCACTGGTCAATAACCTGTGTCTGTCCATTGCATTCCATGTGTCGGTCAATATAGATAATGTGTGCTATTGACCTGGTGTTTATCGACAATTTGTTGTTTTGTCTACGTATTCTGTTTACATATAGTTGCAAACTAAGCGAGACAAAATGCGCTCAGCGCAAATGTGTGAGCTGCATATACGAAATACAACAATACACACTGGCTCGCTTTCACCTTGCAGTCGCGTAGAATCACTTTCGATTTTCATTCTTATTGTGACATTGATTGATATAAGTTTGAAGAAAATGAATAGCAAAGTTCCTGAAATTGAAAAAGAGGAGCAATTGCGGATAATACACGCGATCATCAATGTGAACACTCGTCCGAAATCTGCACGAGAAATTAATGGTAAGTAATTTTTTTTCTTCTGCATCAATGTGTTTTCACATCAAAATCAAAATCTCTTATCAATTATTTTTTATTTCATGCATTTTCAGATCAGTATATGGAGCAAACCGGTATGCCTCTCAATCACCGGATTGAACGAGCTCGAGCCATCATTCGAGCAACACCAAAGATTGAAGAGAGGAATGTGGACAGTTTCACCTCTAACTCAGATTACGGAATTCGTCAACGAATGCAGCAGATGTGAGCCAAAAAAAAATTTCGAAAAAAATCGAAATGTAATGTGTAATGCATAATTTTTCAATAAAGTTTCATTGAATCAAAATAAAATTGGTTAGTTTCTTCTGGAAGTGTATATGCGATTTCTCTATCTCTCTCTCTCTTCTCTCTCGTTCGGTATGACTATACGAGTACGCGCTCGGTGTCGTTTGGTTGCCTTACATTCACTCTTTTCGAATCAAGAAACCAGAGATGGCCCAGCATCACCATAGAAGTACGCGAGTGATCTGCGCTCAGTGCGAATGTGCGGCTAGCATTCAAATCATCACAAACCTATGCATCTCAGTAGTCTCAGGCATGTACACAAACCACGCGAAGCAAAACAAAAACAGCAAAAAACAATTCCATCAACTGAATGAGAACAACGATACGTTTTCCATTTGAAAAAATATATCATTTTTATTTCTATTTGCACTTCAAACACAGCAATCACTTAAATATTTTTGATTTCAAATCATATTTTTTCAAATCATATCTTCCAAACGGATTTGTTGATTCGATCACAAAATTGTTGATCTGCGTCCATGTTTCTACTGCAGATGATGTTTTACTTATTGTGAAACTGTATCCTTTCGCATTCTTTCGAGCTTCCGGAGAAAGTTTTTTCATGAAAGTATCGGCTAAGTTGAATTTATCAGTCTTTACAGTTGGGTTGTACAGCAGGAAATCATATTTGCACTGTTGTTTCTTGACGAATAGACATCCATCTTTATGCTCATTATCTAAAAAAAAACAAAACAGAAAAAAAATCAATTAAACCGAAATAACAGGCGAAATGAAAAAAATCATGCTCACGTAGTGGCACAGCTAATTTATAGTCTCGATGTCGATTGAAGAATTCCCGCGTAGCGTTGACTCTCATCGACACTGTAGCACCCACTTTGTTGACATCATCGCGATACTTGTCACTCTTTTTACCTACAGAAACAATTTTTATGATTGAAAAGAAAAACATGAACATGAAATACACTACTTACCATTAGAATTTACAACTTTGCGAAAAAGGGAATGTTTTGATTCGTCATTGACCCAGAAGCTGTATTCGTGGACGTTTTTCTCTTTGCCAGTTGAATAAACCGAGACATTGTGGACCTTATCATTATTATTGTAACAACCGTCTACATATGATAAAGCGGTGAAATAACCATGATCACCGGTTCGTTGTCTTCTTCCAAATTCAAGACTATCTTTTTGGAACACAATGAACTTTCTGCACACGTTTGTCACAAATCACTGTCGAAAAAAAACTAAACGATGTGTCAATGACAATTGTCAAACATCGATCACAAATCCCTTCAAACGCACGCAAATATGCTTATAGAGGGAACCGATTGAAAATGTAAACAAATGAAGCTTTATTTTCATTTGTTGTCGCGTGTTCAAAAATGAAATTTTCCAAAGTTCTAATTGTTTCATTACGGTTCGCGCATTGAAATTCAAGTTTTAAAGCATAAATTTACCTATATTTCTCACACATTTTCTCTTTTAATCTTAAAACAATCATTCACACTGCACTCAAATCCATCTAAATGCTTTAATTTTACGTTCACTTTCATGTAAAATAGTTCGATTTGAGGTTCAATTTCAAGCAAAAAGTGCGATTTCATGAAAATAGTTCGATTTGAGGGTTGATTTAATGAAAATAATTCGATTTTAGGTTCGATTTCATGCAAATATTTCGATTTTTGTTTAGATTTCATGAAAATAATTCGATTTTAGGTTGAATTTCATGAATAATACTTCCAATTGAGGTTCGATTTCATGAAAATAGTTCGATTTGTGATTCGATTTCCTGAAAATAGTTCGATTTGTGGTTCGATTTCCTGAAAATAGTTCGATTTGAGGGTTGATTTAATGAAAACTAGAGTTCGCCCCGTCGTCCAAGATTGGACGATCCAAACAAAAAGTGAAAACTCAAAGAATATAACACATTTAAATTTATTGAAAATCAAGCAAAATGCATATTTTATTCAAGAAATTCAAAATTAATGATCTCATCTTATTTTTTAATTGAAAATTATTGACAAATCAAATTGGAATCAAGGTTAATGTAAAATTCTTATTTGAAGTGATGAAAAGAGTTAATTGTCTTCTTCTGGTTTTGAATAGAACCTGCACACACCGAAATACATTGCCATTTATTATTAAAATGCCCTATAGTAATCGGCTTTATAGCATTTCACTATAGTGGCTATATATCCTACAGGGAAATTGAATAGTATACTACAGGGAAGTTGAATAAGATATTTAAACATTTGGCTATCTCAAGTTCACATTGTTTCCTATTGAAACTTTCAGGATATTATTTTTTCATGAAAAAAATGAGTCATTCAAATTTTCAAGTCATTCTGAGGAGGACTACCTTACCTCCACTACGAAATTTTCAATTTTCGGGGTCAAAATTCCAATTTCCAAACATGATCACAAAACATTATAGTCGTACCGTGTTTTCATGCAGGCATTTCAATAGTTTAGTTGTGTGCGTACGGTTGAATGTTATCCACTGGCTACACGGTATGACCAACAACTGTAATCAATCCCTCTTTTTGTCAACTTGACATTTGTCACTTAAATGTGCTGCCACCACATGTCTTACGCATTGAGAACGAAACACAATCTGAGACTTTAAGTAGACAATAGCTGTTATCCAACTGAATTAAAAAGTGTCGGATTGTGTTCTTATTATAGTGTTGTATATATTTCATTCCAGCGATTTTTTCTTTTTTTTGTTTCGAAATAAATTTTTAATATTGTACAAAAACATAAGAAAAATGAAAAAAAGGCAAAAAGCCAAAGTGCAAAATATGCATACAGGTTTTCAAAAGAAAGTATAACTTGAAGGTGCATATACGATGAAATGACAGCTTTGAAATGTGTCAGATATTTATTTAGGTGGAGATGACTCTTGGTGGCACCACTTATAAGTTTATATGAAGTGGTTGAATAAAAAAACATTGTGAAGATAGTATGAATACAGTTGCTGGGTATGACGAACTATGTGTGATGCGAGCTTAGATGTGGTCGTACAGACACCGATGATGCTGAACGCTCTGGTCGTCCAAATGAGGCAGTTACGGCAGAAAACGTCGAGAAAGTCGAGAAAATGATAATTTCGAACCGCAAAGTGAACTTGCAAGAGATAGCTGATGCCTTAAAGTTATCAAAAGGTAGTGTACTCACCATAATACACGGACATTTGGGCATGAAAAAGCTGTTTTCAAAGTGGGTGCCGCTTTTCCTTAAACCAGAATAAAAACAACAACGAATCGACACTTCCGAGAGCTGTTTGGCGATGTTTACGCGTAAAAAGTCGGAATTTTTGCGTCGGTACATCACGATGGATGAAACATGGATCCATCATTACACTCCGGAGACCAGTCGCGAGTCAGCTGAGTGGAGACGCCCGGTGAAAGTGCACCAAAGCGTCCAAAGACGCATCAAACAGCTGGTAAGGTCATGGCCTCTGTTGGGATGCGCATGGACTTATATTCATTGAATAATTGGAACATGGAAAAAAAAATCAACAGCGACTACTACATTGATTTGTTGGTGCGTTTAAAGACCGAAATCATCAAAAAAAGGCCACATTTGGCGAAGAAAAAAGTGTTGTTTCACCAAGACAATGCACCGTGTCACAACTCGAAAAAACCATGGAAAAAATAGTTGAATTGGGCATCAAATTGTTTTCGTACCCACTGTATAGTCCAGATCTGGCCCCCAGCGATTACCACCTTTTCTCAGAACTCAAAAAGATGCTCCGAGGCAAGAGATTTTGCTCTGATGAGGAAGTGATCGCCGAAACTGAAGCGTATTTTGAAGGCCTCGACACATCGTTCTACAAAGCCGGTATTGAAAAGTTACAGTAGCGTTGGAATGATTTTATCTCCGTCAAAGGGAACTATGTTGATGAATTATTAAGAATTACTCCAAAAAGTTGTGTTTTTCTAAGTTAGGCCAAAGACTTTTTGACCCGCCTGTTATTTCCCCGTTTTTTGAATTATAACACCAGCCCACATTCAAAACACATAGTTTGTGCACATATAGTCGACATTCCCTTTCCATTGATGTATAACTCTCCTATATATATGTACGGCATAGTAGGTAAAAATGGATCACAAACTTTTTTTGTTGCTGTATTTATATATAGATAATTCGATTTTAGGTTCGATTTCATGCAAATATTTCGATTTTTGTTTAGATTTCATGAAAATAGTTCGATTAGCGGTTCGATTTCCTGAAAATACGCTCGATTTGAGGTTCCATTATAATTAAATGTCAAACATCTGGTGATACAACTAGATCGATCAATCGAATTGTAATCTTTGAGCTCCCTAGTGTTGAGCTACAAGTGCGTGAAAATGCATTTAATGGACGAATAAACACCTTCGCTATTGTAAACAATGGATATACATATTGATATTGAAATATTTCTAAGCGATGCCTTTCATATATATCGCTCGGAACTTACGAAAAATATTGAACATTTTACTAACGTGAAGTCAATGACTGTATTCGTAGCAGAGTTTGAAAAAAAATGTAAACACAGATGAAAATAATGATTCTTACGATAATGATGATACTGGCGGTAATCATAGTCATGAGTTAACAGTTCATACGTCGTACATCATTCACTCACTCACTCGCTCACTCACACATTCAATTGTTTTCTCGTTCAATTCTCTCTATCAAACACTCAAAAATTTATCCAACAACAAAATACTTTGGTGAGTTTTAAGATCATTTGTTTACATTTTGAAAGCTCGGTAGTTTTTTTACTTCGTTTGTATGAACATACGAAACGAATCAAACAACAAAATACATGGCAAATACAAAAAACGCTCACTCGTTCACTCACACATTCAATCGTTTGCTCGATTGCATGCTACAAATCTCTCCGTCTCACCACTCAAATGAT
Source organism: Obolodiplosis robiniae (assembly GCA_028476595.1). Classification (NCBI taxonomy): domain Eukaryota; kingdom Metazoa; phylum Arthropoda; class Insecta; order Diptera; family Cecidomyiidae; genus Obolodiplosis; species Obolodiplosis robiniae. Next base: position 28,742,202 of record CM052015.1, on the reverse strand, counting down.
TACTCTAACATTCATACATTCATTATATTTGATTACTACTGATTACATTTCATTGCATACATATACGCACACACAATCGGTTTTTGTGACTATGAATACAGTGTTTCTGTTCACTTACCTATCTAACTATATGAAGAAGAGACAGAGAAAATATCAGCGACATGCACAGACATGATTTGCATATTAGTTTTGCTTTATTGATGGAATGTTTTGTTTATTTCACGCTCGATCACACACATATGACTAAATACACAATTTCATTCTATATTACTCAATCCGTTTTTACGAATCTGAGAGAAAAAAGAATATGATAAACCAAAATAGTTACACACACACACAACCACATACGAAAATAACAAGCAGAGCTGATGCCTATATAATATATACATCAAGCATATCCGTTGACATACTAGTTGGGCACAAGAGAGAGAGAGAGAGGAAGAGAGGAAGAGAGTGAAAACTAGTTTGAATGAGAAATAGTTGTTTAACAGTTCTGTGTGTGGAAGAGAGAGAATGAAAAGTATACATGGGTAAAGTATTGTTCGAGGGCTTGCTTTTGTTTGTAGTGCAAGTGAGAAACTACTTACTATTGGTTTGGCTTTATTTCTCTCAAGTTGCTGTAAATTTATTTAAGAGAAAGACGTCTGCTCTCGTTGGAGTTTAAAACAGAAGTGAATTCTTTATTCAAAGTGATTCTTAAACCAAGTTCTTGGTTTTCAATACAATGATGTCATGTATGATCTAATTTCCTTTATTATCCGACGTACGTGACTTTCTTCCAAACAACAAGAGCGGCGCGAATTAGCCGTCTCGGTTGGAATACAAAGTTGCGCGCGTTCGGTAATTAAACTACAATGTTGCTATGTAGTAAGTAGCAGGCGACAAATGCCAGAACCGTTTGCCAATCGATTTTCCATGGTTGAGCTACTTGTTAAGTAGCCGATTGGCACGCAAGGAACGAAATAATCGATTTTCTCAAATTATACTTGAGTTTGAAAAATGGTTAAAGTGCAAAATGATCTCATTTTTCTGTTTGCTGATCTCACTCATTTCATGGTATCAGGAATGAGTCACTTTGCCTTCGCATTCCAAACATCCCGGCCCCTGTTAAACGCTAGTTTAACCTACATATATATATTTATTTTTTTATGTGGCCCTGAATGTTTACAATGTCCAGAACTTATTCACTACCTGCCTTCTATTCTTATTATTTATCTTATTTTCCTTTTTTTAAAGGTTCGTTAACCCATTTATTTATAACGTTTCCATTTATAGGTCCCGTTTTTTACATTTCATCCTATTTTACTTATCTAGCAAGTGTATTTTTATTCCCACTTAAGTTTCTAGATGCTTACGATTCCAGAAATGTTGATGCATTTGTTGCACCATTTCCCATCTCTTTAGATAGGAGGTTTTTATCTCTCCTAATTCACGCGGTTCACACAATGTTATCATTGCTTCTCCAATTAGGAAGTGACCAGGGGTCAATGCACTCAGATCATTTGGATCATCTGAAATTGGTGCTATTGGTCTTGAATTTACACAAGCCTCTATTTGTGTGAGTAACGTTGCATACTCTTCAAATGTTAAATTTTGTGCACCAATTACCCTCTTTAGGTGGTGCTCTACCTTTTTTACCGCAGCTTCGTGCAGTCCACCGTTGTGTGGTTTTAAGTGTGCCTCCTCAATTATTAATTTTGCCAAGTTTCCTTTGGGAGACAATAATATTGGATATTTCTCTTCAAAGGATAAATTTTCACTCAATACTCGGCCGTGGAGGCGTAGGATTTGGTTGGTTGGTTCCAACCAAATCGTTCCATTTGCCTTGTTTTCTTTACCAATTTCACTCCATTCTTTTTTCAATGAAATGGCTTGATCCATTTGCACCAATGTTATGGTTGCCTTTTGTAATTCATTTATTGATAATGGACCAACAAGTTTTGCTTTGGAATTATCTCCATATGCCCTGAAATTGTTTATAGCCCTTAAAATGTATGCCATTACTCTTTTCAATTTAGTAAAGCTACTATAGCTAGTCAAGATAGGAGAGATTTTTGAGGCTCGTTTAGCCCTGAACCAACTGCCTTTTTGCAATGGTTCGTGTACGGCAATGTGTGCTACCACTTTTGTTTCTTGCAAAATGCTCTCTTTAGAGCTTTGCTTGTTTGGGGTTGGTTTTGGCCAGGCCTTTTCATTCTTTTTAAGCCAATTTGGGCCGTTCCACCACAATTTACTTTTAATTAAACATTGGGGTGTTATACCTCTTGATGCGAGGTCTGCCGGATTGTCTTCCCCCGGTACCCATCGCCAGGTAAACCCTTTCTCGGTTGAATTCTGCTGAATTTCAGCAACCCGATTTCCCACAAATGTTTTTAGTTCGCTTGGTGATTTTTTAATCCATGCCAAGACTACTTCGGAGTCTGTCCAAAAGTAACAGGTTGAGACTCTTTTTTTAAATTCGTTCAAAATTATTTTTGTTAATTTTGTTAGGAGATGAGCACCACTCAATTCCAATCTAGGTATTGTTAACTTTTTAATGGGTGCCACCCTTGTTTTACTTTGTATTAGATGAACTGTTGAATGTCCATCGCTTCTTACAGTTCTTGCATAGACTACTGCCGCATATGCATTTTCAGATGCGTCGCTAAAGCTGTGCAATTCTGTTATCCATATGGCCTTCATTCCCAGCCATCTTGGAATTTTTACTTCATTTAAACTTGGCAGATTTCCCAGGAATGTTGTCCATGCGGAAAGTATTGCTGATGGAATGTTTTCATCCCAATCAATTTCTGCCTGCCAGATTTTCTGGATTAGTATTTTTGCATTTATTATTATTGGGGCTAAGTACCCATTTGGATCATATAGCTTACCAATCTCGGATAGCACTTGCCTTTTTGTCCAGTTTGCTTTTTCTGGAATTTCCTTTAATTTATAAACAAATACATCGTTTTTAGGTAACCATCTCATGCCAAGTACTGTTTTCGACTCGAATTCATTGAGATCTAAAAATTCTGGGCTTTTTCCAGAAAATATTTGTTTATTTGAGCACCATTTTGCGAGCGGAAAACAACCCTTTTTTAAGAGCTGGGTCACTTGATTGACCTTTTCCAATGCCTCACTTTCAGTGTCTGCTCCACTCAATATGTCGTCCACATAAAAGGAGTTTAAAACTGTCTCCGCACCGATTGTATATTCCTTTGAATAATCCATTGCACATTGTTGCATGGCGCGAACTGACAAATGTAGCGCGGCTGCTTGGCCATAAGCTACTCTATTTATTTGGTAAACAGCGACTGGTTCCGTTTTGGAATATCGCCAAATTATCTTTTGATATTTTTTGTGGCAATCGTTCACTTCAACTTGGCGGAACATTTTCACTACATCCGCTGTGAACGCGACTTCAAAGCATCTAAAATTTATCAAAATATTGGATAAATCTTTCTGAAGCTTTTCCCCAACGAGTTGACAATCATTTAATGACACACCCGAGGTAGTTTTGCTTGATGCATTGAATACTTGCCTAAATTTGTTAGAGGAAAATACACCATGGTGTGGCGTATAATATCCATCCTCTTTCTTGTCGTTTATTCGACTTATGTGACCCAGTTCTTCAAATTCGCGCATGAATTTTATATATTCTTCTCTGAAATTCTCATTTTGCGACATTTTTCTTTCAATTGAGAAGAACTGTTTTATGGCCATTGACTTTGACTTTCCAAGCAATTTTATTTTATCATCGAATGGAAGATTCACAACATATCGTCCATCTCTATTGCGAGAATGAGACTGTGCGAATATCCGTTCGCATTCGACCTCTTCTGGTGATAACCTTCGAACGGTGGGAATATTTTCTATTTCCCAAAAGCGTTTTAAGATGCTAGCTAATTCAGCTAACCCGCTTTCCTCCACTATGTGCATTGCATGGGAGGTTTTTATTTCCATTTCAGAGTCAGTATCTCTATCCGTTTGATAGATTACCCAACCAAGCTCTGTTTCCTGGGCAGCAGCTAGTTTATCCTTGCTTTTAACAAGGCCACTACCCAGTATTTTTATCCAAATCCCAATACCCAAGAGTGCATCAACCATGCTTGGCGTTCCGTAATTGGGGTCCGCCAACTTGAGATTTGAAAATTCTGAATATTTATTTATATTCACCTGTCTTACAGGTAGGGCACAAGTGACTTTTTTCACTACGTAAAACCCTGCAACAAGTTTGTTGTTTGGTAATTCTATTTTAAGTTTTACTCGACCAATTGGTTTGTCGAGTTTGGTGTTCTGTGCTCCCCTTATTTGCACCGAAACCCTTTCCATTTTTAATCCAAGCCTTTTTACAGCCTTTTGCGTAATTAAGTTTAATTGTGAACCGTTGTCACATAAGGCTCGAATTCTGTTGTATATTGCATCACAGGCTACAGATGCAACAACTGTTCCCAGTACCGACTGACCTTTTGATATCGGTGCTGAGATATTATTTATTGTTGGTCAATCTGTTTCTTGCCTGGAGGTTGAGGCTTTCTCCTCCTTTGAGGCTCTCTTCCTTTTGTAACACAGGAGATTGTTGTGATCCTTTTCGCATGTTTTGCATGGCCCAAACTTGCATTCATTATTATTGCCATGTTTCGTTAGACACTTGAGGCACAAATTTCCCTGTTTCACCTTCTGTTCGAGATTGCGAACTGAATTTTGCACAGCATGCAAAATTTACCGTTTGCGATAACTCAGGCGGTGCACAAACAAAACGAATTCCGAGAATTTTGGCACGACGAATTCTATTTATAGAACCAGTCGCCACACTGACCGCATGCAACGGTCAAGCGTGCTGATTCGTGATTGGCTGGAGCGAATCAGCTGTTAATTTTTGTATGCGAGCTCACTTGGAGAAAATGTGAGACTCGCTCACTTGCATATTAGACTTCATTATAAGCAAACCTTGCTATTGGCCTTCAGCACATACTTACATTGCAATCTTAATTGAATTTACTTGGCATAGAAGAATTTACTTGGCATAGAATAAATTAGTTAAGTTCAATAAATCAGAATTACGAAACCATTATTGGATTTATTTAGTTTCAGTGTAATCTCAACAATTTTCCGCGTGTATGCAGATCACATGCCATCTCATACATTTTTTGGTGCCGAAACCGTGGAATAATTGTGAATTTAGTGGACCTGGCAAATATCTCGTGAAATATCGTGGACATTGGCAAACATTAAGTGAATATTGAAAATTGGCACTCGTAGTTAACATTTGCAAATTGGCATTGTGAAATACCGTTATACGAACAATCGAAACATTCAGTGGCCAACAAGGAGACGATTGTGCACATTTTCGGTATCATTAGTGGCGTGCGTGACTGTACCTTTGAGTGAATTTCTGCTGTGTAACGGAACTTTTCGTCGACAATCTTGCACATTGGCGTGGCATTATAATCATTAGAAATTCGAAGCTCATGGCAATTTTGACCGTTAATTAGTGAATTTCGGTGTTAAATTTCGGGATTGCGAACTATCATCTAGCTTTGGCAATAATACGATTGGCATTTCGTGAGTGATTTCAATGACGTCACCAGTGAACGAAAAGGCAACCAATATGGCAGAATTGAATAAGCGCGCTGCAGCGATGGCGTCGATTCGAAGAATTGCATCCAAGGTATGTAGCAAAGATTTTATTGCTGATGAATTTGCTATGCAACAGGAAGTGCGCACATTAGAATTGCACTTCGACAAATTTATGGAGGCTCAGGATGCCTTGGTGCTGTTGGCAATCAACGACGAAGAGCTGTCAGCTCATTCGGAATTACTTGTTGGCATTGAGGAGACTTATAATAACGCGATGGCACAATTGAGTCGGCTTTTAACAGCATCATCGATGGCCGCACCGGCAAACGGTAGCGATAATGCTTCAGTGGTCTCCCAACAACCGATTACTATGGATCTGAAGTTGGAACGACTGGCCGTTCCGAAATTTGATGGCACAATACACAATTGGCTTGCATTTAAGGATGCTTTCGAGACACTGATCCACAACCAGGAATTGCCGGAAGCGTACAAACTTGGCAAGCTACGGGAAGCGGTACAGGGTGACGCTGTATCACTCGTTGGAGGCATGTACACCGGTGGTTATGGTGAAGTTTGGAAGGCATTGAAGGACCGTTACGATAGTCCGAAGCAGCTGGCAGATATGCACGTGGCCCGTTTCATTGGATTGAAACAGCAGAATACCGAGACGACCTCGAACTTGCTTTCCGTTGTTGACACGGTGCGTGAGTCATTTAGGGCACTCACTGTCATGGATTTGCCTGTCAATCAATGGGATGCATTGGCTGTGCCTATCATCACATCGAAGCTACCATCACGAACTCAACAGGCATGGGGTATGAGCCGAACCACACAGGACATACCTACATTACAGGAGCTGCTCACATTCGTGGAGAAGCGTGCGAATAGTTTGGCTACGGATGTGTTGCGTTGGTCAACACCCACTGCTACGAGCTCACCAGGCAAGGTTAATCAATCGGTTCAGCGCACACCGCAATTGATCAAAAGCAACTTGGCTGCAGCATCACCTGGTCATTGCGCATTTTGCAATGATAAATCACATCGAATTGGCTTCTGTCCAGTTTTGTTAGCATTACCAGCTGGAGAACGGTTTGGCAAGCTGAAGGGATCAAACCTTTGCTTCAACTGCTTAACTGGTGGCCATTCAACAAAGGCTTGCAGCTCCACGAAGAACTGCAGAAACTGCCAAGGCCGGCATCACACGTTGCTTTGCAGAAGTGGCTCATCAAACCAGTCGAGTGCTTCGACTACACAATCACCAATGGCTACCACTCCTAGCGCACCGGCAACGCCACAGGCATCTGGCCCGCAACCACCACGGAATTTGTGACTAACTAATAGCGGGAAAATTCGTACCTTCACGGTTATCAGTCAAAGGACTGTACTATTGGCAACGGCGAAGGTGCTCATCGTAGATGGCTATGGCAACACACACAACTGCAGATTGCTTTGCGATCCAGGCTCACAGGCGAGTTTCATTACTTTACAATTTATTAACACTTTGGCTATTCGCAGACGCAGGAGCGAATTGTTAGTAGAAGGCGTTGGCAGTTCAGCTCTTACTTATACACGTGGCAAGGCAGAGGTTGGGCTGAGATCAATGAACCAGGCATTCAACATGACAGTTGAATTTCACATCATCGACAATATCACTTCTCCTACTCCATCAGCAAAGGTGTTGGAGGATTGTTGGCATCATTTACGCCATCTTTCTTTGGCAGACCCTACATTTGGCAATACGGCCAGAATTGATGCATTGCTCGGAGCAGATGTGTGGGGACAACTACTCAAGGAAGGTGTGAAGCGTGGCAATTCGGATGAACCATATGCTCAAGAGACGGAACTTGGCTGGGTTGTGTTTGGTCACGCTAAACTTTGCGCTACGAGCACACCCATTGTGCGATCATTGTCTCTCAATATCGACAGCAATGATGGGAATACGGAGGCTTTGTTACGTCAAATATTCGATATGAACGAGGCGGAGGCAACGAAGGAGCATACATTGGAGGCAGACGTTTGCGAGCGGATCTACATGGAGACGCACCGACGGACGTGTGATGGCAGGTACATGGTCCAGATCCCATTCAGAAAGGATGCTCCAGCACTAGGCTGTTCGCACAAGGCAGCTCTACGGCAGTTTTATCAGTTGGAGCGGAAATTGGCTACAAATCCGGAACTCAAGGCAAAATACATTGCATTCATGCGCGAATATATCAACCTTGGCCATATGCATGCAATCAGAGACGAACCAGGCGATCCGTCACAGGCTTATTACATACCTCATCACGCCGTACTGGAGAAATTTCGCGTAGTGGTAAATGCATCAGCGAAGTCATCGAATGGCATCTCGATCAACGACACACAGCTGGCAGGCCCGACCATTCAGGACCCTTTAGTTATGATCATTCTTCGTTTCCGACGATTCGCTGTGGGGCTGACAGCGGATGTGGAGAAAATGTTTAGGCAGGTTCTCGTGGACCCGAGACATCGAAAGTGGCAGCAAATACTATGGCGTGAGGAGCCAGATCAACCACTTCGCACGTATCAGATGGCTACTGTTTCCTTTGGCACGAAAAGCGGCCCATTTTTGGCGATTCGGTCGTTGCACCAATGCGGCATGGATAACTGTCACATGCTTTTGGACTTGGATCGAGCAACGGCCGCGAGACAGAGCATATTGCATGACTTTTACGTCGACGACTACCTTAAAGGTGTTCCAACATCACAGGAGGCGATGCAGTTGGCGAAAGATGTGGAATTTGTTCTGAAAAGGGGACACTTCCGCTTGTGTAAGTGGCGATCAAATGATAGGCAGGTGATATCCCAAATCATCAAGGCACCGACTCAATCGGACTTCGAATTGCAATTCACGGAGACAACTGTGCTTGGTTTAAGATGGCATCCACCGACAGATGAACTGTTTTACCGCGTCAGACTGCCTGCAGAGTCGACTCCCACTAAGCGACAGGTGCTTAGTGATGCAGCGAGGCTTTATGATCCAACTGGCATGTTGGCACCGGTGATCATCGTGGCAAAGCTTCTCATTCAGAAACTATGGCAGGCTGGCTTGCAATGGGATGCACCACTTCCAAAGGATTTGTATGACGAATGGCTCTCACTTCGCAACTATCTACCGCAATTGGAAACCATTCGTATACCTCGTTGGCTTGGCATGCGTCCAGATGCTACTATAAAGTTATGTGGTTTTCGCGATGCTAGCTTGAAGGCGTATGCGGCAGTGATTTATGTGTGCACGGTCGCTGCTGATGGAACATTCACATCTAGGCTGGTCGCATCGAAAACTAGGGTGGCTCCAATCAAAGGCATAACGGTTCCGAGGCTAGAGCTGTGTGCGGCCCATCTACTAACGGATACAATGGCAACCATAAGAAAGGCGTTGGAATTGGAAGAGACATCATTGGCATACCATAGCGATTCCAGTATTACACTTCATTGGCTACGTAAATCAGTTTCACAGCTCAAGCCCTATGTAGCAAATCGTGTTGGCTACATACAGCAGCACTCAAACACTGAGGATTGGTATCATATTCGCACTCAATTCAACCCGGCAGATTGCGCCAGTCGTGGCATCAGTGTTCCAGAATTGATCAAGCACCCGCTTTGGTGGCATGGCCCGGATCTATCGACTGATCAACAGCGTATTACCGCAAACACCGTTGTTCTAAGCGAACAACAGATGGCGGATATGGAGATGGAACTCAAACCAATTAAGGCTAACGTGGCTCAGCAAAAAATACATCTGGCGATTGCATCATGGACTCGTATTGGTGACGAGTTGAACCAAATTGACTTATTGGAACGATTCAGCACGATTGGCAAATTGCTTCGTACAACAGCATATGTACTTCGATGGCGAAAATCGCATGGCCCGTATCGCTCAACTACTATCGTTTCATCAGAGGAGATCGAGTTGGCATTGAACTGGCATATCCAGGCGGAGCAAATCAAGCACTTCAACACTGAGCTGGCCCAACTACGGAAATCGGAACAATTGGCATCGACTAGCAAGCTTCTCACACTGAACCCATACATCGACACACAATCAGGCATATTGCGTGCAGGGGGTCGACTGGCGAACGCAGCCCTCTGCGAAGATCAGAAATATCCTATCATACTGGCCAGGGAAAGCACTTTATCAGAACTCGTCGTAGGGCAAGTGCATCGAGACACACTCCATGGAGGCATCCAACTCATGCTGCAAACACTTCGGCAGAAATATTGGATTCTCTGCACATGCGCTCACTGGTCAAGCGATGCATTCACTCTTGTGCCGTTTGCAGAAGGCATCAACACTCAATGGCAGCTCAACAAATGGCAGCGTTGCCGCGATCGAGAGTAACGCCAACACCACCATTCTCGTCGGCAGGTGTGGACTACTGTGGCCCATTCCATATCCGTATTGGCTCAAAGAAGGTGCGCACTACAGAGAAGACTTACGTGGCGATCTTCGTGTGTATGGTTACCAAGGCAGCACATATCGAATTGGCTGAGGATCTATCTGCAGAGGCGTTTATCAACGTTTATACGCGATTCATTAATAGGCGTGGCCCATGCAATAATCTATATAGCGATAATGGCACAAATTTCGTGGGAGCTGACCGCATCATGCAAGAGGATCTCAAGGAATGGCATAGTGCATATACGAATCAGCAGCTGGCTAATCAAGGCACTAAATGGCATTTCAACCCTCCAGCAGCTCCACATCAAGGTGGACTCTGGGAAGCAGCAGTAAAATCGGCGAAAAAACATCTCATCCGAGTGATAGGCAATCAGTCGATTTACTATGACCAACTGCATACACTTCTTGTCCATATCGAGGCATGTTTGAACTCACGACCATTGGTGGCATTACATGATACGATCGACGAGCGATTGGCATTGACTCCAGCAGATTTCCTAATTGGCCGACCCATCATTGCACTACCTGACAAACCGGTGGCAGATTTACCAAAAAATCGGTTAACATATTGGCGACAACTTCAACAGATGCAACAGCAATTTTGGCTACGATGGCACGACGAATACCTGGCCACACTCCAAAGGCGACCCAAATGGCAACAAGCAACGAACGATATAAAACTGCACGATATCGTTATTGTTCGCAATGAGAACCTACCCGCAACGCAATGGAGGCTTGGCAAAATCACCGCAATTCATCCTGGCAGAGATGGCCTCACCCGGGTGGTGACAATCAAACATCAGAATGGCGAGTGCACGCGTCCGGTGCAGAAGGTATGCAAGCTCATCGATTGATCCTGAACATACATGTCCAGCCCGGCAGAATGTTCGAGATTGCGAACTGAATTTTGCACAGCATGCAAAATTTACCGTTTGCGATAACTCAGGCGGTGCACAAACAAAACGAATTCCGAGAATTTTGGCACGACGAATTCTATTTATAGAACCAGTCGCCACACTGACCGCATGCAACGGTCAAGCGTGCTGATTCGTGATTGGCTGGAGCGAATCAGCTGTTAATTTTTGTATGCGAGCTCACTTGGAGAAAATGTGAGACTCGCTCACTTGCATATTAGACTTCATTATAAGCAAACCTTGCTATTGGCCTTCAGCACATACTTACATTGCAATCTTAATTGAATTTACTTGGCATAGAAGAATTTACTTGGCATAGAATAAATTAGTTAAGTTGAATAAATCAGAATTACGAAACCATTATTGGATTTATTTAGTTTCAGTGTAATCTCAACAATTTTCCGCGTGTATGCAGATCACATGCCATCTCATACACCTTCTTAATTCGATTTTCGACTGAAAGCTCAAGGAATGCTCGGCAGCGAAATAAAGGATGATCCCCCTTACAGTATGCACAACTTGGTTTGTCTACTGTCGTTAGTAGAACGTTAGCGCCTTTTCTTTGGTGCTTTGGTTTTGGCTTTGAGTACATTTTATTTGTCTCAGCCACTTCAGAGGCTTCTACCTCTAAAAATTCGATTAACTCTTTAACTTTAATCTTTTGTTTTCTTTTAACCTGGTCCTTCCACTTCTTTGCCGTGGTATTGTCCAGTCGGCCTTTTAGCCAGCAAATTAACCATGGGTCGTATGAACTTACGTGATAGCCGAAGTTTGGCTTTACCCGTAGCATTTGGTTTGTTTTGTCAATCATTTCTAAAAGTTTTGCTCTACTCGGGTTACTATTTAGTACCGGTAGATTGAAGATGCATTGCATATATTCTGCAATAATTTTATCTTCATTATCGAAACGATCAACCAAGGCTTGCCATGCAGCCTCGTATTCTGAAGATGGGTTATTAAAACCACTAATTCTTCGTAAACCCTCACCCGTTAGGTGAGTTTGAAGTTGATAGAACTTAGTTGATTTCGAAAGGTTTGGGTTATTATGGATTAAGTCGAGGAATTGATCTCGAAAGCTAATCCAATTTATTCGATTCCCATCGAACGTTTGAAGCTCAATTTTATTGAACCTCATTTGGATAGTTGGCTTTGGTTCACAACGATCTTTCTTTTTTATGACCATTGGATTTGATACCAAATTTAACCCTTGGTTTCCTTCGAGTTCATCAGTTTGGTTTTCTATTTCTATTTCCGAAATAGGACCCTTTGGACTGCTAGCTTTAGCCTCACAGTTAACTGACTCGATATTGCTTTCTGTGATTTGTTGACCTTCCTTTAAGTTTTGGTCAGTACACAAGCGTTCCAAATTTTTTATTCTATCCAAAATCATCTCCATAGCTCGTTGGCTTAATTCGGAGATTTGGGATGTTTCCCCTTCCTCTGGACCTTTTTGCGAGAGAAAGGGGTTTGTTTCATTTAAATTTTGTATAGGTGTAGTTGAACCTATCAGTTTCTTCGGTATTGTACCGGTTGGGCGAACTACTGGCGTCTTATGCTTTAATTCGTCCAATTTAGCAAACCCTTTATTTGCTAACTTATTTATTTCATCTAATTCGATGTCTATTTCCCGAGAAGTCTCGCTATCGGCCTTCTCTTTTTCAATTAAACCCAAGGAATTTACCAAACCCGTTAAATATGTTAAATCCCTGTTTACTATATGGATCGAAAACATTCTCCTCATTTAGGATGAATGCGATCTCTTTTTTGAAATCATCCACTGTTTCTTGGTATGTCTTCATTATTAAAATGATTCAGAATCTAAATACTAGTTTCAGTTGAATTTTAACTTGGCTTAAAAATATTTATTTTTGGCTCAAATCACTGTTTCAGGTTTAATTCCTATTTTATTTGGGTTAGATGTAAATTCACTTTTTTTTCTTAAATTTACAATTGATTTTCTTTTTTCTTAATTGCTCTGGGTTTTACTTGCCGATTTGATGATTCGAACTCCCAGATCCGCACGGTAAAAGCTGGCGTTGCTTCCTCTATTTTGGGCAGCACAGTCCAGTTTGTTTCGAATTTTAATACACCCCCAGCACTGAATTGAGGAGTGGCTTCGAGCTCCTTAACGACGGATGTATATCGCAGGTAAACTTCCAAAATTGTTCTTCTATGCGGAATGATCGTTTATTTCCGGTGATGGGCTCCTTTCTTTTGATCAGGTTCTCCCATTCACTAGGCGATTTCGGACAATTTTTTGCCCTTATGTTCAACCCAATTCTAACGTTCTCTGGGAAATTTATTCCTTTACTATTTCCACTTTTTTGTCCCACTAAAATTGCACCGGCAACGTATTGTTTTTTCACGACCGGGTTTAACTCAACCGTATTTGAGGTACTCGGTTGAGCGTCGTTCACTGCCACAAAATTTGAATTCATTCCAAATATTTTTTGTTTGAAATGCCGAGTCTCTTGGTTATTTAGTTAATGCCTTTAGTTTTTAGTGTTCGTTACTTTTCTTTTATTCACGATTCACAATTTTTTCAATGGGTTTATGGTTGGCGCGTTGGCTTTTCCTTTTATTTACACTCCGGTTAGTTATCAGAGAAGTTAGAATCAATCACTTTTTGTTTTTTAAGTCACTTTTATTTCACGTGAACTTTTATTTATATAACGCCGATTTTTATTTAAATCACGTTAATTTACTTTAGATACGTAGATTTTCTCTTTAAATCACGTCTGTTTTTTATTTAAAATGCGTAGATTTTTCTTTTAAATCACGTCTGTTTTTTATTTAAATTGCGTAGATTTTTCTTTTAAATCACGTCGGGGTCACCAAAATGTTCGAGGGCTTGCTTTTGTTTGTAGTGCAAGTGAGAAACTACTTACTTTTGGTTTGGCTTTATTTCTCTCAAGTTGCTGTAAATTTATTTAAGAGAAAGACGTCTGCTCTCGTTGGAGTTTAAAACAGAAGTGAATTCTTTATTCAAAGTGATTCTTAAACCAAGTTCTTGGTTTTCAATACAATGATGTCATGTATGATCTAATTTCCTTTATTATCCGACGTACGTGACTTTCTTCCAAACAACAAGAGCGGCGCGAATTAGCCGTCTCGGTTGGAATACAAAGTTGCGCGCGTTCGGTAATTAAACTACAATGTTGCTATGTAGTAAGTAGCAGGCGACAAATGCGAGAACCGTTTGCCAATCGATTTTCCATGGTTGAGCTACTTGTTAAGTAGCCGATTGGCACGCAAGGAACGAAATAATCGATTTTCTCAAATTATACTTGAGTTTGACAAATGGTTAGAGTGCAAAATGATCTCATTTTTCTGTTTGCTGATCTCACTCATTTCATGGTATCAGGAATGAGTCACTTTGCCTTCGCATTCCAAACAAGTATTGTATTAAATCTTATGTGGCTGTGAGCAATCTGAAAAGCAGTTGAAGTGAAAGGAATAAGAAAAAAAGTGACACTGCTTTAGCAATACTTTTCAGACGGTTTGGTATGCTATATTTTTTTAACATAGGATGAGGGAGACTCAACACCGGTCTCAAAAGTTAAATATTGGAGCTTTCATATGTCATAATTTGTGAATTTAGGAAAATACGTTTTTTTTCATAAATTTCTTTGGTTTTAGTGAGCGTTTTGTTTGACGGACCATTTTGTAATAGTAATAGTTGACCGATTTTGATGAAATTTCTGTATATATTGTGGTCAATATATTGAACTTCAATGCTCAACAAACAAAATCTACAATTTCAATTTTTTCGCATTGAAATTCAAGTTTTAAAGCATAAATTTACCTATATTTCACACACATTTTCTCTTTTAATCTTAATACAATCATTCACACTGCACTCAAATCCATCTAAATGATATAATGTTAGGTTCACTTTCATGTAAAATAGTTCGATTTGAGGTTCAATTTCAAGCAAATAGTGCGATTTCATGAAAATAGTTCGATTTTAGGTTCGATTTTATGCAAATAGTTCGATTTCATGCAAATAGTTCGATTTGAGGTTCAATTTCGTACAAAGTACATATGAGATGATCTCATTAAAATTTTTTTTGATGATATATTATTTTCTATATTATATCTATTTCAGGCGTATTCAATGAGCGTGTAAAAGACGACATTAAACGAAAAAATACTTTCTTCAAGCACGTTAAACTGAAGTTGAGCAACTTGCGCAAAAAATAGCGGAAACTTATAGCTGCCTCGAAAATGAAACCATGTCTAGTGTTTGTTGAAAAATGAATATAAAAAAATTCGGATATGAAAAAGCACGGTTTTTTCTTGTATCATTCACGTGTATTAACTCAAGTCAAAAGATGTTATTTTGAATCAAAATAAATTCCTGAGAAAATTCCTGAATCAAAAATTTAGTATCTGCTGAAGTAGTATTACAAGTCTCTACAAGAAAAAAATCAAAAGCTAATACATTTTTGCGGCAGCAGCTGTTGGTATTTTAAGTTTTTGTCAGCCATGGAAGAATATACCTGTGTGGAAATAATGTGACTGTAACTATATGGATTTTGTATGAAAACCAATCAAAGTCAGCCGAATGCTCCAAAATAAAAGCGATTAAAGACGGTTGCAGTATAAAATTCAAACAAAAAAAATGAAATATTGATGCAGTGAATTCATATTTTATTTGAATTTCATTACGTCACTTTTGATTGATAAATTGACATTTGACAGTTCAAGTTGCACAGAATTATTACATTGAATGGTGGCGCTTCGAGCAAGCTGAATGTTATACGTTTACATAAGATTCAATATAAATTTTGACAGCTCTTCCGCTGTCTGATGCTGTACATCTAATGAAATCATCAAAACATCAAAATGTTGTACGTTTACTTAATCTTGCAAAATGTTCTCATCTCATACCCTTACCTGTTCGGTTTCAAAGATGCGATAGATTTCATTGAGAATGATTGGACCAATAACAGAAACTTGACTGTTAAGATTATATGAAAATTCGACTAGCACTTGCATGGCACCATGTATTGAATCTTCATTGCCACCCAGACACTTTACAACGATATCAAATAGATCGGTCCATGTGTGTGGCCAATCAATGGTGGCTATTGTTGAAATTGTGTAAGCAACCGATGCATGAATTTTACTATTTGGATCGTATAAACCATTTGGTAAAATTGTTCGAATAATTTCTTTTGCTTGATTTGTACCATCAACGTTTTCATCATTTCCCCAATGATCTTCCACGAATTTTTTTAACGTTACACTGGCTAATTGTCGTAATGCTCAATCAAAACTTTGATTCATTGTAAATTCGGCCAAAATCACGCCATAACCTAAAATAATCAATAAGCACATCGGTTTACATTCAAAGTCAATACACAACCCAAGAGTGATGTGATGAAATGAAGTGATTACAAACCTTCGGTAAATTCAAGATGCTTGATTCTACCTTCAGCATTTGTACGAATATCTTTGTCGGCATTCAATAGATTTTGTAGTTCTTCGAACAATGTCTGTTTTACAGATTCAAAACTTTGAAAAGCCAATCATCACGCTATAATATTCCCAATTGTGAAATAAAATTTATAAAAATGTTATGTCAATGTACCGGTGCTCGTTTTTTTTTCTCTCTCTCTTTTTTTGCACACGAAAAAAATACTTCAATTCATAACATTTACTTTTTGAATTCTTAACACTGTACCAAATATTAGGATTTTCTAATTTAAATTAATTATTTTTTAACAAATTTTAAAAAAACATTGAGATAAAAAAAGACGACCACATCAAACCGAACGAACTATATGGTTTTGCTGTTGACTGTATAATGTTTATGAAAATATTGAGCTTGATAAATGGTTGACGTTTCGTTTGTTCAACTCATATGTGTCACTTCAAATTGTCGAAATGACATTTGAAAATTCCAATGCAGTTTGGAGAATAGAAGACTGAATCAATTTGAGAATAATTTTCAGATTTTAGATCAAAACATAAAAGAATTCAATGTGTACTTGTTGACAACGTTTTTTCTTCGTCGAAAAAGTATGATTTAAATTTCCCTCTGAAATATATACAAACCCAAGTAAAGATGTTGCCACCAAGTTGATGTTATTTTTGATTCAGTTTGGTATTTACCTTTCAGAATGACTTTCCTGTTTAAAATAAAATCCTAAAAACAATTTTCAAAGAAGCGTGCAAAAGAAATCAAAAGACCATGTGTTTTATTTTAATAAAGTTGTTTCATTTGAACTTGTTGTTGTATTTATGTAATTCATTATGTACCGCCGATAATCGGTTTCATACAAAGTAAATAAAACGTCCGACACACAAATCAATATATACCATGATAGATAATTGCATTGTGTGTTATGGATATAGATTTACAACTTTAAAAACTTTATATTCAACTGAATTTAGCTTGTTAGCGCATCAACGTACTATTTACATTTATTACAAAACAATACACATGACAGTTGCTGTCAATGGTTGCTTCACCGCAATTACAAGAGAGGCGCCACTGACAAATCTTTTGTGATAGTCTAAACAATGTTAGGACAATTTCCATTTGTTGATTCAAACGTTTACAATTGCCAATACGACTCGCATTCGCAATGACCATCAATAAAGCACAAGGACAATCGCTACAAGAATGTGGATTGAATTTAGAGAATCCATGCTTCTCTCATGGTCAACTATTTATATGTAGCCTGTTCACGCGTTGGAAAACCATCTGATTTGTACGTGTATGCACCAGATGCAAAAACTAAAAACATTGTGTATCCGAATGCATTACAATACTTTAGACAAGAAAATTCATTTTTAAATTCAAATAAAGTTTTTATTCATGTTTTTATGTTGTATTGCCGAGATCTATGCTAATTATATGTTGTTGTTGTTTTGCCTCCAATTGAATCTCGTTTGAATAAAAATGCCAATTTTATTTTTGATCTATATATTTCGGGCCCAGCCCATCATCAGGATCTCTAAAATACAATTGATCAAATTTATCCCTTAGTATTAGCTGCAAATTAAGTAATGTTTACTAAATAAATATTACCTGAAGAATTTTTTCTTCTAACTAAAGCAATGTGTTTATCACAATGACAGCTAATGTCAGTGTAAATATGACAGCATGCAAATTATAACAAGTCTACGTATTGCTTTCGAAAAAACGAAATTTGGTTTGAGTTTTCATGCAAATTACTTCAAAAAAGAAAAAACTAACTATTATTGAATCCCATTTGTAATGAGATTGTAATAAGTGTTCGTGTAATCTTTTTTGTCATTTTTATCGTTGCAAGCAGTTTGTTCATTTTTGATGATTTGGTTAACTTCATGAATTTGGAGCTTCGTTTTGTTTCGTTCTTTGACTAGAATTTTTACATCATCAAATTTAAATGTGTGCTTGTTGTTTATAGCATGTTTAGCGAGCGCTGAATGATTCTTGTTGGTGGTCGTTTTACTTGAATCATATTTATTTTGACCCATTCCTATGCCTAGCTTTTGTTTTGTTTCTCCGACATACGTTGATATGCAGTCAGCACAATCGACTTTGTACACAACGCCGCTCTTTTCCATTTTTGGTATTTTTGATTTTAAATTTGTGAAATTAAAACCATTTTTATTGTGTGGACGCATGGCTACCTTCAAATTTGGCACAAAATATTCACACGAGCGTGAAAGTTCCTCACTGAGTCCCGGTACATATGCTAATGATGAATAATGTTGTGTTTGTTCGGTGGTCAGTTTTTATTTTTATGAATCACAAGAATTCTAGGTTTTTTTTTAACGAATGAAAGGCCATTGCAACGCATGGCGGGTAAGCTAGTTGAAAATAAAAACGGCGTTATAGATAAAATAACAGCAGCGAACGGCGCTAAAATAGATGTTACCGGAACTGGTGGTGGAAAAGTGACGTTCGGCGACGGAAATGTGAAAATAAAAAATATAATGCATGTTCCAGAATTAGCGGTAAACCTATTATCGGTGTCACAAATTGTTCAAAACGGTAAAACAGTGATTTTTTATTCTGAGGGCTGTTCAATTTACAACGACGAAAAACAACGCGTTTTATTCTGCAAATCATCAAATGGAGTGTACAGAGTGAATTCCGACGATGAACAATGCCTATTGGCAAAATGTGAAACAAGTGCTTCCGAATGGCATCGCCATCTAGGCCATGCAAGTTATCCAATGATGAAAAAAATGCGAGCTGGAGCAGTTGATGGTTTAAATTTCGCAGATAACGAGATCGACGTTTTAAACTGTGAAACGTGCTCAAAAGGTAAACAAACCAAAAAGCCTTTCAAGACAAGTGAAACCGAATCAACGATGGTGTTACAATTGGTCCATAGCGATCTCATGGGACCACAAAACACAAAATCTCTTGGAAATGCATTATATCTTCTCACTTTCATCGATGACTATACCAGAAAGGTATTTGTTTTCTTCTTGAAGAAAAAATCAGAGACATTCAATAAGTTTATCGATTTCAAGAAATATGTCGAAAATCAAACGGGTGAGAAGATTAAAATTCTGAGAACGGATAACGGCAGCGAATATGTGTCAGCAAATTTTGAAAATTATTTGGCCAGAAAGGGTATAAAACATGAGACGACTATACCCTACACACCTGAGCAAAACGGTGTGGCTGAAAGAATGAATAGAACTTGACGGAAAAAGCAAAATGTTTTCTTTTTGATGCGGATCTTTATAAAGTGTACTGGGCTGAAGCAATTAATATGGCAGCTTATGTAACAAATAGGATACCGTGCACCAAATTATCAAATAAAGCGGTGAAAACAGCGGAAGAACCGTTCACTGGAAAAAGAAGCAATTGAACTGACTTAAAATTATTCGGGTTACGGGTAATGGTTTTAATACCGAAGCAATCGCGTTCAAAGTGGGACGAAAACAGTACAAAAATGATATTTGTTGGATATGATGAAAACACAAAAGGCTATAGATGTGTGGACGTATTCACCAGAAAATTAATTAACAGTGAGCCGTAATGTTCCTCGACCAAAAAGTGAATACCGACAACAGGGTAAATTATTCAAGTGATCCGGAGGAAGAAACAGTTGCGAAAATTGATTGTGCCATGACTGACAAAGAAGATGTGCAAAATGAACGTGAGCATGATAGGGAAGAATCATTTCAGGACTCACGTAGTCCGCACACTGATGAAATGGTATTGAACAGGAGTTAGATAGTGATTCTTCAAACGACACCAGAAATGATCCAACGTTCACATCGCGTGCAAACACAGAAAATGGCTCCAGAGCATCGTCGAGAAATCGAAAGGTGTTCCAACCATTCCAAATGGGACATTTTGCTTTCATGGTGGAATGCAACGAAATGGAACCTCAAAGTGTTAATGAAGCTAAGGCTATGGACGAAGAAATTGAGACGCCAAAAGAAAATGGAACATGGGAATTGACAAAATTACCAAGTGGCCGAAAGGCAATAAATGCAAAATGGGTGTTCAAGGTCAAAGCAATCGGAATTTACTTCATTGTAAGTATTTTCACTACATTTTATTGTAACATTAGATTCGTTTCTAATGCTGAATAACCAGTTATTTCCATTTATTTCAATCCATGTTTCGTTTTTTAAAGTATTGTCATATTTGCAAATGTACTGAAAAATAATGGCGCCGTAAATGCACATAACACTATATTCTGTATAATGTTTTTCAAAACACGTGGTTTAGTTTTTTTATTTTTTGTCAAATTGTCTTTTATTTTTTTTTTTTTGCTTTTTACTTGGGTTTGTATTCGACCTTTTTTCTTTGTTTTGTTTTTCGATCGCGTTTTGCTCTGGATTTGATGTTTTTTCTTCCAAAGCTTTCTTGTTGATGTTTTGGTTATTATTTACTTGTGGAATCGAATTTATTTCATAATCAATATCTTAAATTGGAAGCGGTGATAGTCTGATTATTGGTCTTTTTAAGATTTTTCCTCTCATCTGCACCTCTGCCACTCTAACCAAACCATCTTGACCTGGAAAAGTTTTGACAATCCGTTCAAGTGGCCAATGCAAAGGTGCTGTGTTTTCTTCACTAAATCTCCGACTTTCATATTTTTTTCAATGTCTTGCCATTTTTTACGCTGCTGCTACTGAGTTATGTAATCATTGCTCCATTTGAACCAAAATTCTTGCTTCATTCTATTACATAATTCCCATCGTGTTAAACGATTAAGGTTTTCATATAATAAATTTGGTTCAATTGGTTCCATTAATGCACTTCCGACAAGAAAATGTCCCGTTGTTAGAAGATCCAAATCTTCAGGATTTTCAGATAATGGTGCGATGGGCCTTGAATTTAAAATTGCCTCTATTTGACATAATACGGTTGACAGCTCTTCATAGGTTAGTATTTTGTCGCCAATTGTTCTTTTCATATGATGCTTTATTGACCTGATTCCCCTTTCCCATATTCCACCCATCCATGGGCTTATGCTAGGGTTGAAATTAAATTTGGTTTTGTATTTTGCCAAACATCTTTTCAATTCCATGTTGAAATCGTGAATTGCTTGTTCGTTTTCCAGTTGTAGAATTTTGTTTGCGCCAACGAAATTAGTACCGTTATCACAAAACAAATGAGCAACATGACCCCTTCTGCCAATGAATCTTTTGAACGCTGCCATGAAAGCCCCAGATGTTTGGTCCGTTACTATTTCTATATGAATGGCTCTTGTTGATAAGCATATGAAAATTACAATATATCCATATATTTATGTCAGCATTCGAGGTAAATTTGAGAAGAAGAAATTTGCTTCCAAATGTGTGGTGGAGATATGTCGATGATGTATTTGCAATCATCAAAAGAAATGAGGTTGACCCGGCACTTGAAGTGTTAAACAGTCAATTTGAATCAATAAAATTCACATCAGAGCCAGAAGAAAATGGAAGACTAGCCTTTCTTGACTTAGAATTACAACGAAAAAATGAATCAATTGACATAGCAGTCTTCCATAAACCCACAAGCACACTGAGAACGATCACATCAGATTCACATTGTCCCAGACAACACAAAGTAGCAGCATATCATTCAATGATCCACCGTTTGTGCCGTTTGCCGCTTTCAATTGCCAATTACAAAAGAGAATATGAACACATAAAAACCACAGCCCGTGTGAATGGTTATAATGTTGATTTAGTTGAAAGGCTAATCAAAATGCATACCAGAAAAGTGAACAATTCAAATTTATCCACTCTTTTTTCACAACGTGAAGTCGCTCCAAACAAACGGGTGTCTTTGAATTGTATCCCCGAAATTACGAACACATTGAAACGTAGATTCAAGGAGCACAATCTCGATATTGTGTACCAAAACAACAACAAATTATGTAATTCACTCGGTTCAGTAAAAGACAAAACTCCCAATTTGAGCAAGTCTGGCATTTATGTTGTTGAGTGCGGTGATTGTGAACGGAAATATTACGGGCAAACCAAAAGAAGCATAGAGAAACGTTTCGATGAACACTGTGCTTGTGTACGTCTCAACCAACCTCAAAAGTCAGCTGTTGCTGCACATATTCTATGCGACGGTCATATGCAAATAGACAAAAACAGTGTACGATTATTAAAACAAGTGAACGATGAACGTCGACTTGATGCGATAGAAGCGTTCTACATACAACGAGACGACGATTGCCTGAACCAAGACGATGGCAACATCCAATCGTGCCTATTCGCTCTAGTTCACTTAATTTTAAAAAAATATTCGACACTGTCCGTTCGATATCAATCTGTGAGTGTTTCTGTTTCTCTAAAATGTAACGAAAGTGTCACCTCCACTTGAATGATGACCGACAAGGCTCTCCAGTCGTGAATTGCTGATGATGTAGCGAAGTGGCTACGAAATGCATTCAATGTAAGTGAAACAAATCTATATTTGATTTTTCGACTCACAGTAAAATCAAGCTAAGGAATTCAATCATTTAAGTAATTTACCGGATTTTACGCCGTTCAACATTATCAATTTGAACAATATATCCCTTTTGAGTTTTCACTCCTCTTGCGGCTATCATTCGTAAATGTATTGGACCGCATAAATCCGTACCTGTGTTGGTAAATGCCTTTTCTACTATTTTTGTCCTAGCCGATGGTAGGTTACCCATGAATTGTTTTGACTGCAACGTTTTAAATCGATGGCAGGTTACGCAATTATTGATATAAGTTTTGATTGCACGCTTGGCAGATATAATCCAATACTCATGTCTTAATTGACATAAAGTCAACTGATTACCACCATGTTTGGTTTTTTTATGAGCATCGTAAATGAGTAGTTTCACCAAATGACATCCGTATGGTATTATTGTCGGATGTTTTTTGTTATAGCTGAATTCTGATTTTTGTATTCTTCCACCGACTCTGAGAATTCCATTTTTGTCTAAAAACGGATAAAGACACTTCAACATGCTGTGTTTTGGTAGTGATTGTGTCTCAACTAGTTTTTGTATTTCTCTGTTATAAAACTTTGTTTGATACATTTTTATCAAAGTAATTTTTGCTTCTTCCAACTCGTTTACTTTCAGAATTTGCTTCGCGCTTTCTATTTTTGCTTCCATTGAATTTAAAAGTTTTTTGTTTCCATTCTTTTCTTTTAAATTCTTTATATATTTTTTGCAAAATGCAATGCTCCGAATTGCTCATTCTAAAGTTGAAAATCGCTTCATGAAATCAGTGTTGACTTCAACATTCATTGTTGTGGCTTTAATTCTATTCTGTTCTAATTTTGTTTCGAAACTTCTTTCTTTTAAAGGTATATTTGCCTCATTCAACAAAACAGAAGGTCCATGCCACCATAATGTATTGTTGATTAATTGATCTGGAAGTGTACCCCTTGATGCTAAATCTGCAGGGTTTGCCTTTGTATTGATGTAACTCCATTCATGCTTTTCGCTTAATTCGTGTATTTTACTTTTCCGCACACACCACTGTGTGTGGTAAAAGTATTGCGATCGGTCCAAAAAACTCAAAACGCTCGGAATAAGTTTTCTATGCGTTTTGAACCTAGAAAAAACGATTGCAACCATTCCCGGAGCAATTTTTTGTCCGTGCGTGGTACGTTGTCCGTTGTCCGTTGTACGTTGTCCGTTGTACATTAGGAATAGAAACCTATTAATTTTCAGCCTAATCGGATAATTTTTTCGGGTAGCTCTAGTGGAGTGGAATCAAAAAATGGGCTGTTTTTCAATATAATTACGAAAAATTTGTATGGGGACTATGACTATTTCGCATTGTATCATTATGAAACTTTCAGAATAATATTTTTTTATGAAAAAAATGAGGCATGCAAAATTTCAAGTCATTCCAATGAGATTCAGGACTACCTCCCCTGTAAAATTTTCGTTTGTTGGGACCTTTTCGAGGTCAAAACTGAACATTTGTGTGCCGACTTTCTCAAGTTCCCGTTGTAACGAATTGAAACTTTGAATATACTACTTTTTATGAATAAAATGAGTCATGCAAAATTTCAAGTCATTCTGACTAGATTTAGGACTACCGCCCCTGCAAAATTTCGGATTTTTGGAGTCTTTTCGGGGTCAAAACTGAAAAATTGTATGGCGGCTATCCTAAGTTCACATTGTTTCCTATTGGAACTGTCAGAATATTATTTTCTATGTTTTTCAAGTCATTCTGATGAGATTTAAATCCAGCTCCCTCACAAAATTTTCAATTTTCGGGGTCAATATTGAAATCAATAAATTGGATGAAGTATTTGTGATTTTCTAATCTGTGTTTTTTCATCAGTTTGAATGCTCATGCTGTTACCGAAAGTTATACTGTTATACATAACATAAATGTAGAACCATATCTTTCGTTGGCATGAATTGAAAGTTCACATCAGAGTGAACTAATTCGTAATTGTTATTACCAATTCAAAAATAGAGAACGTTGAAGTAAGAATTAGGAACTGAGATGTTTATTTGTTTTTATATTAAAATTTAAATTTAAATCACATGATGTGTAATGACTCGAAATTCGATCTCATCGTAATGACTTCAAATTTTCTGTGATTTATTCTCAAAGTTGCATTATGAATCGATAAGAAATAAACATAAATCCAATACAAACGAGTAGCAATCAATGAAAAATGCGTAAGCCCGAATAATTTCGGGAAATGTGCGGAAAAGTTAGTTTTACGTACGTAAGACCATTTATTTGGCACTCTATTTGCAACAAAAGTTTTCCACCTATCTGAGTCTCCCTTGATCCACGCCAAAGTTATTTCGCTGTCTGACCAGAAATGGTTTGCTTCAATTTCTAATTTTAGTGATTTTTTAACTGTATCCATTAGTTTTACTAATAACACCGCCGAGCAAAGCTCTAGTTTTGGTATCGTCATCTTTTTAAGTGGTGCTACTCTTGTTTTGGCTGCAATAAGATTGACATGAATATTATCTCTCATTGCCACTTCGCTTGCGTCTGAAAAGCCGTGCAACTCTATTCTTGCATCAGGTGTGCATTCCAACCATCGTCTTGGTTTTATTTTATCTATGATCAATAATTGTTGTTTAAACGCTTTCCATTTTCCAGCAATTTCTTCACTTACTTCCTCGTCCCACTCTTTTTGCTCTCTCCAAACATCTTGCATAATTATCTTATTGTAGATGGTTATTGGTGCTAGCAACCCCAATGGGTCAAATATTGTAGTAATTTGGGATAAAATTGAGCGTTTTGTCAATTTATTGGTTTTTTCTTCGATGCTTGTTTTAAAACCAAGTCTATCTGTTTCAAAAAACCATTTGAGTCCAAGCGTTGATACGTACTTGTAACCATTTAACACATTGTGTTGCGTTTCTTTTTGATCATCTGGAATTTTTCCCAATAATTCATTGCTGTTTGAAACCCACTTTCTTAAGGGAAAACCTGCTTCATCCAAAATTTGGGTTATCTCTTTTTGTAATTTTATTGCTTCTGAAATATTGTTGCATTCGTTACTCACGTCATCCATATACGAATCGTTTAAAATTATTTCACATGCTCTTGGATATATTTTCTTTAAATTTTTTGCATGATGTTGAACTGTTGCAACTGCCAAAAATGGCGAACTGTTTAGACCAAAGGTTACTGATGATAAGCAATATTCTTTTATGGGTTCATTTGGATCTGATCGCCACAAAATACGTTGATAGTTTTGATATTGTGGTCTAAGATGCACATGTAAATACATTTTCTCAATATCTGCTGTAAACGCAATTTTGTGTACACGAAATCTTGTTAATATATTGAATACATCCTCTTGTAATCTAGGACCAGTTATGAGTGTATCATTCAAACAATAACCACTTGAAGTTTTCCGGCCAGCATCGAACACTGGTCGTACTTTTGTTGTTGTACTTTTTTTTAACACTGGATGGTAAGGCAAATAACAAACTTCGTTGTAATCTGTTATTTTTTCTTCACATAACCTCATATATCCTCTATCCATTAATTCTGTCAAATATGAAGTATATAATTTGCCTAACTCAGGTTCCTTAATGAATTTTTTCTCCAATTGAAACAATTGTGCTAATGCCATTCTCTTAGAATCTCCAAGCACTGGTGCATTTTCTCTGAATGGTAGAGCAACCATGTATGAACCATCTGAATTACGTGAGATATTTGAGTGAAAATGGTCCAGACATTGCTTTTCTTCTGTTGAATGTACACGTTCATCTGGTATTTCTTCCATTTCCCAAAATTTCTGAATTTTTACATCTATTTCATTGACACTGGCTACCATACATATTGCGCTTTTTGATCCGTGTTCGTTTTTTCCAAACGAACCAGAAACTATCCATCCAAGTTCTGTTTCTTGAGTTACAAACGAGTTATCGGCTGGTTTTATTACTCCCATGAGAAGTATTTTTCTGTACGTGTCTGCACCTAATATCATATCAATTCTTGAGGTTTTATTGAAATTTGGATCAGCCATAACTAAACCTCGTAATTCCTTGTAGTCTTTTACATCATCATCGAAATCTCTATTTGGTAGAAACGTTGTCAAACTATTCAACACAATTGCTGTTACATTTGTTTGGAATGATGTTGGGTAACGTGCACTTACAGTACAGGCCAAAAATATGGATACAGCAACAGATATTCCGTTTTTCCAACTTTGTCATCATATTTTCATAATAAATTGATATTGTTTCGCTTTATTTTTGTTCTTTAATGTAAATCTGAGATTTTTTTATCATTCTGAACCAAATCTATGGCAATAAAATGAAATATTTACTTTTAATTGTCATTTTCCATGCGCAATAAGATTATTAAATAATTAATTTCGAGGAGTGGTGTGCAGAAATGTTGGCAAAGATTCATTGAAACTGGCAGTAACATGAACAGAGCTGGACGCGGACGACCACGAAAGATATCTAAGAGAGATGACAACCATATTTTATTGATTTCCAAGGCAAACCGATTCAAATCAGTGTCAGATATTCGAGCTGAAATCAATCAAACATTGGCCGCTCCAATTTCCTTGAATACTGTCAAACGGCGACTGCGAGAAAATGGAATGGTTGGACGAATAGCTGCGAAAAAACCACTCTTGCGACCGATAAACAAACGGAAACGTTTAAAATTTGCCAAAGAACACAAAGATTGGTCGATTGCTCAATGGAAATCAGTGCTTTGGTCAGATGAGTCAAAATTTCAACTTTTTGGCAGTAATTGACGTCAATTCGTCCGTAGAAAAACAGGTGAACGGCTCAATTCCGATTGCATTGCGCCAACTATAAAACACGGCGGTGGTTCTGTGATGGTTTGGGGCTGTTTTTCGTATGATGGAGTCGGCCAACTCGAGAAAATTGATGGAAAAATTGTAGAAATAAGAGTCGGAAAAATTTTATTTAGACGTTTATTGTATAATGATTGAAATAGAAGTGAAGAGAATTTTATTTTAATATCGACTACAAACTGAAATTTATGTGATCAATAATTCAATGGATTCTTGATTATTCCAACATTCTACCCCCTTAATCATGAATTCCTAACATTGATCTAAATTTCTCAAATTTAATTTTGTTCAATGGTTTAGTCATAATATCAGCAATCATTTCATCAGTTGGACAATAATTCAATAAAATTACATTTTTATCTATACAATCTCTGATGAAAAAATGTCTAACATCAATGTGTTTTGTTCTGTTTGAAGCTTTTACATTTTCAATCAATTTTAGACAACTTTGATTGTCTTCAAAAATTACTGTCGGAATTTGAATGTGTTGTCCTATTTCTTTCAGTAATCCTTGTATCGAAATTGCTTCTTTTGTAGCTTCAGTCAGTGCAATCAGCTCTGCTTCAGTTGATGACAATGCCACACAAGCCTGCTTTTTGCTGCTCCAGCTAATTGTTCCGCCCATTCAATTTGAATACATATCCACTGTTTGATTTTCTGTCATCTCGATTTTCTGCCCAATTTGCATCAGCATATCCAATCAAATTGAATTCATTCGTCTTAGCCATTTCCAATTTGAATTGTGCTGTTCCTTTGAGGTATCTCACAACATGCTTCAGTTCGTTCCAGTCATATTGAGTTGGTTGGCTTGTTTTCTGTGCCAAAATTGATATTGATGCTGAAATGTCTGGACGAGAATTCAAAGCGATGTAAAGTAACGATCCGATGAGTTTCTGATACTGTGTGTTTGATGTTAGTGAAATTTTATTGTTGAATTGCTCTTTTTCATATCCAGCATCAAGTGGTACTGGTGATATTTTTGCATCTTCCAAATTGAACTCTTTCACAATTTTGTTTATGTATTTCTCTTGATTGATGTTGTAGATTCCGTCTTCTGATCGATCGACTTGGATTTTCAGAAAATATTTCACTTCTCCTAACTCGTGTATTTTGAATACAGATGAAATATTCTCCTTGACTTCAGTGTAAACGTATTTATTTGTTGCGGCAAGAAGTATATCATCTACATAAATGAGTAGCAAACACCATTCGCCATTCGCATATCTCTTGTAATAGAGACAATTGTCGAAATTGCATCGAATGAAACCATAAACCAATAAAATTTCGTTTATTGCATCATTCCAACTTTTAGCGGCTTGTTTCAATCCATATAGACTGCGTTGCAAAAGACATATATAATCTTCTTTGCCTTTGACCTCGAATCCTGGAGGCTGCTTCATATAAATGGTTTCACTGATCACTCCATTCAGAAAAGCGGTTTTCACGTCAAATTGCTGTATTTTCAGTTTTTTTTTCGACGCAATTGACAGCAAAATTCTGAATGTTGATTGCCTAACAACTGGAGCAAATACGTCTTCGTAGTCCACTCCAAACTTCTGTGAAAATCCCTGTGCCACTAACCTCGCTTTGAAACGGTCAATCTCGCCTTTTTCATTTGTTTTGACTGTATATATCCATTTGCAGCCAATAGCCTTCCTGTCATTTGGTAATTTGCATAGTTTCCATGTTTGATTTTCATTCAGTGCAGTGATTTCCTCGTTCATAGCTTTCATCCATTTGTCATTGTTTTCATTGCTCTTTGCTTCTTCGAAATTATGAGGCTCTATGATTGAATTGATTTGATCGTCATTGTTCTGCTTATTATACCAATTCATGTATCTCGCACTGACGTCATCATATCCATTCGGTGGAATGCCTTTATTTTCGCGTAACGAAATTCGTATTGCTGGTGTTGGTTCACTTGATGAATTTTCAGATACACTTTCGTTAGATGAACTCTCGTTGGATGAACTCTCGCTAGAAATCTGTGTCTTGTCATTGTAGTTTTCATTTTGATCGTTTCGCTTGAAATGTACTTCAA
The DNA here is from genome assembly GCA_028476595.1 of Obolodiplosis robiniae. Classification (NCBI taxonomy): domain Eukaryota; kingdom Metazoa; phylum Arthropoda; class Insecta; order Diptera; family Cecidomyiidae; genus Obolodiplosis; species Obolodiplosis robiniae. Next base: position 28,712,548 of record CM052015.1, on the reverse strand, counting down.
CTTCGTGATTATTGATCGTGTTTGCTGGAATAAATGAAACATCTCGACTGATTACTATTTTTCGTGTTTCTTTGTCATAACATCGAAAAATGTTTGAATTGAAATCATCATATCCCAGCAAAATCATTGATTTCGATGAATTGTTAAGTTTTGTGCGTTTTCATTTGGAATTTTCACGTAGCATTTCACTCCAAATATTTGCAAGTCCTTGACTCGCGGTTTCATCTTGAATATCATTTCATATGGTGTTTTGTTGATTCTTGAAGTCTCCATCCTATTTTGCATATAGTTTGCTGTCATCACAGCTTCTCCCCAGAACTGTCGTGGTAAATTAGCTTCATTCAGCATGCATCGCGCCATCTCACATAATGAACGATTTTTCCGCTCTGCAATTCCATTAAGTTGTGTATATGGTGCCGTGTATTGAAATTCAATGCCTTCACTATTGAAATATTCTTGTAATGACAAACTCGTATATTCGCCTCCTCTGTCTGAATTGAATCGCTTTGGTTTTCGATTGAACTGATTTTTCAGCAGCGTAACATATTGAATCAATTTTTCATTCACTTCGGATTTTTCTCTTAATAGATAAATCTTCGTATAGCGTGAATAATCATCGATGAATGTTAAAATGTATTTTCGGTTGGTATGAGTCAAGGTTCTCATAGGACCACAAATATCCGTATGAATTAAATCGAAACACTGCTTAGCAATCGTTGCTCTTTCCTTTTTGAAGCTTTTTCGTGTCATTTTCGATTCTAAACACACTTCACACTCCGATTGACAATTGTTACAGTTTTTGAGTTCGATCCCAGTCACCATCTTCGTGTTAATCATTCTCTTGATGGATTCAATATTTCTATGTCCGAAAACTCGATGATAATAATGTATACATTGCTTTTTATTTTGAATTTCTTTCATTGCATACACTTGATCAGTAAGTTTATATAATTCGTCTTTGATTTTTGCTGTTGTGATCACCTTTCCGTTGAAAATGATGTCAGCTTTATCGTTATGAAAATTGACATTGAATCCCTTCTGTGTCAGCTTTCGGATTGAGATAAAGTTGCCTTTGATCTCTGGAACAAACAGCACATCGGTCAATTTCGCATTTGATACTGCTCCATTCTCATCCTTCAGTTGAAGTCTGCAAACGCCTCTTCCTGTAGCATCGACCTTGACACCATTGGCAATTTTGACTTTCTTCTCTGTTAAGCTCATCATTTCTTGAAATTGATTTTCATCGTTTGAAATGTGACATGTAGCACCCGAATCTAATGTCCATTCGACATTATTCGATTGAATTGAATATTGAATTTCTTCGTTTGTCACGTTTTAAATCGTGTTCAGTCATCGAATTTGCTTTATTTCTTACGCTGTACTCCTTGAACTTGTTACAATCTTTCATGATTTGATTACGTTTCTTGCAGAAAAAACAAAATATATTCACTTTCTTTCGTTCTCCAGATGTGCTTGGGTTTTCCCATTGATTGTATGGCTGTTTTCCGCTTATTTTGAGTATTTTATCGTCCTTCTGGGTTGGATTGATTTTTCGTCGTTTCTCTTCATCTGATAGATTCGACAGAACCAGCGACATTTTCAATTCTTCCTTCTTTCTCACTTCCAACGCAGTAACCAGTGTACTCCAGCTTGTCGGCAAACTACTCAAAATTATCCCGATTTTCATCGTTTCGGATAACTTCTCACCCAAATCTTTGATTTTTTCGAACAAATTGCTGAGCTTGTCCAAATGCGTTTGAAGGTCATCTCCTTCATCCATTTTCGTTGCATACATTTCGCGTATCAAAGTGACTAGATTGACGACAGAATCGTTTTCATAAATACTTTTAAGAGCATTCCAAGCACCCCTAGCCGTCTTTTCACTACGAATGTAACTTAGCCGACTGTCTTCAACGTTGAGACCGATTAAAGCTCGTGCAGTATTGTTATTTTCACTCCAAGTTGAGTAAGTTGATGAGTCCTCGTCCGGAACTTCTTGTGAGACTGTAGACCAAACTTTCTCCTTGATCAATAATAACTCCATCTTAAACTTCCAATTATGATAGTTTTTGTTGTTCAGCTTCATCACTTGGACTTTCATTTCCATTTTAATAAATTATCAATAATACCCTAACTCTTAAAAAATGATGGCCCATAACCAATGTAAAAATAAGAGTCGGAAAAATTTTATTTAGACGTTTATTGTATAATGATTGAAATAGAAGTGAAGAGAATTTTATTTTAATATCGACTACAAACTGAAATTTATGTGATCAATAATTCAATGGATTCTTGATTATTCCAACAAAAATGACAAAAGAATCATACCACAGCATTCTTCAACGCCATGCGATTCCATCTGGAAATCAATTGATCGGTCGTGGATTTATTTTCCAGCAGGATAATGATCCAAAACACACTTCTGGATTGTGCTCGATTTATTTACAAAATAAACAAGACCTTGGTGTGCTTCAAGTCATGGAATGCCCACCACAATCACCAGGTATCAACCCAATCGAACTTCTGTGTTCGAACTTGATCGCCGTGTGAAATATTTGCTACCAAAAAGCCTTGTACATCTCTGGGAATGTCTGAAAGATTCTTGGCAAAACATACAAGTGGAAACACTGCATAATCTTGTTGAAAGATTTCCCAAAATATGCGCTGTACTCATCAAAGCCAGAGATGACCATTTCAAAGAAAATCGTCTTAAGTAGAATTTTCTCAATTTTGATTTGTAAAAGTCATTTAATTTATACAAAATGCATATAGAATAGTCACTAGAAGTGAATTCGAAAACATATGTGCCTTCAAAATGTAGATTAAGTCATCTGATTTCGTTATAAAGACAAAAAATTGAATTTTTTTTGCTGTATCCATATTTTTGGCCTGTACTGTATTTCTAATGATACCATGGCTTTTGCTGATTCTATACTGCCAGCAATTCCTTGGATATCAATATTGTTTTTAAATCGTTTCAAATTCAAATATTTAGTCACTTTTTCACTAATAAACGACACCATTGACCCCGGGTCAATTAATGCCCTAATTGGTTCTGACCAACCATATTCAGTTTTTGTTTTGATTTGTGCAGTTGTAAGCAAAGTGTTTATATTATTTTCTTCGTTCACTGTTGCACAAACGACCTTATTACTTGTTATTGTTCCAGTTTATTTTTTAGCGTTATCTTTATAGTTTTGTTTATCTTTTTTATCTTGTTCGTATGATATATGTAAAAGACCATTATGCTTTTTATCGCATTGTGGACACATTTTCTTAAAAGTGCATTCATTTGTTTTGTGTTGTGGACGTAAACATAACCAACACAATGATTTTTGTTTGATTAAATCTCTTCTTTCATTTACTTTAAACGCTCGGAACTTTTGGCATATGAAAATTGGATGATCTTCACCGCAACATGAACATTCATTTTTCAACATTTTTTTATTGTTTTTGTTGTGATTATCATACTTTTTCACATTTCCTTCAATTGCTTCTAGCACTTGACACCTTTTATGTAAAAACTTGAAGTATTCACTCAAATGTTGTTTTTGTGACGGATTTTCCAACGATTGTTGGTAGATTTTTCGCGTTTCATTTGGTAATTTTTTCCCGAGTAAATATAGTAATATTTGATCTCTCGGTATATCATTCAGCAATTCTATGCTTTCTTTTGCTTTATCGTAATATTCGCGTAATTTGGTTGATGTTTCTGATTTCATATCTGGCAACGATAATAATAATTCCATTTGAGTATCACGCACTGCCCATTTATTCTCGTATCGTTGAGTCAAAATATTCCATGCGCATTCAAAATTACCATCAATAATTGCCATTTTGGAAATTAAAGTTGCAGCTTCACCTTTCACTGTTGTTTTTAAATATTGCATCTTTTGTATGCTTGATAAATGATTATTGTTTATAATCATTGTCTTAAATAGCCCACTATATGTTGGCCATGCTTTATATGTTCCGGAGAAATTTGGGATTTCGATTGGTTTTAACTTCAGAGATGCTGTTTCAATATTTGTGTGTTCTGTCGTATCTATTTTTTCACTTAATTCTCTGTAACGCATAATCAAAGTGTCATAGATATCTTCAAATTCCGTTGCATCATCACCAAGCATAAAACCGACTTCTTCTGAACCATCTGCAATATCGTTGCGAATTTTTTCAATGTCTTTTATAGCTCTTCCTGCTCTGTTTTTCAAATCATTTTTAATGTAATTTTGAATGATGTTCAATTCTCTGGAAAAAAGCTTTGATTTACTTCTGAAACGATTAACTGTTTCATCCACTCTTTGTTTCAATTCATTGTGCCGATATACAAATTTCGGATATTTGACAGCCCCTGGCGTTTTGAATTTTTCGTTGCTGGTGTCGTCAACGTCGCTTTCCACTTCACTTTTTGAGCCATTCCCATCTTCATCATCTTTTTCATCTTTTTCATCTGAATTGGCAGTATCATTTTCTTTAGCTGCATTGCTCGTTCCTGCTCCATCCGACAGGTCTAACTTTCCATGTAAAAGTTTAATATTGGCAATCATATCGTCATACTCTAATTTCGTTAAGCCATATATTTTTTCTTTAAAATAGTTCGTTTCTTTCAAATTTTCATTTGCAGCTAGCTCTATGTCGCGCTGTTCGAACTCGTTCCATAATTGTTGTAGTTTTTCTGCCCAGATTTTTAATCGGTCTTCTAATAGAATAAGAACACTGTATTTTATTATTTGATTTGCTTTATTCTATGCTGAAATTAAACTGACTGCTTTACATCATTTTCTTAGCTTATATACACTTAATCTACTTGCTTAAGTTTAAAACATTTTTAGTCATTGAGAATGTGAACTATCAAAAATAAACATTACGTGTAGAATATATAAACTTTCTAGATCTATTGTTTGAAATAAAATAATAATTATGTTAGTAACTTAAACAAAACGTGCGATTATGCTAGTTACTAACATATTAATAGGTAATATTTTTAAAGTCTTGATGAATCATGAAATGTTTCATATGTGAAAAATATTTTTCATCTGATAAAGAGATTGTGAAGCACCTTAAAAGAGTGCACAATTTCAAAAATGGTACCGTGGAATTGAAATGCGTGGTGAGCTCTAAATGTAGCAAGATATTCACTACTTTCGATTCGCTTCAAAATCATATCAAAAAATGCAATTTCGATCAGGTAAGATTTTTTCATTCTGATTGACTATAAAAATCTTCTGAAGGAAGTTCAATATTTCGCCAAATCACCCCATAGATTGAAATTCCCAATGAAAGTGTTGAAACCGATCTCGGAGCTGTGGTGAAATCTCTTCATGAGCTAGACTTTTCTCAAAACGTGAGCGTAACTGAAATACAAAAACAGAAATGATGTGTTCGCACCCTGACTAATTGTCGCTTTATTTATTTTAAAATAGGAGTATGCATATGTTTCGCCGAAAAAAAATATTTTTCCAGTATCTGAAGACGCTGAACCAGCTAAATCGCAGGACGATTGTAATGAGTATCTTTTGTTTTCAAGTGATGATGTAGAATCAAAAATAACGAAGGCTTGCGAAACCATGAACCGTTTCTTTACCTATTTCACGAATGAAGTTACAAAACTACGACTGAATCATAAAAAAACCAATGCGATATACCAATTGGTTGGAGACCTAATGACACATTCGAAAGCACTCACTAATCAGTTTATTGTAGAATGAATGTAATGGAGTGTTTTGAGGCATCCACAAACATCATTTGTAGCAATTTCGCTGAATGTAAATCAAGCTATAGGCATAAGAAACGTATCAAACAAAATGAGCTCTATGTACAGCCACAGGAAATGGCACTAGGTTTGCGATGGGATTTAGTTCGTGAGCATAAGACCCTTACATCTTCACTACGTTTATTGCAATGCAAGTTTTCATATATTTCTATGGTTGAAACATTATCATCGCTTTTCAAACGAGATGATTTCCGTGAAATCTACTTTAAGCATAACACTGAACCAAGACGTATTGATGGAGTTTACAATGATTTTTCAAGTGGAAAACTATTCAAGGGCATTGAACTTTTTCGTGCCTTTCCAGAGAGTTTACAAATTCAAATTTACACAGATGATTTTGAGGTTTGCAATCCTCTAGGATCAAAAGCAAAGATCCATAAAGTATATGCGTTTTATTTCACAATTAGAAATGTGCCCCAACAATACAGATCGAAGCTGAGCAATTTTTATATCTTGTTGCTCTGCAATGCAGACGACCTAAAAACTAAATTCACGGATGTGAACGATGTGCTGCGGCCGATTGTGAGAGAAGTCCAGTACCTTGAAGAGATCGGAATAGATGTGAATACCAACAGTCGATTACGTGAAACAATCGCAAACCTTAGCTTTGATAACCTCGCTGCAAACAGTACACTGAGCTTGGTTGAATCCTTTAGTTCAAACTGCTTTTGTCGAATATGTACATGCACACGGGAAGAAACTCAACATCTATGTGTTGAAATCGCATCGAAAATACGAAACAATGATATGTATCAAAGTCAATTGGACACTGTGGCAGCGTCTGAAAGAGTCAATTTGGCTGAAACACAAGGTATACTGAACGATCAAAAATTATTCAATATTTTCGAAAATTTGAGTGTTGATATAATGCATGATTTGGATGAAGGAGTTGCACAAAATCTCTTGCATAACATGTTCAACTACATCATTAAATCGAAAATTTTATCTGAAGAAAATCTCGTACGAAAATTTCAATTTTATGACTATGGATTTCTCAATAGTGATCAAACACCTTCAGCGATAAGTATAAGCAAGTCAAACCTAAACCAAATTGCTTCACAATTAAAGTGTCTGTTAGTACATGCTCTTTTTGTTTTGTTTGAAAGAGAATGTCAAAGTTCATTTCGAGAGCATTCAGAAATTTTTCAAGCAAAATTTAACGCCGAAACATCACTTTCTTACACACTACGATCGTGTGATTCGCATGATGGGCTCTCTTGCTCCAATGAGCACTAAGCGCTATGAAGGTTTCCATAAATGTCTCAAAGAACTTGCCCGCACATCGAACAATTTCAGAAATATCAATAAAACCATCGCCAACATGCATCAAGAGATAGCAACCACACACACCGACAACTTCAAGGACCACTTTTCATTTGGATTTATGACGCCTGTGCCGAAAGAATTTATTGAAACTCATAAAAATGTGCTTTTTGTTCATTTCAATTTGGAATTACCTATGACCGAGGTCAGGTGGGTGAAATATAACGAGTGGAAATACAAAGGAGGACTTTTTGTGTTTGTCAACAAAGTTCTTCATGCAATTATTCGAATTTTATATAAAGATAACATAGCAATTTTTCTGTTAAAGGTATATCGAGTGATGTCATTTGAGATCAACTTGAATAGTGTTAAAGTTGAAGGAAGTAATCCACCTTTGTTCAAAATCATTGAGTTCGATAAAATTGAGCACAAGCAAGTGTATGAAAAAAAAATGATAGAAGGTGACTGGCACATCATGGTAGATACTCTTGAGACACAGCGTTGTATTGTCTTTGAATAAAAATGAATAAAATTTAATTGAAAATCGACATTTTATTCAGTCATTTGTTATGAATTTCAAAATATATAAACTTGTTTTATTTTCACAACCACTGGTTGCATATCTTCACTTTGGAAAAAACTTCGAACACAGACAGTTTTATTCAAGCAAAAAAATCATTGCTTCAGTCAACGATATCACTAGCCAACTGTTTTTCATATTGGAAATTATCACCTTCGCCATTTTGGAGCGACATTTAAATATAATCACTTCAAATTGAAGAGATTAAGTATCTCTTTTGACTTATAGCTATTTTTGATTTGATTAATAAAATATGAAACCAACAAAAATTTGCTGAATGTTGTTGCTGCATTAAACTACTAATCAGTCTCATTGAGTTGCTCGAATATTTGAATCATGTGTGCGGTCTTGGGCCCTTTTTCCTTCTCATAAACCATGATTTGTAAGAATTGCATCATGTTGAAAAGATTAGGATCGTACTTTGTATCGAATACAGTGTGCGCTTTGAAGAACACATCCAGCACTTGAGCGACATTGAATTCTTTTGGAAGCTAGAATAGACGTGAATGAATTACTATTGAACATAAAAGCATGAAAATTTGTGTCATACCGGAAAAAAATGTTGTTCAATAACAATGAAGAAATTGAAAATTTCTTTTCGGTTACACCCAGTTGCCACTATAAATGGATGAACGTTGGACATTGTTATCATTTGTTCAGGAGCGGTGCCCACCTGTAAATACACGTACACTTTTAGTACTTCCTCTCACGTTCACAAATATCACGCAAACGCTGGCTGAACTGCGGCCATTTTTCAATAAGAGCGCCCGAATTCATGTTAGGATTGGCCAACTCGAAATCCACAGATATCTACGAAAAATTTAAGATATATAATTAGTGAATGTAAGTATGTGAATATGAGAATCAACTTACCAATTTCGGGTGTGATAACATGAATGGAAGACTGACACGAAGGTCGAACTTTTCGTCTTTCATCTTTTCCATACGAAGTGTACGTGTGCTGTTCAGTTTCTCCTTTATTACTTCAAAATCGATTTGATCAATGACTGCTTCCTTCAAAAACGTCAGGTCTTCTGAAGGGTTTGACTGCTCGCATTGAACTGAAACGTCATTGTTATTTGAATCTTGAGCCTCTAGCTGACGTCGGCGCAAACGTAAATATTTCAAACGATTTTCAAACTGACTCCCAGCTTTCATGAACATTTCCTGTTGGCAAATATTATCAGACTAAACAATTCAGTTGCATTAGTAATTGTACAGAAAAAATATTTACCGTCCCGTCACCATCACTTTCTTTGAATTTCAAACCGGGAAAAAGGGACGATGCAGCAATTGCTATCATCTTTTTACGTCCATGTGTAAGATCCTGGAAGCCATATGCATCAATAGCGAAATCAACTAATTCGTTTGATATTGCATGGAATTGTGGTCCATTTAGTGTTTTGGTGGCTCTGAGTGCCAGCAAATCACCTTTGTTTTTGCATATAATTTTTGCTGTAATTAGGAAATATAAATCAAAATATAATTAAATTGATTTTTAGATGTAGAAATAGGTTTAAACACTAGTTGTAAAGATGAATTCCAAACTTGTTCTGAAATAGATTGTCAAGAGTCTACGTAAGCGAAAACTACAAATAACAATATAGTTAATTTAATTAATTTTTCACCGCTGGAGTAACCATTTGAGTGGCTCCTTTGATGTTGGTTGGCTGTAGTTCGGCATTAATATAATACATACTACCAGCATGAAATGTTTTCACAACATTAATGAACTGATTCGTCATTATTTTCATGTTCAAATTATCTATCAAGACAAATACCGGCTCGAGCTCCTTTTTTATGGTTATGTTAAACGCGTTCACAACTAGAATATTAACCAAATATTTTTTCTAGTTTTTGCCAAAAGAAAAATTAAAAATAACGGAATGCTAATTAAACTTCATTATTTACCTTTTTCAGCAAAATTTTCGAATGAGATTTCGTACCAATCAAACTCCAAACATTTAAATTCATTTTCGTATCGCACACGAATACAAAGGACAAAAGGTTCAGGTTCAGTTTGCGTTTTCTTATGAGACATTTTCAAAAAACTGATTCTATTTAATTTTCTTTCAATTTGACCACATTTATTTTTTCTTCCAAATGAAAATAACATATAAATTTTGAATATAATTAACATATAAATTATTCTAATAAACCAATTTTCACTAAAAAATGTACATATGAAATGAAATGTGCACTGACAGATATATGAAGTGCTGATAGTAAAAACGTCCAAGAGAATGTTGATGGTAAAAATGTCCAAGAAAATGTTGATGGTAAAAGTGTCCACCACATAGCTCCACGGGTTGTAGCTATGTGGTAGAACTTTTCAAGAGCTATATGTAGAGCCAATATAGCACTTACCAACTAGCTTCAGCTAAATGGCACTGCCAACTAGTTTTAGCTAAATGGCACTGCCAACTAGCTTTAGCTAATTGGTATTGCGGATACTTACTACCATATACATCACTAAATGTAAAATAGAATTAGACAGTAGCTAAGGCGTTAAAGTTTGCATTTTCATTATTTTTATTTATTTTTCTAAAATCAGAATAGCTGCACTAAACTATAAGCCAATATCGTGAAAACTTGCAGCATCGTGATCTCCATCTATCAGCTCACGGTACTTTCGGTTGTCTTCTTGGGACATCATTTCTGCTGTGATATCAGCCGATTTAATTGTTTTGAGTACATCGAAATGAAGAATGTGTGGTGGGCATGTTAATTTCAATTGATTCGAAATTTCAGTTTCATTTTTCATGGTACAATGTTTAACTAGTTTTGTCAATGTGGTCAAATGTTCTTTTGTGTATTTTGTTGTTAAGAAAATTTGTATGGTGGCTTTTAGAGAGTTGATTTCCCACTGATTGTGGCCCAACCTCATTTTCAGGTTATTCGATAGTCGTATTTTGTAACTCTGATTTTTCGATTTTTTTATTTTTTCGCGATCTAAAAGGTATATTAAGAATGAAATAATTTGAATATTTATCGTTTAAAATCATGATTAATTTTTATCCTAACATACATATTTTTAGTAGTTTGTCCGAGTTCTCTCCATACGCCAAGATTTTCTTTGCAGCTCTCTGAATGCATTTCGCTCTGGCATTCACTCATTGTGGATTGGTATCGATTCCGCGTACATATTTTACCAAATTCTCAAAACATTCTCTATCCGCGGTACTGAATGGCAGACAATCCGATTCTGGGCAATTTTCGTATGTGTCTTTGTATTTTTGAATTTCAATTTGCAGCTCCTGAATCTGACATTTCAATGTTTCACTTTGTGAAGCTAACTTTTCTTCCATTTCCAATATTGAACTGTTTTTTTGCGATATTTCCTGCTCCAAATTCAAAATCTTTTCATCCCTTTCTGTCAATGATTTTGATAATTTATCCGAATCAGACATGAAAGTACTTATGATACGCTCTTTTTCACCAAGATCCGTCGTTAAACAGTTTTGCTTAACCTGTAGTTTGTTAATTGTTTCCTCCAAACTACAAATCTTACGTTTTTGCTCAGCCATCAACTTCATTTTATCTTGCTCTTCTTTCGATAATTCCGACTTAAAAGTGCCCAAAATACGCTCTTTTTCAGCTAAAGATGCTTTCAAATCGTTATGCTCGGATTGAAGTTGATTGTTCTTTTCGTCCAAACTACAAATGCGACGATCTTTTTCTGCTATGAGTTCATTCAGATTGTAATCTTCAGCAGTTTGTTTATCAATCTTGTCATTTTTCATCTTGTCAGCGTTTACTGGGTCCACTTTTTTTTCATCAATTGTTTGAAGTACATTCCCAGATTTCGACTTTTTTGATTTTCTTGGCTGTTTTACCACTTCAATTCTGCGTACCACAATGCAGTCGACTTGAAGATATTTATGATTTTGAACACAGGCTAAAATTGGTTGCAAATAATGAAAAACAATGAAGTTTGGAATAATATTTCGTACTGCCTTTTTGCTTACTATTATTAGTTTTGAAATTTCTGAGGTACGGCGGCACATATTGCTCAGTTGTCAGAATTGTGATATCTGTGTTGAAATGCATTGATTTAAAATGCTCATTGTATAATTTATTATCAATGTCGTTCACTTTTAGCCAAACATGTTTTCCGTCCTTGTATTCCTCCAATGATGTCGAAGTCCTCTTAACTTCAACATAAAGGTTAAACTTGAACTAAAATAGTCAAATCTAATGAGTTTTATGAAAAAAATTTAAAATTTCTATATCATAAGCAACTGCAGCAATACAATTATAAAAATCCAGTGGGCACTAAGATTTTTGTCAGTTTCTCACCTCTGTTGAAATGTTCCACATGGGAAAATATTTCAATTGCACCGGGTGGTCTGAATTTTTAAAGTTTTTGTGGAGGTAGAGCATCCAACAATCCAAAATAAGAGCTCTTTGACGATGAAAATCTGATATCTTATTCAGTGAATGAACTATAAAACAAACAAAAGAAAGGTGAGATACAAAACTAAATTTTCACACAAAACCCGATTGAATTTTACCACTTGATTTCGAAATGAATTTTGATTGGAGTTTCGATATTAAGTCTTCTTTCAGCTCTCGAAAAATGTTCTCTTGGTCGAACCATTGCTTGTCAAGCGGATCATTTGATATCCATGTTCGACCAATTTTTTCTAAAACATATCTTGAATATATTTTTTCCTCCCGCTGACTTGGAATGTTGTTGAGACCAGCAATTTCCTCAAACCGCAAATTTTGAGCACTCCAAAAAGGAATGTACGGTCTTATATAAAAATTGTAATACTTTTCTTCTCCCTCTCCATTGACCAGTTTGTTTTTCTCATACTCGTTGAACTGGTACCTCTGAAAAAATACATTGCAAATATTCATTCCTTGCAAATTGTAATTTTAATAACTCAAAAAACCTACAAAATCTAATGAGTCTTTTCTTTACAGTGTCAATAGAGAATAATTTTAATATTGAAATGCGTCCAATATGCATAAACGCGCATTAATCCAAATGAGTGTGTAATGAACACATTACATGTGCAATAAGCAAACGGGAATGTTCTCTCTCCTTCCTATGCGTATTAACTCATTTTTTGGAGAAAATGTCAGAGAAATAGAGGGGACGATTTTGCCTTTTTTCTCTGAATGAATTGAATATGATTTTTTTCAATACAAACATTTTTTCCTTTTGATTCTATTATAGGATTTTGTGTACTTGGTCTATGGATATGATTGCCACGCCAATATATTTCATTGCATTGTTGCTATTGGTGAAGGCCGAAAAAATCATAAGTCAATGTAAAATACAGGCCGCGACCATCGTAATGCGTGCCAATTTGGAGTTGCTCTATGTGTACGTATTAATGCCGAAAACCGTTACGCCTATTTTGCGACACAAGACGCATCAAAATATTCACGTAACAATCATTTTTGTTTTGTGCCGCTTCTTTTACCGGTATTGGAAAACGCGATGTAAAACGTAGGCCGATGTGAAAAAAACAGATTTAATTCGTAATTATTTTCATGCATTAATACAACCAAAACCCGCACAACAAGTGGCTGTAGTCTTGGAGTTCTTAATGAAAAAATACTCAATACTCACTTCACGTTTTTTGGATACTTTCGTTTTACTTTCTGTATTTTTCGCTTCTTCATTTTTGCTATTTTCCGGTTCTTTTTTTCCATTAACTTCTTCGTTTTTTTCCGCTGTGTTTTCATCACTTTCTACCATTATCAAATGTTCACTTTTGTTTTCGTCCGTCTCCACCTTTTTGTCATCCATGGCTAGTTTTTTTTATTGTTCACTTCTCAAAACAAATGTTTGTTACTAATAATCGATTTTCAAAATCACCAATTTGTTTGTAAAAACAAACATTCCCAGCTAAGTGACCGACGCAACTAATATGCGGCAAGCGTATACTGTGAGACTCACACAGTATTCTGTTGGTGTTGGTATACACTTGCTCACGGTGTGCTTATGTACCGAAATCGATCAACTGATCCAAAGGATACTATGTTGTGCTATGCACATAGTTTTTATTTTGTTCCATAACGATCGTGTCGTTACTGAAAGCATAAAAATTGACAAACATTAATCTAGAAATGTTTTGAAACCAATTACAAGTAGTCGAAAAAGTGAAAATACGTCTATCATATCTCGTATAATTATAAATTGCTTGTGTTATTTCCGTGGGGAAAAGTGTAATTTATGTTAAGTTTTTGAACGTATCATTTACGTTAAGAGGTGTAATGTCTTCGAGTACGCTAAATCAAGTGTCGGTAGAACTGCGCGGTATGTAAATTTATTATCACAACAAAAAAAAGAAGTTTTAGAATAATCCAAAGTTCAGTCGATAGGATTTACTCGCGTTCCAAAATAAATCATTTTTGGTTTTATTTCAAATTAAAACGCATAACACTTGATTTTATGCATCTTATTTTTTTTGCTGTATTTTTTTCATGACGACAGCAATCGACTCAGTGCGTGTGCACATAGGCACATACAAAAAATTAATATAGTAGCGCATGTTCAGTGTGCAATGGTTACTATATTGCTGTCTATGAAATATTGTTATTGTAGATTGACGCAGGTTTAGAATAATTTCGTTGTTAAAATTCATAGGAAAGGAATTCACTGACAGAGTATTTCTCTTTCTCTGTGACTCATCTCATTATAGAAGCTTCTCCATTAAATATTGAACGAGATGGAAATTTTAAGCCACGAAAAAGATTGCGCAATGAGAAGGGACGAAAATCATACATCAGGCACCAAAAAGCACAGAGAGGAGAAGAACATTATTCTCGATCTGGAAGACTTATTGCTGCAACGAAATTTCAACCACAATCAGCATGTCTATGCAAACTGAAATGTCATATGAAAATAGATGTAGAACAACAGCAAGTAATCTTTCGAAACTTCTACGATTTTCCCGATTGGTCAAATAAAACCGTATATTTACGCAGTTGTGTTGAAAAAAATACAGTTGCTCGAAAAATATCTGATCTGAATCCAATTCATCAACAGAAAGAACGAAATCACACATACCGATATTATTTACATGATGACACCGGAAATAAACAAGAAGTTTGCAATAATTTTTTTTATGAAAGTCTTCAAGTGACAAGCAAGCGTGTTTATCGTGCTTTGAGTACAATTAAATCAAATCCAACCGCAAAAGAACGCCGTGGAAAGGCACCATCGATAAAACAAATCAAATGAAAGAGATAAGCTATATGTGAAAGAATTCATTGACAAATTTCCCAAATATAAGTCTCATTATGGAAGAAAAGATTCAGATAGAGACTATTTGTCACCGCACCTGAGTATTCGTAAAATGTACAGAGAATATGTAGCTGTGACTGAGTTTAGAAAGAGAACTGTGCTATCGGAACATATGTTCAGAGAGATTTTTAATACTGAGTTCAACTTGGCCTTCAAAAGACCCAAATCCGACACTTGCAAAACTTGCGATGAAATACATGCCAAAATGAAATCGGGTGACTTGTCATATGATCAATTGCAAAATGAAGAAAAACGGAAACTGAGTCATCATGAGACTGTAAAAGAAAAAAAGTTGGAATTCGAGAAAGATGTGCATAGTGCAAAACAAAGTGGAGGCAAAATACAATGCTATACGTTCGATCTTCAGAAAACATTGGAGACTCCATCTCTTTCAACAAATGTCGCTTACTATCGAAGGCAATTGTGGACATTCAATTTATGCATATATGATGAAGCAAGTGAAAAAGGCTACATGTACATGTGGAGTGAAAATATTGCGTCACGCGGTGCAAATGAAATCGGGTCTTGTTTGATAAGGCATATGCATACATTTCTACCCGTGAATACAGAGACATTAATTCTGTACAGCGATTCATGCGGATGGCAAAATCGCAACATAAAAATGACTATGCTTTTGAAGAAGATGCTTACGTCTTTGGGAAATGTAAGCATGATAAAACAAAAATTCTTTATCTCGGGGCATAGTTACAACAGTTGCGACAGGTGCTTTGGAATTATTGATAAACAAAAAAAGGCCGCACAAGATATTTTCCTACCCAAACACTGGGAAAACGTCGTTCGGGAAGCAAAAAAAAAGAGTCCCCAGGTTCGAAGTGGTGCGTATGACAAGAAACGACTTTTATTCGTCGGAAAGACTGTTGGATTTCATAGTAAACAGAAAAGTCACCAGCGAAAATGTGAAAATAAATTGGCATCACATAGAATCGATTAAATATATCAAAGATAAACCATTCGCAATGTACATCAAGCAGTTTCAAGACGCTGATGAGTTACAAGTAAATTTGCACAGGGAAGGCATACTGCAACAAATGTTTGTTGATTTTGAAATTGGAAATATACCGGACGTGAAAATCTCGAAGGAAAAATATGATGACCTCATTTCATTGCTGAGCTACATTCCATCGGAATATCACGAGTTTTTTAGAAATATACAACATACTGGCCAACAAGTGGGTGACTACAGCTTAGCAGACAACAGCGATGAAGAATAAAAATGTCTACTCATGCTGAACGTACGAATGATGCAATGGTATGCATTTTCATCAACAAAAAAAAATAATTTTTATTAATGTAATAACTGATCAATATTAGTAATATATCGGTTTTTCAAAACGTTCAAAATGTGCAGCTATTCTGATTTTGGAAATATTAATAAAAATAATGAAAATGCACACTTTAACGCCTTAGCTACTGTCTAATTCTATTTTACATTTAGTGATGTATATGGTAGTAAGTATCCGCAATACCAATTAGCTAAAGCTAGTTGGCAGTGCCATTTAGCTAAAGCTAGTTGGCAGTGTCATTTAGCTGAAGCTAGTTGGTAAGTGCTATATTGGCTCTACATATAGCTCTTGAAAAGTTCTACCACATAGCTACAAACCGTGGAGCTATGTGGTGGACACTTTTACCATCAACATTCTCTTGGACGTTTTTACTATCAGCTCTTAGCCCTTCATATAATGCGCTGTCACATGAGAAATTCTGACGTTTAACCGTTTTTCGGAGACACTTCTCCTGAAATCGGTTAACTGCTTATTTTGAACTGTCATACGATGATAGATTCTCCTCTTTATATTTAGTGTGCACAACGGCATTCCTGCAAAGTGAATTGCACGAAAC
Source organism: Obolodiplosis robiniae (assembly GCA_028476595.1). Classification (NCBI taxonomy): domain Eukaryota; kingdom Metazoa; phylum Arthropoda; class Insecta; order Diptera; family Cecidomyiidae; genus Obolodiplosis; species Obolodiplosis robiniae. Next base: position 28,695,808 of record CM052015.1, on the reverse strand, counting down.
AATTTATATGAAGCAGCCAGAGAATTACGCAGATGGTAGCGATAAAGTTTGTCTATTGAAAAAATCCATTTATGGCTTAAAACAAGCAGGCAGGCAATGGAACCTCATATCAAGTGAAGTGTTGAAAAAATTCAATTTAAAGAAATCGAAATTTGATCCCTGTGTTTACATGAATGAAAACTTACAATATTAATCGCGGTTTATGTCGACGATTTGCTAGTTTTTTATAAAATTGAAAGTGAACTCAGTGAACTAAAGACATTCTTGAACAATTCATTGAAAATGAAAGAAATTGAAGAAGCGAAAGAATGCATCGGCATTCAGATATCAAAGTCGAACAAAACAATTGAGTTGAGCCAGCAAAATTCAGTCAATACTTAGAACGCTGGCTCGGAGCGCATGATTTTTGGCAGCGAATGCGAAGCCACAGATCCCATAACTATATTATATGTGAATACAGTATTTTACATAGCGCACATTCGATTCTGTCGTGTTTGTCCGTCATTCGTAACAACGCGTTTATGTGAACGTATTTATGTATAAACGACGCACGCAATGGTTTCAAGCGATGCGCTGTCATATACACACAGACGCGTCCTAACGAATGACCGACACAGAAACCGATTGAACATGGTTCGTGTGGTGCGGCAATGTATTCACATACAGCGACGAGCGGAACTGTGTAAAATTGTTCGCTTCTTGTTGTGCATTGTTTTGATTTAACGAAAAAAAAAACTACGAAAAATGTCAGTGATATTTTGCATGCAATTTATTCTCGCTCATTTTTTCTTGAACTCAAAATAAAAAAACCAATACGTTTTAATATTTATTTATTTTTTGTGCAATATTTTCACCATTTACTTTTAATCGAAATTCGTTCGATGCGTTCTTAAAGAAATTTTATCATTCTTATCGAATCTATACATCACGAGTAATAGTATTTAGTAATATAAAGAAGGTAGAATAAATGTTGATGCATTTTCAAAACTTGCATTAGGCAAGTAACGCAAATATTACTCCTTTCGCTTGAGTTGTCGAAGCTCCTTGCATGCCATGTCTATCAAATTATCAAATGTTGCAATCCGTTCATCGTTGTTGTCGACTCGAATATGGAATAGATCTATGCCAAATACAAATACAAATACAAATACAAAATGAAAATTAGCAATAAATATCTTTCGAGCAGTCTCTCTTCAGGCAACAATATATTTATTTTTCTCGGTCAACTTACCTTTAATAAAACCAAGCAAATCTGAAGATTTTGCTGTACTTTGATTTTCTGTACAGAAAACACGGCAATCAAAAGTCCTTTCACAAAAGTCTTGTCACTCGCTAAGTCATTGCGACGTTCTGTGTTTAAGCGAATCAAAAAATCGATCAACGAATCCTTAAACTTGACATATTGAATTTCGTTGCCAACTTTCACTGTGTAGTGGCGTTCCACTATTTTCTGCAGAAAAAAAATAAATGAATAAATAAATAAATAATTTATAATAGAATTTCTGTGGCACATATAAAAAAACGTACATCGTTTCGATCACATATTCCTCTGTATGGCATAAAGCCTGAAAGTGCATCTTTTTTCTTCACTGTCATCGGCAAAGTGACGATTTTCGGCGAGAATGTATGGCCCATGCTGTAAGTGATTTCCATGTCACCTATATTTTCGGTGACATTTCGATCAGCTTCCTTTGCGACCCCACCGATTTCGTTATCGTCATCAGAAATCAATTGTGAGCTGTTGTTGACAGAAACGGCCTCATCGGTATGGCTATTTTGTGTTGTTTCCGCACCATTGTTGAGATCATCTTCATTTTCAATGCTCGACAAATCAACTATTTCGTCATCGTCATTGATCAATTCATTCATGGCCACAGTGTCATGCTCATCCATTTCCAAAGGCACAAATGGAGGCTTATTTTCATTGTCTACCATCGCTAATGCATTTTCAGCATCTAAGTCGCCTGCAAGTTCATCATTGTCGGTTTCAGCGTTTTCATTTTCTTCTATACGAGAATCTTTTTGCGAAGGAAAATTCGGCGGCACCGGATGATTTTTCGCACGCGCTACATTGTGAATAACCCGAGCCTGTGGTCTTAATGTTTCACAATATTTTTTGACTTCTTCGAATCTAGTTTCATCTATGCATTTTACGGAGTCAGTTATAAATAGTTTGTTTTTTTTACGGAAACAAATTGTTAATGAATACTTACTATAAAACCGCTTGATTTGCGCTTTGTAACAAGTTTCTTGAATTTCTGGCGGTGGTGGAAAGTCAGAACGCACAGCTAAATTGAATTTAGCGTCATTTTGCGATACTGGAAGGATAGGTTCATCAAGTAACGATCGCTTCCAGTAGACCAAGTGAGGAATCGTGGGCATAACACCCCATGTTTTCAAATCATCTTCCAATTTTTTCAATCCATAAATATAAGCCTCCGGCACGATACAATATTCTCTGGGTTTTGTGTAAAGTACCACAACCGCCAACATTTTGCGCGAATAAATCAAATTTGCCACTTAAACACAATATAAAATCACACAAAATGTGAATTTACTTCGTTTTACTAAATTTTTATTATTTTTAATGAGTTTTGTTATTTGTCCACTTATTTGTTTGCGAGCGAAAACCGTTTACAACGAACTACACTTTTTGTAAGCAAGCGAATGACAAATATTAGAATGTTAATAAAGATAGAAAATGAGACAACTGTATCGTCCAAACTGAGTTAGCCATGCTGCGTTGGCTTGTACACGCTAATATACATGTAACAATGTAAAATCACGTCTATGCATGCAACGCGCGAGGCACCAATTATTTGGCACTGTGCACGGTGCATTAGTGTTTAACAAAAACAATACAATATAGATTCAGTGCGTATATAGATTTTGGCGCGTAAATTCACTCGCACAGAAATACAAGAACGTTCGGCAGTACGACTATAACATACCAGAATATAATTGAATTTTTCGTTTTCTATCATTTCAAATTAAAAAACCGTTAATACAAATTACAAGGAAACAAAACTCATCAAACATGGATAATCTTAGTCCCGCGAATAATAATAATCCTAGTCAAAACGCCAAAAAGAAATCGACATCCGAATACATACACAGAGCAATCAATTAAATATTTCAAAAAAATTCCTTTTGAAGAGAAACTCAGTGATTCATCGAAAACTCATATTTGCAATTTATGTAACACACGGTTGAATGTATCAAAAGAATCAAATTTGGCTGGGGACATAAAAAAAGTACACGCAGATATTTACGCCCATTTCATCGGTGAAAGTGATTCCATTGTCGTGGAAAGGCTGAAACTTCTGCAGGATTTAGTTGAAATAGTTGCAGTTAATGGTCGAACGTTTTCAAATTTAACGGACTCAGGATTTAAATCAATTATCTCGAAAAAATTGCAACGACTCAGCGCAGCTGGTTGTCCGCTCAACCTCAGTGATCCCGAATTAATCAACATTTACCCGAATTAATCAACATTAACATGAAATCGCTGAAAGAATCAAAGAAATAATTAAAGATGAAGTAAAAAACCGACCGCTTAGTCTCATAGTGGATTAAGGAACAGCACAGCGGCGCTCAATTTGTTCTTTCAGTTTACAGTACACATTGAATGGCGCACGGAAAATAAGATCCCACACAGGAGAGTACATTGCAGCTGTGATAGAAAAGCGATTAGCTGAATTTGGCATAACTTTCAAACAAATCATCACAATTACCACGGATAATGGGGCAAATGTCCTTAAAATGGTGCGTGATGTGAACGCAGAATTACAGACCACAATGGAAAATATTATTTTAACTACAGTGAATGATGTAGCACAAATCGCAACGAATAATAATGACAATGAAATTAGAATTGAAGACACGGACGCATTGATTGAAGAATTTTTGGCAAATGAAGCTGCAATTACAGATGATGATGCGTATGAACAGCTGTTTGGAGAGGTGAATTTTCAGTCCGAGGCCACAAATTCAACCCTACTGAATTCAATTTCTTCTACAATATTTCCAATCGATTCTGATGTGTGGGACGGGCTTGAGAAGATCACGCATGCATATAAGAACGTAATTGAGCTGGCTCGTCATGTTTGTAAATTTTTGCGATTAAAATCAACGTCAATTTCCATGGAGCAACTTGAAATGCAGTACCAGCTACCACGTCTGGAAAACAAAGCTCGTTGGGGCGGCCTGCGTAACATGGTATATTTTATTTTATTTTATTTTTTGAATAATAATTAATGCAAGTACATTTTTGCAGCTATTGGATGAATACCAAAATGAGAAAGTTATTCGACACTTAAGCGACTCTGACAAAAGTTGTGATTTAATTCTTCGTAAAAAAAACGAATTGAAAGAACTGATTATGATATTGAATGTGCCCTATGATGGAACAATATATTTTCAAAGCCAAAAGTTAACACTTTTGGACGTTTATGGCAAATGGAAAGCAATGCAACTTCATTTAGAGCACTTCGTGGGAAAAAGACAATTTAAGTCCAATTTAGCGAAACATTTGTTAGCGGCACTAGAGGTTCGAAGCAAGAATTTATTCAATAATCCGATGATTCCGTTAGCAGCGCTATATTTGGATCCAAGATTTCGCAATAAATTGTTAGAAAGCGAAGATAAAACTAATGAAGCAAAACGTATGTTGTCAAAAATTTATCGCCGCATGCATTGTCTCCAAGCAGAAAACGAGCCTGAAGCAGGGACGAGTCGTGGTAATACCTCCAACGATAGCCTCACTGACGAATTCGATGAAGCAGCTGCATTGACTGCATTTGTGAACAACACGGGCGCATCTCAAACAAACATTCAAAGAGCTACAGCAACAATCGATATTGACCACGTTATTGACCTTTTCCAGCCAGAAACATTACCAGTTACTGAATCAATATTGAAATATTGGGAATCGATGAAAGAAAATGAAAGAGTGATGTATGAATTGGCCATGGCAGTTTATTCAATACCACCTACCGAAGTTCAAATCGAACGAGACTTTTCGAGTTTGAAATGGATCGTTGCGGCTGTTTAACTCAATTAAGACTTGAGGAAATTTTAATGATTCATCTCAACAAGGATCTCTTTTATAAAGTAAATGAAGAAAATCTGGTAGAAGCAGCAGAAAAAGGGTGGTCATTGATTCAAAATTGATTATAATTAAAAAGACTTGCATATTTATTTCTTTACACATCACGAACTGATAAAAATGATAAAATTTCATTTAGAACGCATTGAACGAATTTCGATTAAAAGTAAATGGTGAAAATAATGCACAAAAAATGAATAAATATTAAAATTTATTCGTTTTTTTATTTTGAGTTAGAGAAAAAATGGGCGAGAATAAATTTCATGCAAAATATCACTGACATTTTTCGTAGATTTTTTTTTCTTCAAATCAAAACAATGCACAACAAGAAGCGAACAATTTTACACAGTTCCGCTCGTCGCTGTATGTGAATACATTGCCGCACCACACGAACCATGTTCAATCGGTTTCTGTGTCGGTCATTCGTTTTGACGCGTCTGTGTGTATATGACAGCGCATCGCTTGAAACCATAATAGTTGAAAGGCTTCATCTAAAAATTCTCTAATTTCGATGTGATTTCGATTGACAATTGAAAACGTTTGCAACCGATTTCGGAATGCAAATTCTCGTTCCTGCAATTCAATATTTTCAGACATCTTCACTTCGATCGATTCTCGGTATGCTTGCTCTCAACAAACTGTTGACATTTCTTTGCGCGTTGCAACTATATATACATATTCATATTACCCTTTTCCTCTCCTCCTCCTCCTCCTCCAATCATATCAAGCAATAAAATTGGGTGATTCACGGTGTCTCGGCGACAAAATCAATTAATATTTGCAAAATGTGAAAATGCGACATTCAATAATATAAACAACATTCTCAATTTTGCTCGAAATAAACATTCCCTAAAATCAATAAATCAATCATATTAATGCGAGCGGCTCGACGAAAACCATGACCTACCACAATTCCTGTTCATTCCCTAAAATCAATAAATCAATCATTTTAATGCGAGCCGCTCGATGAAAACCCTGATCTACGACAATCGTGAGCCACTGCCGCTCGACGAAAACCATGACCTACGACAATAGTGAGCCGCTGCCGCTCGACGAAAACCATGACCTACCCTTGAGCTGAAACGCAGTTAGCTATACTACTTTATTTTTTTTCGGGGTCAAAATTCCAATTTCCAAACATGATCACAAAACATTAAGTCGTACCGTGTTTTCATGCAGGCATTTCAATAGTTTAGTTGTGTGCGTACGGTTGAATGTTATCCACTGGCTACACGGTATGACTAACAACTGTAATCAATCCCTCTTTTTGTCAACTTGACATTTGTCACTTAAATGTGCTGCCACCACATGTCTTACGCATTGAGAACGAAACACAATCTGAGACTTTAAGTAGACAATAGCTGTTATCCAACTGAATTAAAAAGTGTCGGATTGTGTTCTTATTATAGTGTTGTATATGTTTCATTCCAGCAATTTTTTCTTTTTTTTGTTTCGAAATAAATTATACTGTTATTATTGTACAAAAACATAGGAAAAATGAAAAAAAGGCAAAAAGCCAAAGTGCAAAATATGCATACAGGTTTTCAAAAGAAAATATAACTTGAAGGTGCATATACGATGAAATGACAGCTTTGAAATGTGTCAGATATTTAGTTAGGTGGAGATGACTCTTGGTGGCACCACTTATAAGTGGTTGAATAAAAAAACATTGTGAAGATAGTATGAATACAGTTGCTGGGTATGACGAACTATGTGTGATGCGACGAATGAAAGAATGTAGCTGTGTGTATTAGGTTTTTTCCAATCTATATGAAAAGGTATTGCGCTCTATATGAACAGGTAACAGGCGGGTCAAAAAGTCTTTGGCCTGACATACAGATGGCGACACTAATTATCCTTATTTTTCGATAGTACCAACCTTCAAAAGCATACTGTCAAAATTTCATGACATTCTGTTTATAATTACTCAAGTTACAGAGCTTCAAGTGACGCTACTTTTGTGTTTTCATAAAATCATGGATTCAAAGCAATTTCGTGTGTTGATTTATCATTGTTTTTTTATGGGAAAAAATACCGTCACAGCCCACGGATGGCTTGAAATGTGTTATATAGAATCTGCACCAACGAAATCAAGCGTCAAATACTGGTTCGCTGAGCTTAGACGTGGTCGTACAGACACCGATGATGCTGAACGCGCCGGTTGTCCAAATGAGGCAGTTACGGCAGAAAACGTCGAGAAAGTCGAGAAAATGACAATTTCGAACCGCAAAGTGAACTTGCAAGAGATAGCTGATGCCTAAAAGTTATCAAAAGGTAGTGTTTTCACCATAATACACGGACATTTGGGCATGAAAAAGCTGTTTTCAAAGTGGATGCCGCGTTTCCTTAAACCAGAATAAAAACAACAACGAATCGACACTTCCGAGAGCTGTTTGGCGATGTTTACGCGTAGAAAGTCGGAATTTTTGCGTCGGTACATCACGATGGATGAAACATGGATCCATCATTACACTCCGGAGACCAGTCGAGAGTCAGATGAGTGGAGACGCCCGGTGAAAGTGCACCAAAGCGTCCAAAGACGCATCAAACAGCTGGTAAGGTCATGGCCTCTGTTTTTTGGGATGCGCATGGAATTATATTCATTGAATAATTGGAACATGGTAAAAAAAATCAACAGCGACTACTACATTGATTTGTTGGTGCGTTTAAAGACCGAAATCATCAAAAAAAGGCCACATTTGGCGAAGAAAAAAGTGTTGTTTCACCAAGACAATGCAGCTTGTCACAACTCGCAAAAACCATGGAAAAAATAGTTGAATTGGGCATACAATTGTTTTCGTACCCACTGTATAGTCCAGATCTGGCCCCCAGCGATTACCACCTTTTCTCAGAACTCAAAAAGATGCTCCGAGGCAAGAGATTTTGCTCTGATGAGGAAGTGATCGCCGAAACTGAAGCGTATTTTGAAGGCCTCGACACATCGTTCTACAAAACCGGTATTGAAAAGTTACAGAAGCGTTGGAATGATTTTATCTCCGCCAAAGGGAACTATGTTGATGAATTATTAAGAATTACTGCAAAAAGTTGTGTTTTTCTAAGTTAGGCCAAAGACTTTTTGACCCGCCTGTTATTTCCCCGTTTTTTGAATTATAAAACCAGCCCACATTCAAAACACATAGTTTGTGCACATATAGTCGACATTCCTTTTCCATTGATGTATAACTCTCCTATATATATTTACGGCATAGTAGGTAAAAATGGATCACAAACTTTTGTTTGTTGCCGTATTTATATATAGATATCACACGGACATTTGGGCATGAAAAAGCTGTTTTCAAAGTGGGTGCCGCTTTTCCTTAAACCAGAATTAAAACAACAACGAATCGACACTTCCGGGAGCTGTTTGGCGATGTTTACGCGTAAAAAGTCGGAATTTTTGCGTCGGTACATCACGATGGATGAAACATGGATCCATCATTACACTCCGGAGACCAGTCGCGAGTCAGCTGAGTGGAGAGCGCCCGGTGAAAGTGCACCAAAGCGTCCAAAGACGCAACAAACAGCTGGTAAGGTCATGGCCTCTGTTTTTTGGGATGCGCATGGAATTATATTCATTGACTACTTGGAACATGGAAAAAAAATCAACAGCGACTACTACATTGATTTGTTGGTGCGTTTAAGGACCGAAATCATCAAAAAAAGGCTACATTTGGCGAAGAAAAAAGTGTTGTTTCACCAAGACAATGCACCGTGTCACAACTCGAAAAAACCCTGGAAAAAATAGTTGAAATGGGCATCAAATTGTTTTCGTACCCACTGTATAGTCCAGATCTGGCCCCCAGCGATTACCACATTTTCTCAGAACTCAAAAAGATGCTCCGAGGCAAGAGATTTCGCTCTGATGAGGAAGTGATAGCCGAAACTGAAGCGTATTTTGAAGGCCTCGACACATCGTTCTACAAAACCGGTATTGAAAAGTTACAAAAGCGTTGGAATGATTTTATCTCCGCCAAAGGGAACTATGTTGATGAATTATTAAGAATTACTGCAAAAAGATGTGTTTTTCTAAGTTAGGCCAAGGACTTTTTGACCCGCTGGTTATTTCCCCGTTTTTTTAATTGTAAGTTACAGTTTGTAACACCAGCCCACATTCAAAACACATAGTTTGTGCACATATAGTCGACATTCCCTTTCCATTGATGTATAACTCTCCTATATATATTTACGGCATAGTAGGTAAAAAGGGATCACACACTTTTTTTTGTTGCCGTATTTATATATAGATATAGTTATGGGATCTGTGGCTTCGCATTCGCTGCCAAAAATCACGCTCCGAGCCAGCGTTCTAAGTATTGACTGGCAAAAATACATTGAAAAAATATTGAAACGTTTTGACATGCTCAGTTGTAAACTGGCAAAAACACCGGAAGATTCGAGTGAAAACTTATCCGTCAGCATGGTAAATGAGAACAATAACCTGACGGGTAAAGTGCCATTTCAAGAACTGGTCGGCAGTTTATTATATGTGGCTCAGATTACTCGACCGGACATCGCATTTTGTGTCAACAACGTAAGCCGATTCAATGCAAAACATTCAAAAGAGCATTGGGAAGCAGTCAGTGATTTTGAAATATTTGAAAGGCACGAGCGAATATGTGTTGCGCTTCAGCAAAAGCGAAGAACATGACATATACGGTTTTTCAGACGCCGATTATGCATCTGAAATAGACAGAAGGAGATCTTGCAGCGGTTTTATCACAAAACTGGCTGGGGAAGCAATTAGCTGGAACAGCAAACGACAAGAAATTGAAGCGTTAAACAGCACATAAGCCGAATACATAGCCCTGTCAACGACCGTGAAAGAATTACTGTGGGTGAGCCAATTCATACTTGAGATATCAAGTATTATCAACATGCAACCGGTCACAGTATTTTGCGACAACACGAGCACAATACAGCTGGCAAGGAACGATGCATATAGAGATCGTTCTAAACATATCGACGTGCGATTCCACCACGTACGTGACAATATAAAGGGTGAGTTTTTAGCGACTTTCTTTTTGGCTGCACTGTTTTTCACAGATCACGCGTGATTCGTGTCTTGTGTCATTGTCAATCTTGTTCAGTTTGGTCTATAATTTAGCCATGAATCGACTTACAAACGAACAGCGCTTGCAAATTATTGAATTTTATTATCAAAATTCATGTTCGGTTAAGAGAGTTTATCGTGCGCTTCTTCCATTTTATGGTCAGTTTGGTCGACCTTCTGAGGCGGCTATTGGACCTTAAGCCACCAACACGTATTTGTAGAGTGCGTACAGAGGAGAATATTGCAGCTGTATCAGCCAGTATTGCTGATGACCGTGAATTATCGATGCGGCGCCGTTCGCAGCAATTGGGCCTCTGTTACTCCACTACGTGGAAAATTTTACGGAAGGATTTGGGTGTAGAACCTTTCAAAATACAGCTGGTCCAAGAATTGAAGCCGAACGACCTACCACAACGGCGAAATTTTGGTGAATGGGCTCTCGAAAAGTTGGATGAAGATCCAACTTTTTATCGAAAAATTGTGTTCAGTGACGAGGCTCATTTCTGGTTGAATGGGTACGTCAATAAACAAAATTGCCGTATTTGGAGTGAAGACTAGCCAGAAGCATTGCAAGAGCTACCGATGCATCCCGAAAAAGTAACCGTTTGGTGTGGATTGTGGGCCGGTGGCATCATCGGACCGTACTTCTTCAAAGACGATGATGGCCGCAACGTTACCGTGAATGGTGAGCACTATCGTGCGATGATTCGAAACTTTTTCTTGCCTAAAATGGAAGAGCTTGACTTGCCTGACATGTGGTTTCAACAAGACGGTGCCACATGCCACTCAGCACGCGAAACAATGGACCTTTTGAGAGGCGAGTTTGGTGAACAGTTTATTTCACGTCTTGGCCCGGTCAGTTGGCCGCCGAGATCTTGTGATTTGACACCGTTAGACTATTTTTTGTGGGGCTACACGAAGGCTCATGTTTAAAGCGACAAGCCCGCTACGATTGACGCTCTCGAGCACAATATTCATGAATTTATTCGTGAGATACCGGCCGATATGTTGGAGAGAGTGTGCCAAAATTATCTTCAAACATTAAATTATATGGACCGTTCTATCGATTCAAATAAAGATTTCATGCATTTTCTTAATTTTCTGTGTTTTTCTTCAAAAAAAAGTTCGAAAGCTATTAAAAAATCACCCTTTAGAAAAACCAAAGGTAATCATCGAATTCATATCGACACACGATATGGTGACAGACGCGCTGAGAAAGACATTGAATGGGCCGAAGACGAAACAAATCGCCGAAGCAATGGGTTTGAAATAAGTATTTTGCTTATGAAACAATTTTTGCACTAATGATTTTTGTTTAAAATTTTCAGCAATAATCATATTTTTTGCTTCAATCCATTGATTTGCTCGACACAAAGTCTAATTAAGTTTTTTTTATCCGTTTAAATAACTTAAACAATGTTAAAATTTAGACAGTATAGCACGGGTGATCGCAAGAACACATAACATTTCACTTGTTAAGCTTTTAATCATGGGAATTTTCGGATCAATGGAAGAACATGTAGAGGAGAAGCAAATCGACAGTAATAGACACGTGAACAACAACATAGTGATCCAAGAAGCCAAGGACATCCATTCACAACTGATGTACAACGAAAAATTGTTATACGCAAATCACATCTTAATATCATTCGAAGTCATGAAGCTCGCAATCTTTGCATTTAACAGCTATGGGAGGAGAATCAAAAAATTATATAACAAAAATGTAACGCCAAACTAGTTTTTTGCTTTTTTTTTTGCTTTAATGCTGTAAATTGATTGAATTCTTTGATGTTATTCAAACATGTTATATCTTATTTCATTTTTGTATTCTTTAAAATTGTGAATTAAAAAAGAATAAGGGAGGATGTTGATATATAACAAAAGAATGATGTATCAAATTACGAGCGTACGCGCTATATAAGGAATAACATGTCATTAAACAAGCAGTTCTTTCATGCCAACTAAACACAACGGATCTTGTTATTTACTTGTTCTGTTTTGCATAGCAATATTATTTCAGTACACGATCAATTTTTAATACATGCAACTTTGAGAATATATCACAGAAAATGTCAAATTATTAAGATGAGATCGAATTTCAAGTCAGTAAACATCATGTAATTTAAATTTAAAGATGATTGGTAAACTTTCCGTACTATTATGAACCATGACAGTTGAAATGTCAAACATTCAACACTTCGACAGTGGTGCTTTTGAACGTTTTACACATTTAAAACGATCAAATGTTCAAATGACATTTGTATTATTTATTGTTTCAACTTGTTCATGAATGCCTGAATATATATATCGCTGCAAAGAAAAAGGATTCAATCAGTCAGCTCAAGCAAGTAATTATTTTAACAGATAAGTGTGAATGAAAAAGAAATACTTTATCCAATAAAACTGTGTTCATTATTGATATTTTTTTCAACAAAGTAGGAAATATTGATCGCACCATGCCGAAAATTTACACTAAAACCCACATAAACTCGAATAAAAATCAACTGAATCGTTTCATTTTGGAAAAAACTTTGAATGTATAACGGCACTTCGACACATTTTATGACAGAAGTGATAGAATAATGGGCAATCGTGCTATATTCAATGCCGGATCCTATTAAATCTAATTAAACATTCTATCTGGCCGAATATTTGCTTGCCGATTGAAATGAATCAAAGTGCCTCGTCATACGCGTTGTTTGCACTAAAATGAATCGATTCAGATGATTTTTTTTCGATATCAGTTGGATTTTGGCTCATATTTACGGCATGGTGTCCTCAAGTTTGACTGATCACACCATGTCGAAAATTCATACCAAAAACAACTAAAACTTGAATAAAAATCAATTGAATCGTTTCATTTTGGAATAAACTTTGAATATGAAATAGCACTATAAATTAGTTTACATTATCTTAAAATCAAAACAAAAATTAAATTCTACAAAAAATGCATTTATTTTGTTTTAGTATTGGCCTGTATCCAATATATGGAAATTATATTGCATCTTCAAGCCAATACATTGCATGTATCGTGGATACAGGATGTCATGTCGGTGTTTTCGACGTTAATTTTAGCGGAAGAGCTCCACCACTACTCCCAACGTTCATGGCGACAGATCTAGTTACAGACATTGATCTGTCGCCATCCGTAAACCATCTCCTAGCCACGAGTTCAAGGAATGGACTCGTCAACATTGGAAAATTCCACAAAATGGTTTGTGTGAATCAAGCGATAAATCAGTATGTACATTCAAATCGAAACGCAGCGCAGAATTGGTGAAATTTCATCATTCATCGGAAAACTTGTTAACTGTCGCATCACACGAGTGGGTAATCTTCTACGCGATTTGTCGTTGCAGAAGCTTTTTTTCGGTAATCTTAGTAAATTTATTTCGTATATAGTAGAATATCAGAAAAGTTAATTGAAATTTCTCAGATTTCATAAACTTTTTAGAATTGTTTATTTCTCTAACGAATCCCAAAAATAGCAAAAAAAGATGGAAATATATAATTCATATTTGATTTTGCTATCGTTTCTACTATTTTTCCATATTCATTTTCTTTTAAATGGAACAATTCAGTTAATTTTTAGTCGATGTTAGTTAGGTTTCGGCCGATATCTCTCTAATGGCAATTTCGGCGTTCCACTGATTTTAAATGTTTAGGTCGAAACGACATTAAATCGATTGAAAGTCAATTGAATTGTTTAATATAGAAAAAACTTGGAATTTGCGCAAATACATTAATAGGCTTTAAAATCATGAGCACAAATATAATGATAAATTAACTGTTCAAGCTATTACATGAATGTCCATGCTCAATTTTTCTGGAATCATTTGTCTGTGATTTAACTTTTTAAAAAAACAAATGATTACTTTTCATACCAGAAAACAACGATCACAGTGGTTACATCCAGGCGTTTGATTGGAGTAAAGACGGAAGGATTTTAGCGACCCAATGCAAAGATAAGAATGCCCGAATTTTTGACCCACGGAACCAAATTCCCGTCGTTAAGAGCACTTCTAGCCACTTGAATATTGGAGACTCGAATGTTACGTGGCTAAATAATTAAAACTTTTTCATAACAACAGGTTGGAATAACCAAAAATAACACATTTTTTTTCTTCAAAAAAGCATTTTGAATTATAGTAGATGAGGCGGATATAAACTAATTATTTATTCCTTTTTGCACAAGGATTCAACAAAGAAAGCTGCCGCGAGGCATTTCTCCATGATAACGTATAAGAATGTTCCACACACCTGTAGTATCTTCAACGTATGAACAAGCATCTGGAATACTCATCCCAATCTACAGCAACGAGAGCGATAAGTTATTCCTAGGAAAAAAGGGAGACGATTCCTTACTACATATTGCACTTTCAAATTTTTCGATTATATATACCACATACTCTGGTGAGTTTTGATGCCGTAGATATGAGCTAAAATCCAACTGATATCAAATGAAAATCATTTGAATCGATTCATTTTGATGTAAACAACGCGTATGACGAGGCACTTTGATCCATTTCAATCGACCAGTCAATATTCGGCAAGATAGAATGTTTAATTAGATTTAATAGGAGCCGGTATTGAATATAGCACGATTGCCCATTATTCTATCACTTCTGCCATAAAATGTGTCGAAGTGCCGTTATATATTCAAAATTTATTCCAAAATAAAGCGATTCAGTTTATTTTTATTCGAGTTCAAGTTGTTTTTTTTATGAATTCTTGGGATGGTGCACTCAGTTGAATGCCAGAGACACCATGCCGTGGATGTCGTCCAGAACTCAATAAAAATTGAATGAATCATCTTTTTGGAAAATGAATATAATATGTTATCATATTCATGCTAAAAATTTCGATATATATTTTTCCTTGTGGATTTATGTACTCATGCGTGCAAGGAGCATGCCTTGCATTTTCAGTAGATCAAGTTAGCCGTATATATGTTATTCGTTTTGTCTCACAACGCTGTGGTGTTGAGTACTTATTGAGAATCAAAATGGCGGGCTAGTTAAAGAATAGATAATGGATTTTGTTTTCTAAGAATTGTATTAACAAAATTACTCCTTTTAGATAATATCTTGCATTTCAAAATAAAACGTGTTTCGAGAACGAAAAAAATATGTGCGTATCCGATTTGCATGATCAAAAACGGATCAAAATCAGATCGGTTTTTTACTTTTCCGCACACACCACTGTGTGTGGTAAAGGTATTGCGATCGTTCCACAAAATTCAAAACGCTCGGAATAAGTTTTCTATGCGTTTTGAAGCTAGAAAAAACGATTGCAACCATTCCCGGAGCAATTTTTTGTCCGTGTGTGGTACGTTGTCCGTTGTACGTTGTACGGAAAATTTGTTAACACGATAACTCAAAAAATTGAGATTAGAATTGATCATTGGTCTTCATTAGGAATAGAAACGTATTAATTTTCAGTCTAATCGGATAATTTTTTCGGGTAGCTCTAGTGGAGTCGAATCAAAAAATGGGCTGTTTTTCAATATAATTACGAACAATTTGTACGGGGACTATGACTATTCCGCATTGTATCATTACGAAACTTTCAGAATATTATTTTTTATGAACTAAATGAGTCATGAAAAATTTCAAGTCATTCCGATGAAATTTAGGACTACCTCCTCTGCAAAATTTTCGATTTTCTGTGTCTTTTTAAGGTCAAAACTGAAAATTTTAATGGCGAATATCTTAAGTTCACCTTGTATCCTATTGAATCTTTCAAGATATTATTTTTTTAAGAAAAACATGTGTCATGCAAAATTTCAAGTCATTCCGATAAGATTTAGGACTACCTCCCCAGAAAAATTTTCGATTCTCGCACACACCGAAATACAGCGCCATCTATTATTAAAATGCCCTATAGTAATCGGCTTTATAGCATTTCACTATAGTGGTTAATGATCCTATTCAATTTCCCTGTAGTGTATAGTTGTGCTTTATGTCAAACTATTTTGACGTTTAAAAACATCGTCTGAGTTTGCGTTCCGTAAGCAATGTATCGGCGCCGGGATAGTAAGTGTATTTTTCATAAAAATATTTGATAATTAGTTTTTTTATTACAATTTAGAGAAATATCTGTTGTTTAAATAAGATTTTTTAACGTTTTTTCATAATAAATCGCCTATAAAACCGTTCAACTCAAATAGTAATACAATAAAAAGACATAACCTCAATAATACTTATTTTCTAGCATTTGCTGCATTCCAAATTAATATTCAAAATGAAGTTAAGGTGAACTTGGCTGATAATTTTGATATTTCGATACGGGAGTGTAAAGTGATTCAACACGTGAAAGCATTCTGGAGAAGTGATTCGTTCTATTTAAACCTTTCATATGACGGTGACCAAAACTCAAGCAATATGAATGTGATGACGCCAAAAGTGAGTAGAGTCTTTGTCGATTGAATATTTTCTGCACATGTCAGTCATTACAAATTATTTTTATTCGATTCACAGATGATTGAAGATTACATGAATTCTATCAATCAACGAGATTTATTAGATAAATGCAAAGGTGAACAAATGAAAGATGTGAATTCTCGACACAAAATCGTTCAAATTGCCGTCGATTTCATGATTGAAAAATTCGGTGAAAATGTAAGCATGTTTCAACGTCAAATGATGGCTCAGGCATTGGTGAAACTCTTCCCATTTCTTGGATTCAAAGATGGCGAGAACATTGGATTTGTAAGTTGGTGGCTTTTTTTCCTCTTTCAGCGGACCCTTATCAATGGTTCAAATGGTGGTTGGTTGAATGCGCAGTTCTATTACGTTCGCCAGACAAAAAGGAAACAAGAAAAAGCTAAAAATCCTATTTCTCAATCAAACTCAATTCAAGAAAGTGAAAATCCACAAGCTGATGTCGATTACTTGAAGAGTCTGATAGTTTGTTCGGAGAATTTGGAAAAGTTCAAAGAGAAATTGAATGCGACCCGAAATTATCGTAACTTGATGATGAAAAAAGAAGAAACTGAACTAAAAGAACACTTTCCATACTTCTTCTCGCATCCAGCCATAATGGTAGGCCTTTGATCAATTTATGAAAACAGACATTTTTTCTAAATTTTACGTTTATTTCTTCTCAAAGATTCCGATGGAGTTTGATGCTAAATATCATGACATACACATAGATTCGAATGGAATGGTCGATAACTGGAAGTACTATCATAAACAGTTGGTTCATGTGCTCACAGTTCAAAACAAAAGAACACAGTATGAAACTGATTGGACAGCGGACATTCAGAGTATTCTCTATGTAAATTTTTTTGACAGGTCTACACGCCACCAAGTGAGCTGGCTCAGGCTTCGAAAAGCTATCCTACGATTGTTGCGTGCGGAGAACTCCATCTGAAATTCAATATTTCTGTTTGAAGGTCGAGAATCAAATAATACCGGTAAAATTGTTCGATCTTTTCGTTCTTTGAAACATGTTTTTGACTGCATTCCAATTTTTAACAGCTACCAGATGATTTAGATTTTCTACACGTCTTTGACTTGTTCTTCAAAATTCATAAAATTTTCGATTTGAAATATGAACCACGTCTTCACAACATGATGGTTTTTGTGGAAAATTTCATCTACAAAGTAAAAAATGAACACAACACGACCAATCGTATGCTAGAAATTTCAGGGTACTTGGAAAGAAATGATGATGTGGACTTGTCAGCACCGAGCACAGAATAGACATGGATTTCTGAATGTTCAGAATTTACTGTTCAAAATGTAATACGTCTTAAAGATCTCACTTTAGTGATATTTTTATGGTCCATTGCAAATGCTTTGACTTTAGTTTTCATGCCAAACAACAATATTTAAATACAAAACATTTTAGAAAATAAGGTCCGACTTCAAAAAATAAAAGTCAGAACACTTGGAATGGGCCTATACATAAATTAATTTAACTGATACTTTAAAACACAAGACTTTGTTGCCGAAAATAAAAAAAAATGCAATATATGAAGGGCTCAGAGTGTAAATGTCAAGAAAACGTTAAGGGTAAAAGTATCCAAAAAATTGTCAAAACTATTTGGCAGTTGCCATTATATGCTAGTTGGTACCAAATGGCAACTGCCAAATAGTGCTGACAATATTTTGGACACTTTCACTCTTAACGTTTTCTTGGACATTTACACTCTGAGCCCTTCATAACTCAAATGGGATGGAATGATGTAAAAATTCTGGGAAAACCTATTACAATAATGGCAGAGTTTTGAAATTTTTTCATTTTTTTATAGCATAAATTTAATAAAAATCTGTGAAATAAAATAAGAAATAAATTATTATTTATTTTTCAACGATTTGATGTCAATATAAACGAAAAACCATTTTTGTTGCTATTTTCATGTTTTTTTTTCAAACTTAACACATAATTTCCTCTACAATCAGTGTTTCCGCTATAATGTAAAATTTATTGTTGACTTTTTTATATTCAAATAATTGTTTATGCTTGAGATCGGCTAATTTTATCAAAGTTTTCTCATTTACATTAGATTGTGTAATTTGCAAGCTATTTAAGAAGTTATCGAAGCCCACGTAAATTCATTCTGAACAAGCAACGTACATTTCATTTTCATAAACATACAGATTTTGGATTTGGAAAAATTTCTTTTCAAATATAACGAACAAATCTTTTCTGTAAGTGAAACTATTTATGCTGAACCATTTAACTGGTAAAAATAATTCTTTTTGAGAAGGAAAGAATTTATGAATAAATGTTTGCTCATCTTCATCACAAGTCGACGCCATTCTAGCAAACGGAGTTTTAGATCCACACTGAGTTTCACTCATGAACAAGTTTCCATTTAGAGTAGATTGCGCTCAATATTTTTTTGTTATTGTTTTGGTAATGTTTATGAAATTACGTGAACTTTGAATAAGTCGTTTAAGATGTTGCATCATGCTCAGGAATATCAAAGGTCCCATCATTCGGATCATTGTTCCGTAATGCGTCATAAAATGGTGTTTTGGAATGAGTGTGATTTTAAATGTTTTTTGAATTAAATTCAAATGCAAGGTGATTTGACTTTCCAGTTTTGTCACATTGTTTTCAGTTATTCGTGTCGAATAGGCTATTTGAACGATCTTCAGTAGCGATTGTATACCCCTCCATGCATCTTTCAGAGCATTGTTGCTTCGTAATTCAAACGAAATGTGTTGAATGTCTCGAAATAAACACATTACCTGTGTCGCCGTTTGATTCAAATTGGCCTTAGACAACATTACTACAGCCAGTATTTTTTTCGAGTGTAAAACTCCGTAATTATAGTACTGAATTTTTTCAACCGACGCATTAGTGAACATGTTGAAATACTCTAAATCATTTAAAACGCAATATCGCTTGACTCCACAGCTGTCGCTTAAGTTCACTTTAGTAGAATTTTCAATAATTTTGAATTGTTTGTCAGTAGATAGAAAAAGAGAGTTCTGAGCCACTTTGACCTCATTTGACCTTTTGAGATCGAGGTCGTTTTCATGTGCCTTTTGGCGCCTGTGAACCTTTGTTTACCTGTGATCCTTTGTTTACATGTGATCACATGTTTACCTGTGATCACTTGTTTACCTGTGATCCTTTGTTGCACATGTTCTTTTGTTATTGTATAATCTAACTTGCTAAGGGTAAATTTTTTTTTTTTTTTCACGAGGAATGCAAAAACATCTGCTTAGTTGACATTCCTGTGCATATGGGCAATGACCAGAATCATGCCATATACTTGGGAAAAAAATAATAATAATCGATATTCCATAATCGATTGTTGTTGTTAAGGGTGAGAATCAATTTTTTTTCCCACGCTGCATTTTGTCATTGATTATACATTCCTATGCAGACGCGCAAATAACAAAAATCATGTAACATACCTGAAAAAAAAAATATTTTGAATTTGGACAACGACAAAAATCTTGCATTATAACTGAAATAACGTACATCTAGAGGGATGGCAGTAAAAGAAAAAGGAAAGAAAGAAAAAAAAGGAAAAACGTGATTTTTGCTCAGTTTGAAATAAAACTTTATTGGAAAAATAAATTTAAAAATACAATAAATGAAATTAAATTGTAATATTTGGATGGACAGTGCGGCACAATGGGCAATTTTGATTTCGATATAATTTTCTTTTCACATATATGCAGCCGATGCAAAAATGATGACCGCACGACAGTTGTATATCGAAAACGCCGGGAGGATCGAGGCAAAATGCGCACACATATTGACTTTCGGCAGGTACTTCAATATTGGGCGCTGCAACTGCTGGCTCGATGTTTGCGTTGTCACGTCCATCATCGCTGTCGTCGCTTATTGCTATAACGTTTGGCGCAGCGGGTGGGTACCAAAATTCCTCAGTCGTCGCGTCATCAATTCCTTCTTCGTCGTCGTCGTCGTGTTGTGGTCCAGGTGACGGCGATCGAGGCAATTCAATCGCAAATTCTTCCCGGTCTTGCTGAACAGGCGACGGTGATCTCGGTGAATCCTCGATTTGCTGATCAGGCGACGGCGATCTCGGCGAATCCTCAATTGCATAGCCGCCTTGTTGTGCATCCGATGGTGATGGTCGCGAATCTCCATTGAATGATGCTCGCGACGCATACCACCTCTCAAAAATTGATGGCGATCGTTCTTGTTGTTGTTGTGGTTGTTGTTGTTGTCGCTGCGGTGTCAGTGCGTGAGATGTTGATGAGCGTGGTTGATTCGGCGATGCATATGGTGCTGCTGATGCTCGTCGCGTCGCTGCTCGTCGATCACGCCGCTCACTTTCGCCGATGCGTCTGATCATGAAATGCATCAGACGATTTTCACGCTCCATAAACTCCTGGAATCTCTCCATTTGCATGCGCACTGTGAAAGGAAATTAATAATAATTTGGATCAATTTGGAAAAATAATGAAATATGTTATTATATTTAATTAAATAAATGTAAATACACTTACTTTGCCTTTCGAAAAAATGAGCGTTGAAATTGGACATTTTTAATATTTTTTTTTCTGACTTGTTTTAGGCCGAAAAATAAACTGATTGAATTTTTCGGACGACAAGTCATTTTATAGCCGAAAAAATTGAAATTTTCGTGTTGAATTTATTGAGGTTTTAAATGGAAAACAGTGAAAACATCCTAAAATTTTCGGGAATCGTAAATAAGACAAACAAATCACGTAATAAAAGTCAATTGCCAAATGATTTTTGTTACATATACAATGTTATATTATTTATAGGGATGCAACCACCAGCTAAGTAGTATTTGATCCAGTTCCATGAATTCCATATCACAAAGTGCAATCTGTGAAAATGCACATAAGAGATGGATTAAATTGCTTCAAAATGCTCCATTGTGTGAGATCCATAAAATAGGAAAATAAGCATGATCCATAACACACAAGCAAAGTGACGACGAAAGTCAAATCATGTCAAGCATATATGTAAACAAATGTGCATTAACGAAAAAAAAAAAGAAAAAAAGGAAAAAATGTGAAAAGACAACATGAAACAGGTAAAATGCAAGGGTAGGTAGAATTCGATCCATTCATAAATGCGAAATGGAAGTGTGGATGGAGAAATACGAAAATTGCATTGTAAACAATGAACTGAAGTAAACAGTACACACGTTGCTAGCGGGAAGAAAAAGAGGAGGAAGAGGACATGAAGAAATTATGTTTTTCTTTTTTTTTCTTTTTTTTTGGAAAATGGTACGTGCGACCCCATCTATCGTATACAATCCGAGCCAGCACTTAGCGAAGTGCATTCAATGGGTGAGTTGGACGGCTTAGAAAAAATAGGTGGGTTGCTCGGCTGAGAAAATGGAAAATGGTCGCTCAATGTGCTTTTTCGTTGCGAAGTAGGACAAGGGGTTGGTCAATCAGCTCGAATGTTAAAAAAATCGTTCACATTGAAAAAAGAAAAAAAAAAAAGTAGTACTTACCATTTTAATTTATCTGATGTGACCCAATTCACGTAATTCGGAAATAATATAATCGCTCTCAATGCCAGCACCTCGTTTAATGCGCTTTTTATTGTTAGGCAGCTCCTCCACTAATTCAGGTGGAATCTCGTCGGGCCGAATATTTCGCCTAGCGGATCGAAATGGTGATTGATTTGATCGCATTAGTGGAATAAAAACCCCTCGGGATCTAAGCTTTCTATGTTGAGAGCGAGTGATTGCCCGGAATTTCGGGTTTTTCAATTTAACTTTCATTCTTTCAATCCACGCTGAACGCGCCCTTGACCTGAGTGGTTCAGAGTCACTGCTATGAATTTCAATGACTTCTGGAACATTGCCATCATTATCTGGTCCACCAACATCATCATCACCACCATTATCCGCTGGTTGAGCTCCGGTCTTTGTTTTAAAACTGTTTCGAATACTTCGAGCCGTTTTCTGTTCCTTTAGACGTCTCTTGTTTATTTTATCAACAATCGATTTCACTAGCTTTGTCCTCTTGCCGCTAGTTGAGGCCTTGGCAATAAAATCACGTTCGTCATCAACATACGAACCGTCATACACGAATTCATTGTCACTGGTATCACTCAACCGTCTCACAGTACGCGGAGCGTTATCACTTCCACCATCTGATAATTTTCTTCTTGCGGTGACTGCCGCAGATGGATAGACGATTTTGTCATCATCATCATCAACGGAAATGGGCTCATAATCTTCATCATCAACATCATCATCATCATCATCATCATCATCATGATATTCAGAAGAAGGAGAAGTTGACCATTGTCCGGTGTAGCCATCAGATTCACCTGTGATAGCATCAGAACCATGATCCATTTTAGTTTTTATACCGCGAAAAGAAGGTGGTAGAAAATCTGGCTCGCGAAATTCATGATTAATGAATCGTTCAAATGGAATTTTCTTCTGCTGCTTGATCTTCCCAGCTACATTATCAATTGCCTTTGTTATCGGTGCATATTTCTCATCTAACTCTCTTTCAAGTTTAACTCGATCCCGAAATGCCTTTTTAAACTTATCCTGAATAATTTTTCGCGTGTTAACGAGTTTTGATTTAATTTGTGTTTCACTTTTAACGCGATCCTCACGTTCACATCCCATTGTATAGTTTATTGAATGCGATCGGTTCAATGTCGAAATGTATACTGAGACAGCCACAACATTACTCACGACTTTTATTCACTTGTAAAAATTCGCTGAATGTTCGTCTATATCGACCGTTGTTCACCTCACTATCGAGATCGATCACTACGAACCCAAATTTTTCTCGCCAACAATCCAAACAAAATTTTCGAAATTCTTCAAATGACATGTCGCAGTTCACACCAAAATCATTATAGGCATGCTTCAGGTTCATATCATCTTGCTTGAATAGAATCACAAAATTACAATTATCCCGAATCAAATGCTTGCTCAATTTCGTTAATGTTTGAGTTAGATAAATAACATCAATTTTATAATGTCTTCCCATGCAAAATAGATTGCGAACGCAGTCTTGTTTTTTATCGCAAATTACATCATCAAAAATGAACACTGAATTGCGTTTCACTTCATTTGGAGCAATAACATCTTCGGAAGATGAAAAAGTATGATAGCCAATTTCTTTGATTGGAGCTAAAATCTTATGCAAATACTTATATTTATCCTGCTCTAATGTTTTCGAGTATATATACAAGTTTTCAAATTTCAACCCATTCTCAGACTCAATCAAACTGAGCAACAAATTGGTTTTGCCACATCCACTGGGCCCTGCGATTATGCATCTCAAATTATTAGGCAAAAGTTCGCTATGACGTCTTCCGTCCACCTTATCGGGCGATGAAACGTCGTCCAAATTTCGTACGGGAATTTCTAGAGACTGTTTAACGAAGCGCATCTCGATATTGACTAATAGAAAATACCATATAAATGCTGAATTTATATCAAAATGATTTCAATAGGGATCTTGAAGTCGAGCGAAGAGGATCGATCGATCGAACATGAAAGCACGCAAGGGTGAAAATCGTAAAGTTGTTAAACGTGGTTCCGGTATTGTCAATAAACTCATAGATAAACTTCCAATTGAATTGCATCTTCCATCATATAACTATTGTGGACCCGGTATGGTTTATGAATAAATCGTGTACAATATCATACATTTGTTACAGCTTAACCGTGCATTGTTTATAGGAACAAAATTAGCCGAACGTTTAGCACGGGGTGATAAAGGTGTCAACGGTCTAGACGAACTGTGTAAGGAACACGATATAGCATACGAAAATCATAAGGATTCGCAGGGACGTCGTGAAGCTGACAAAAAGTTGGCAAAAGGAGCGTTTAAACGAGTATTTTCGAAAGACGCTAGCCTTGGCGAACGAGCAGCATCACTCTTTGTTACGGGCATCATGAAGGCCAAAACTGGCTTCTCGAAAATTGGAATGGGTATTCCGGATTTTGTTGCTCGAAAGAAGGAGAAGAAGAAGAAGAAGATGATGAAGTCGATTTTATTCGCGACAATAATAAAAGATGCACGGGCATCGGTGAAAAAGATGAAAGGCAAGAAACTGACAACGTGTGCCATCAAAGCAGCTATTCGAGCGGCGCAAAAAAGCGGTGCGGGGAAACGAATCAAAATGCCAAGAATCATAAAGGTGCCCAATATCACGGGCGGTATATTACCGCTTCTGCCAATATTGGCGGGTCTCGGTGCGGCAGGTTCTCTCGTTGGATCAGCTGCGGGTGTGGTGAAAACTATACGAGACATGAAAATTGCTAAATCACAGTTGGAAGAGAATATACGACACAACAAAGCAATGGAACGGAAAATAGGTGCGGGACTCTCTCTAGGCATATCGAAAAATGGTCGAGGCTTATACTTGAGACCACACGGTCCATCATCAGGTCGAGGTTTATACTTGAGCCCACATCGTGCATCTTCAGGCCGAGGCTTATACTTGAGTCCACAATCAAAAAACTTATATTGAAAGTTCCAGAGGATCGAGCGCTCACCAACCACGATCTAATGAAATACATTAGAAGATTGGACATTCCACATTTCCGAGGCATCTACATGCGAGATACTTTACCAAAAAAAGCGTATAGTGTAGAATGTTGGATACTCAATCATGATGTCGCTCAATCAACTGGAACACATTGGACAGCATTAGTAAAAATTCGAAACACGGCTTGGTATTTCGACAGTTTTGGAAGACTCCCACCACCACTCGAAGTAAAAAATTATTTGGGCGATAGCGTAAAAATATTTTACAATTACAATCAATATCAGAACTTTAATACATTTTTATGCGGCCAGCTGTGTTTGAATTTCTTATATAACTTTTGGAAGGATAATGGTGAAAGCATAAATTCAAACACAAAATCACAAACGGAACCAGTATACATTCAGCCATCATCATGTCATCATTTACAGTGACTCTCACGGGGAAAACATCGCGCTTGACATCAACATTTTTTCCCGAGATAGTTCTCGATGAAAAATACAATTACTCGTGCGGTCTTCTGGACTTTACGACCTATCATTCGATACCAAACATCACAATCGAAAATAATCTGATATGCTTTATCAGGAAACCGACAGAAGGTGCGTTTGAATTTGTCGAAGTTCCGGAGGGATCATATGAAATCGAAGATCTGTTGGCGTATATAAAAGAAATGTTGCACAAGAAACAAATCAGTTTCGAATATGAAGTCATTAAATCAACATTGAAAGTAAAAATAAAGTGCAGTGTGTCACTTATGACTTTTTTCGACAGGTCAATTTTTAAAGTTTTGGGTTTTAGCGGCGGCTACAGATTTATGGATGCAAAAGAATTCAAAGAAACGTACGTGCGTTTTAGTCGTCTGTCTCCAACGATTATACCCAACGATACTGAAGTTACATCGGACGATATAATTAAAATTACACAGTTAAATGTTATTAGAATTGAATGTAACCTTGTGACTGGTGCATATGTGAATGGAAAATTGGGTCATTCAATTTACGAATTCCCAAGCAACAAAGTAGACGTTGGCTATAAAATAATTGAACAACCGCGAAACATAATATACTTACCTGTGGTGCCGAAAAGAATTAACTACATTGAAATCAATGTTGTCGATCAAAACGGTCGACCAATAGTCTTTCGCGGTGAAGAGATCACAGTTCGAGTCCATATCAAAAGAGACGATAAGTGAATAAAGACAAATATGATTGTGTACAATTCGCCGTTCGTCGGAAACCCATTCGGACATATAAGCTACACCCAATCGGGTAAAGACAGTATTCGTTCAAGTGCATTCGAACGGGCAACATCGTTTTCTCCACCGTGCGCAAGGAACAAATTGACTAAACAAAACTTTGAATTTTTAAAGTTGATTGGATTGAAAGTGAAAAAGCGTTAAGAAGATGTCGGCAAGTGAAATGTTAAGTGTTGGTAATAAACCATTCCGTGATGACGCGATTGCGAGGATGCAGTATCACTCCTACTCACCATACACATCATCATACGGCAACAATGATGAAATAAGAATTGCTATACAATCACAGGACCTGTACATTCTACCGGCAGAAAGTTACATTCCCATCGAAGTTTCGGTAGATCGTAAGGGTGGGGCACCCCTCGCAGATATTGCAGGGCAATGGACTGGGAATTATGCATCTTTTCTGTTCAGCGAGATCAGATATGAGTTGAATGGTGTTGAAATCGATCGAACGAAAAATGTCGGTACAACGAGCAACATTAAAAAATTGACTGCATCGCCACATCGAGAGTCATCGTTATTAACGGGCATAACGAATTCACTTGAAAACGTACCCATACAAACGCAGAAATATACATTTATAGTGCCATTGAATCAGCTTCTCGGATTTTGTGAGGACTACCGCAAAATCATTTTAAACAGCAAACATGAACTTATCCTAGTTCGAAATCGTGCTGATTATTTCTCATACATGGCGACCGCTGAGGTATTTGAAATGAAAGTAAACAAAATTCAATGGAAAGTGCCACACATTCAGCTTTCCGATCGCTCGAAGCTCATCATGTTGAGATATTTGGAAAAGAGGCGGACGCTCACAGTGCCATTTCGTTCGTGGGACTATTATGAGATGCCTCAGCTACCGCAGGCGAATCGACACATTTGGGCAGTCAAATCAACTACTCAAATGAATAAACCGCGTTATGTTTTTGTGGCGTTCCAAACAAATAGGCAACTTGTGAGCGCGAATACGTCAACCTTCGACAACTGCAACATCTCCGATGTTAAACTATATTTGAACTCTGACTACTACCCATATGAAAATTTCAACACTGATTTCAACCCTGGCCACTATGATGATTTGTACTGGGCGTATTTGGGAATCCAGAAATCATTCTACAATGGCAACGGCGGTGCAAACCCATTGGCAATCAATCGCACTGCATTTGGCACTGGGCCCATATTCGCATTTGATTGTTCTAGAAGTGATGAGTCATTATTCGGTGGCACGGTTGATATTCGAATCGAAATCAGCGCTCGGGGAAATATACCCGCTAACACCATTGCGCACTGTGTGATTGTGCACGATAATCAAATTGAATACTCGCCATTTAGCAGTATTGTGGTGAAAAACCACTAGAAAGGGGGGCCGTTATTTTTGGTGACGGTGTCATTCATCGAGAGACGTTTAAGAGATACGGATTAGTAAAGTTACAATGAGTAAGTGGCAAGTTGTAAAGGAAATTCATCGGGACGCGCGCAAAAACTTTCCTCGCCGTCGAAGCGTAATGAGGGGGATTGCCGACACGTTGCAGGCTGATTTAATCGAGATGCCAGCCGACCGTGGGATGAAGTATGGTCTCACGGTGATTGATACATTTTCCAAGGTAGCATACGTACGACCGCTTAAGACCAAAACGGGGGTAGAAGTTACTCGTGCAATGAAATCGGTACTTGATTCCATCGATCGACCTGTGAAGAATCTACAAGTTGACATGGGCAAAGAATTCTACAATGGGGAAATG
Organism: Obolodiplosis robiniae; assembly: GCA_028476595.1. Lineage (NCBI taxonomy): Eukaryota > Metazoa > Arthropoda > Insecta > Diptera > Cecidomyiidae > Obolodiplosis > Obolodiplosis robiniae. The sequence continues at coordinate 28,667,705 of CM052015.1, read as the reverse complement.
ACTCGATTGTTGGATAAATATAAAGTGAATCGCTATTCTACATTCACCTCCAAAAAGGCGGCCATTGTGGAACGATTCAATAGGACGTTGAAGCGAAAGATTTACCAGCAATTCAGTCTACGGGGAAATTACAAGTGGGTTGATATTATACAACAATTGGTCGATGAATACAATGCAACCAAGCATCGTACGATAAAAATGGCACCGAGAGACGTGAATGATGATAATGAGCAGCATCTTTTGGACACAGTTTACAATTATGATAGGATAATTCCTTCTAATTATATTCATAAGTTTAAAGTGGGCGATCACGTACGATTAAGCAAATATAAACATGTTTTTGAAAAGGGCTATCTACCTAATTGGACTACTGAAATTTTCACCATTAAAAAGATCCAGCATACCGATCCAATAACATATTTATTGGTTGACTGGGAATCGAAATGAGATCAAGGGAGGGGTGTACGCTGAGGAAATGCAGTTAGTCAAATATCCGAATATATATTTGGTAGAGAAAATTTGGCGAAGAAAAAATAATAAAGTTTATGTCAAGTGGTTAGGTTTTAGCAGTCGCTTCAATAGTTGGATAGATGCAAAAGATGTACTTTAACATTTCTTTTCACAATAATAAAGTATCCCAATGTAAACAAGTCATTTGTGTTTTATTTCATTCAGTCATTCATACTTACAGCATACATTTCACGAATAAAACTGACAAGTCTAGCGAATAAGGTTTCAGTCTTACGGAATACGTTGACAGAGCATTACTTCACCACTACCACCACCACAACTTACACCAATCGAAAAAAAAATATGTCAAGTCGCATTGAAATTGAAAACCTCTCTACGGCCAACTATGAAAATAGATTGGAATCATTTTTGATCGTGAATCGCAATCACACGAAGGTCGAGGATTTTATGGAGGATGCACGCACATATTTCTATTCAAAAGTTAATCAGCTGCTCGATTCAACGTCTAATCGTATAGTAAATATTTCAATCCGTCTATATGTTGAGTTGAAGGGAAATTTTCGGGGAGGATAAATTTGCAAGCTTCAGACCTCGCTAACGTCGACACCGACCTAGATGAATTGTACAGCATTTCGATAACAGCACCTTTATACAAGTTAATTGCTGACATACAGACGGGAGGAAGCTCCATCAATCGAATCATAAATTTAACCACAATAGTCGAAGGATTATAAATATGGACGCAACAAATAAGAGAGTTACATTCAATCCCATCGATGAGGTATTGAAAATGTGCGTTTGGTCGTATGCATATCATACAGCCCGCATCGGAGACTGGCAGCAGTATTACTTAGATCGATTAAGATTTCACAAACGGATAGATGATGCTGAGCGAATGCTTAATCCTGTGTTTGCGTCACACACATATACTTACTTAAATAAGTCCTTCAAATAGATGTTCAATCTGTAATAATGTTTGAGTAAAATAAAAACAAGCCAATCTCTGAAATATTGAGTTTATTTGAATTTACGATTAAAAGAAAAGTAATTATTGTCTAAAACGTATACTATAATGACCGTGTGACAATGTGTTAATGTTACATGGTAGTATGTATCGCTTATCATCGAAAGGACTTAACGCTATTTTAGTCTGCCGAATGGTGTACATATTGTGTAATTTTGTACGAAAACTGGTTTGATCTTTAACAATTACACTCTTATTCAACAGACAGTTCAAATAATCTTCAAAAGTGATTTCTCTTTTCAACACATATTTCTTAACGCCTTTTGCCTTTTTCATTTTGTCCTCCTTAGCCGTTTTCACGCAATACATTTTACTCCGTAAACCTACGAATGTAGTAATAATTTCCGAATTTAGCTCATCTTTGAATAATCCTGGGACCTTTTTGTGGACTCGCGGCATTTGGTAAATGTTGTCTTCGGGGTAATCACTTGTATCATATCGCTCCAAGTTTTCCTTCATATCGGCATAAAAGTCGTCGGTACGAACATCTAATACGAAACTATCCGTATCTGTATAGGCAAGACATATGTTTTTGCCATACTTTTTCTTCAGGAAATTGTAATAAAACTCGTACATGACAACTTTTGATATGTCTAAAATTGCCATGCCAACAGAGACTGGTTTGTTCATGAGGACACTGGTTTTCGACAATTCGATTGCAGCCAAATTATCACCGAAAATTGTACGCCTCTTGAAATTTGGTTTGGCAATCAGCTTGCCAGCACCGCATCTCCCTTCCCATTTTGTGGCCAAACGGATGTCAACACGTGATCTCACATTCTCCATCGATTTCCCGAAAATGGCGTTGTTCATTAATTTGCACAGATTCTTCTCGAAATCGTTGTTAGCCTTGGATCGCATGTTGGTATTCAAATCAATATATGATTTCAACCAAGCGCTTTGTCTAAATTCCAATACACGATGCACTTTCTTCAGAATCAACCCATGTTGTAGCGCCAATTTCAACATTCTGTAATGGATAACATAGTTCTTTTTGTCGAATAGCGTTAGTAGCAGTTTCTTCACGTTGGTTGTATTTGGCGCAAACATACTTTCTGCACAAAATGGATAGTCGTTATGCCAATCGTGGAGATTCTCTGGATAATCCAAATCAACTTCCAGCATGTAGCCATGGTCGGCGTCATCGCTAAGATTCAAAATTTGTTCGGCATTGAATCGTTCTTTCATGGCCCATCGGAAGTCGCGAATTGGAAGATGCTGCATCATCGAATACCCATATAGGTTGTTGCAATCAACGTAGATAATATAGTTGGAGTCTTTATTTTCATCGAATGATTCCATGTACTTGTTGTTTGCCTCGGCATACCGTTTACTGCATTGACTTATTCCGCCACGTATACCACGTTCGATGAACATGAGCATATCAATATCTTTTATGAGCTCTAGATCAACTTTCGTGTACCTCAGCATTGCGTCAAATGAAAGCCCCGGTGCTGTGTAGTAGTTGGCAGGATCTAATCCGTAAATTTGCTGGCAAGTCTCTCGGAAATTCTCGAAGACAGTTGCCAACAGGCATACATCGACACGCAAGTACAGATCTGCATATTCGCCAAGAGTTTTCATGTTGAATTTTTCCCATATTTCGGTGGCAAATTTGTAGTCTTTATCGGAAATGTGCTCATTTGTGAGCGAACTCCAAAATGCTTCTTTCGGTGGCAGCGCAGTTTCCTCCAGTTTTTCCCAAGAGTCGACGTAATCGTAGCAAAAAACGCCCTTGCGCTCCAATAAACGTAGGTGATGTTCACTAAGGCCCTTGCATTCATTTCGAAGAATGACTTTTTTTTCGGACGGTATCAATGACGACAAGTAATCGAGTGATGAGGCCATGAACCGGAATGAATCGATAAACTTGTATTTGATGTTGGTTTTGAATGAGCTCGTGCTTCCCGCAACAGTTTTTGTAAATGAAATGTATTTTTCGGAATTGATTGCGATGATTTTTAGCTCACCTTCAAACCCGGACGCAAGCTTCCGTATGAGAAAATGTGAGTCGTAGTGTGTAAGGTTATGGAAAACGACCGGGATTGTACGATTTTCTTGAAATTTCAAATTGCAAGTCTGATGTGCTGCTCCCCGATATTTTCCTGTAAAGTGACAATGGTCCCTCACAGGGATGTCTTTCGAGCTCAGAACACCCTCATAAATGTGACATACGGTTGCCAATTTGAAGTTTTCCTCTTCTTCAAGTGTCATGTTGATAGGTACAATGTTATCAAAAGCGCGCGCAAAGAATGTTGCAGCATCATGCAGTTCGTTGACAAACCATTCAATGCAATCCGGACCGCGTTTCGATCTGTAATATGACTTGGTCTCATCATATGCACATTTAAAGTAATAACCGATGCTATATACCTCATGTTGCTGATAAGCAACGGTGGCATCGCTCTTACAAAACTCCTCCGTAGGTTTCCTCAAGAGCGCCCTTACATCAGCATATATAATGAATGGCGATTTTAATTGATTTTGCACATTCTTAAATAAAATGTTCGATTGACACTGACACGACAAATCGATCGTCACTTGTGCGACAAAAATAATCAATTACAATTTTTTCACACATTTTTACAAATTTTTGATTATATAACTACGTTCGCTCGCATTTTTTGAGATTTGGTTCTAATTTTGTCACAATGAGAGAAGCAAATCATGGCACCACAATCGAAACAAGCATTGAATGGTTGACTGACATTGGATACACAGACAATGATGAATTCAATCAATCGTACGTTGAAGATTTGGAAGCGAGAATTGAATGGTTGTGCAATCTACTATTTAAGTCATTTGAGGATGAAAATTTGAAAATACTCGTAGCGACATTCGAAGCAGATGAAGATGCTGTTGAATTGAACAATCAAATAATCGCGGAAGTAGAGGATACATATATGGCCAAAAAAGCAAGATTGGTACGAAATTTAAACAATTTGTAAAATTCTCCGACCGTAGCTGCTACGCTTACTTCACCTGTGTCGCCAAATGCGCCTCCGGCGAATGATGCGTGTGCTGCAAATATCAAACAAGTTTTCAAAGCGGCCACTGCTAATGCTAACCAAGTAACCGATGCAGGTACTACCGCTACAAATTAAGCCGCTGGTACAAACATTTTCTATAAAAAAATACATAAAATGACAATGATCAGCGGCCAATTTCTGATAATCGTTCCTAAAGTATGCCAACAACGTTTCAGACTGCAACTTCAGTTCTGAATCGTGGTCGTACTGTTCAAACTACCGGTAATAATGATGGCTCGTTGGTTACTCTAAACAATCGTGCTGCAATTCGATGGTCCGACATCGATCTACATCCATTGACGTACATCAACTGGCTTATGATTGACTCCACAAACATGACCAAATTTCAACGGTAATACGGCATAGCGACCCAATTTTCGTTACACATGTATTCGGTTGGTGCACAATGATCCGAATCTGTCCCCATTTGTCAAGTTCAGCGCCTTATCGAGTCATCTATTGGGTGAACAAATGAATTTTAAAGGATTTACAAGAGATGGCGTTACTAGTACTATATCGCATCGGGGAATCTTGTAACTATCTTCATGTCAAAGCATCATCATTACTCATCACTTTTCAGAATCTGTCATTTCACCGAAGTGTAAACAACATAGTTTTTGTGTGCCCCGAATATGTCAACTTTTGTTCCATCAAAACACAATTTGCGGGAAGGATTACTTCTTTGCTTTCATTTGAAGAAATCTGCAGCTGAAAGTCGTCGTGTGCTGCAGGAAGCTTATGGGGATCATGCTCCATCGATTTCCACTTGTGAGTACTGGTTTAGACGATTTAAAAGTGGTGATTTTGATACGAACGACAAAGAGCGTCCGGGAGGCCCACAAAAGTTTGAAGATGTTGAGTTGGAGGAATTACTCGAGCAAGATTCATGTCAAACGCAAGAAGAACTTGCAGAATCATTGGGAGTTACTCAACAAGCTATTTCGTATGTATACTACTGAAGAAAGCCAAAAGTTATTCATTCAGATCGTGGGGGCGAATATAAATTTCATAGTCGGTTGTGTGCGCGTGTGGTGGGGGATGATATTTTCTGTATAAATACGCGATGTATTTTGTACATCAAATCAGTTCGAGTCGAACCTTCTTCAAATAATTTTGAAACAAGTCTCATCACAATTAAATACTATTCGAAAATGGAATCATTCGCAGTTCTTAAAAACGCCTGCTTAAACAAACCATTCGTTTCCTTCGACAATTTACCTGTTGGAGAATATCACGTCGTCGAGTTCGCCATTGTCAGCACACCTTTAGGCATGCGGCTAAGAGTCGATTTGGGTGATAAAGTCGTCCTTTTGCCAGAGCGTTTCTCCAAACACTTGACCGAGGAGATGATTGCCGATCTGAACAAACATCAAGGCATGTGGTTTTGCTACATGGGAAAGGACAGGAGCAACCATAACAAACTCATTGTTGACTTCAAGACGATTGACACCACCGATGCTGACTTTGATACAATGGAAATCTTTGCATCCAATCTTGAGAATTGATGTCTAAGCAATATACATAATTAATTATTTACAAAATAAAAATGTATCCGATTGCATCATTCTATCTTTTTTCAATAAAGATTTCGATTCCATTACACTACCCATAACACATATTGTTTTCATTCAAAAATGCATCCCTAAAGAATTTTTCAGGTATGTGTCAACAGAAGGTTACGTATCATATTAATTAGTTTGTTCAATGACCATCTGCACCGAAAGGTAAACAATGCAGATGTTACCGCATCCTTCCGAATCAATGAAAGAATGCCACTTTTCCTTTTTTTTCTTTCCTTTTTCTTTCACTGCCATCCCTCTAGATTTTCGTTTTTTCAGGTATATTTCACGATTTTGGTCGTTGACCAAATTCACTAGACTTTTTTTTTCAGGTATATTACATGATTTTTGTTATTTGCGTATTGTTTTCATTCAAAAAAGCATCCCTCAAGAATTTTTCAGGTGTGAGCCAACAAAAGGCAACGAATCGTATAAATTAATTTGTTCAATGACCATCTGCACCGAAAAGTAAACAATGCCGATGTTACCGCATCCTTCCGAATCAATGAAAAAATGCCACTTTTCCTTTTTTTTTATTTCTTTCCTTTTTCTTTCACTGCCATCCCACTAGATTTTCGTTTTTCAGGTATAATGCACGATTTTGGTCGTTGTCCAAATTCACTATTTTTTTTTTGCAGGTATATTACATGATTTTTGTTATTTGCGCGTCTGCATAGGAATGTATAAACAATGACAAAATGCAGCGTGGGAAAAAAAATTGATTCTCAACAATCGATTATGCAATATCATGTACAACAAAGGATCACACGTAAACACGTGATCGCATGTAAACAAAGGTTCACAGGTAAACAAGTGATCGCATGTAAACAAAGGTTCACAGGTAAACAAAGATCACAGGTACCAAAAGGCACATGAAAACGACCTTGTTCTCAAAAGGTCATATGAGGTCAAAGTGGCTCAGAACTCTCTTTTTCTATCTACTTTTGTCGTAGTCTTTCATTGTTCGATACTCAGAAATGTCTTCTCTAGACCGTGTTTGACACACACTTTTAGATAACTTGCAAATTCGACAATAGTTGGTTGGTTGGAATCCTTCACCTTCTCATGCTGTTTATTTTCGATGTAAATGTCATAAGAAATGATTCCATATCACGGTTTATTTTATCGTCTTGAACATCGGCATTGCTTTTGAATTTGATTTCGTTGGACATGTAATCGGTTCTTCGATCGGTTTCAAATCCTGGATTCCCGTCCACAATTATCCCATTATCATTTGAATCTGTTTGAACCTAAAAGTGAACAAATTGTAATCGAATTTTATACACACTATTGCTTTTTTGTCAGACTTGTTGGCAATATGCTGACTATTTTAACATGGACTCAGCACAATCGTTAAAAACCGTGTGATCAATCAGCTGTCATATTCATCTGTGTCCTTACACGTTGACTTAGCGCTGTAATTTTAAATTGAATTAAAAATATTAGATCACCGTTTTAAAAACTAAAAATTTGTGAATATCACTTTAAAGTGCTATCAAACTGAAATTCACTGCTATATTTCTCCGCCATTGACATTTTGCTTGTAATTTAGTGCATTTTTGTGAATCATTTTATTGTTGTTGTCGGCTTCACTACAATGGGTGCAGACAATCACATTTGCAATAGACAAGAGTGCCCGCCGAAAAATGTTAGTGGACCAAAAATAAACTGTGTAAAATGCCAGAAAACTTGTTTTTTACTGTGTTATGGATTTAAAAAATGTGGCAATAGTTTCGTCAAAGTGAAATTGATATCAAATTCATTCATTGCATTGGATCCAAATTCACTCTGTTTCACATGTGCAATGTGCGATGCTGTATTTTTGGATGACGCTGCGAATTCAATGACAGATAGCATAAATGTCAGCAAATTGAACAGCGTTCCCCAGTCAACACCAACGATACCGAACCCAGTCGGCAATTCTGAATTGAAGAAAGAATTGACCATAAAGCGGCAGTAAATAAGGTACAATCAATGATTCAAACGCAAAATATTGACATCGTTGAAATTAAATCGCATACATCATCAATTAACACTGAAATAAAAGCGATTATATCGTCAAGTATGCCCAATAATCCGTCGAAAACGCCAATTTCAAATTTGAATCTGCCACAGACACCGACATTGGCTAATATAATTCGCCAACAACATAATGAAAATCGCCGCCTTCCGACTGCCAAACGTCGCCTCCAACCGTCCATTTCACCAGCCCCCCCAAAGTTAAATTTGCCACCACCCAAAATGGGTACCCGTTCCGCCGCAACTAGCTTGAAAGTTGCACCTGCACCACCACCAAAGCCAATTAAACCGAAATTTGACCGTGCAATTCATGTTTCACGCATCGAAAAGTCAGTAACTGTCGGCACAGTCACCGAATTTATTGCCGAAAATGCCAAACTCAAACCAAACGTTGACTTCAAATGCACGCTGCTCGTTAAAAAAGAACAGGATGTGAGTACTCTGTCATTCGTTTCTTTTAAAATTGACGTTATGGGTGACAAATTTGAACGTTTAATGGATGTTGATTTCTGGCCAAGTGGATCGATGATTCGTGAATTCATCAAACAGGACCGTCCAAAATCGACTTTAGGTGATATTTTGAGCAAAGAGTCAGCCAATGATATGTCATCACAACCGAGCAAACAATCAAAACCGATAGAAAAAAACGAGACAACAACAACGATCAACCAACCCGAATCCATGGATACAGATCCTGCCCAACAACCCGCCACCACCAGCAATTAATAACGAAATTCAAACCAACAAACCCCCAAATCACGTAAATGTGAACAATTTCCAAGTAAGTTCACCAAGCCTGATCGATATCTATTATCAAAATTCCCGTGGACTTCGAACAAAACAAATGGAATTCTTTGCCAATTCGTCATCGTTTGGTTACTCCATCATTGCCTTGACTGAGACATGGCTAAACTCGTCATTCTTTTCCGCCGAATACTTCGATAGCACGTATATCGTGTATCGCACAGATCGTGAGAAAACTGGATCAGCCACTATTATGGGCGGCGGTACGCTTATAGCTGTACGTAACACCCTCACAGCTATTTCTATCACGTTTAATGATTCAAATGACACCGAGTACACTTGTGTAAAAGTGAGCATCAATTCTCGATCAAGTTTGTTCATTTACGTAGCGTACATACCACCTTCATCACCAAGGGAATTGTATCTGAAGCATCTAAATGCCATCAAATCGATCCATCTTAACCCATCTGACAGCATTTTCGTATTAGGTGATTTCAACATTCCCCATGTAGATTGGGTTCTACCAAATGAGAACTTCGATGACGACATCAATGTCATGCTTCCAACTAACGTTTCACCGCCATTTGCTGCTGAATTTTTGAACGAAATTCTCAGCTTAGGATACAATCAGGTCAATGATATCGCCAATGACTTGGATAGATTGCTTGATTTGGCATTTACCACCGAGTTTTTAAATGTTGAAGTGGCAAAGCCCAGACCGCTGTCAAAGATTGATTCCAGCCACCCACCGCTCCTGTTCAATTACCAATGTCAACTTGATCTACGCAAATCAATGTCAACCGCTCATCGCCCAAATTTCAACCGTGCCGATTACATCGGAATGTGCAATTTCTTCAATCATTCAAGAATTGTCGATAGATTTATTGGGAAGTCGTTGGACCAAAAAGTGCAGACTTTGCATGAAGTAATCAATAAGGGGATCTCATTATATACACCATTGTATACTGCTAAGCGCTACAAGAATCCATGGTGGAACAAAGAGCTTCAATCGTTGAAAAACAAAAGGAACAAAGAATGGAAACGATCTATTGCCACAGGTGACAAAACGCAATACAACTTTATCTTTGCTCAATTTGATGCATTAAACTCGTCATCGTATCAACGTTATCGAAGAAATTTGGAGTCATCGCTCAAATCTAACCCATCATCGTTTTGGAAGTTCGTCAACTCTAAACGTATCAATGATTCATTGCCAAAATTACTGCACTATGCATCGCGTTCTTCAACACTTACGATAGAACAGATTTCAATGTTTGCTGAATTTTTCAACGACAATTTTTCAGCACGCTCAACTACAACAACATTTTCAGCTCAGCAAACTAATTTTGTCAATAATGAGATATTTTCCCTCAACGAGTTTTTCGTCTTCGACCAGTTGATGAAAATTAAGACGAACACAAGTGCGGGGCCAGATGGTATCCACCCACTGGTGTTGAAAAATTGTGCATCCATATTGTTTGAGCCACTTTCGCTCATTTTCAGCGAATCTCTCGAGACAGCAAATTTTCCTGATGTTTGGAAAAGATACTCCGTCACCCCGATCTTCAAAAGTGGTGCCAAATCAAATGTCTCAAACTACAGAGGCATAGCCAAATTGCCAACGATTGCAAAGTTTTTTGAGCACTGCGTCATTTTTTCATCTGATCAACTACGTCTCACCAAGTATTTCACCACACCAACATGGCTTTATGAAAAACCGCTCAACAACAACGAATTTAATGGAGTTCCTTCATTACTCGTTTAATGGTCTAAATGCAGCTGGGCAAGTTGATGTCATCTATCTCGACTTCAGAAAGGCTTTTGACAAAGTTAATCATGACATTCTACTTCGAAAATTAGCAGCATTTCCGATCCCAGCCAATATTGTCAAATGGCTTGAATCATATCTGTCGAATCGTCAACAATATGTCAAACTTGGAGATCATGAGTCCTCGGATTTTACAAATAATTCCGGAGTACCTCAAGGAAGTCACATTGGCCCCACTTTGTTCCTGCTTTTCATCAACGATTTACCATCCTCGATCACAAATGAGGTATTCATTTCAATGTTTGCCGATAACATTAGAATAGCCAAATCAATAAATAGCCAAAATGATTCAATGGAACTGCAATCTTCAATAAATTGTCTTCGAAATTGGTGCGACTCAAACGACTTGCACCTAAACGGTAACAAATGCTCGGTACTGTCACTCCATCGAGGTAGAGTAGCACCCCAACCAACCTACTTTTATGGCGACCATAAATTCTCAAATTCAAGTGAACAACGTGACCTGGGTGTCATAATTGACAGCAAGCTCAACTTTAGAGCTCACACTGACTTGATCATTTCAAAATCAAATGCTGCCTTAGGCTTCGTCAAACGTTTTTGTCACGAAATAAATGACCAAACAACGCTCAAAGCAATCTACTCCGCGTTTGTTCAAACAAAACTCGACTACTGCAGCTCATTATGGCTAACGATACCACCCACACGATCAGATATAATTGAAAGAGTTCTACGACAATTCACAATGTATGCGCTCAGAGAATACCCGAATGTGAATAATAACTACCAAATCTCATCTTATGATGAGCGATTGAAGGAATTAAATATGATTAAACTTGCTCGTCGCAGAATAAATTATGCAATATTATTTTTGTACGATTTGTTAAATGATAAGATACATTGTCCATATGTCAGAAATTTGATCACAATTAACCAGAACACCCGCAATTTTAGAAATGCTGAACGGTTTAAGATTTCAGACAGCAATTTAAGTAGAATGCCAAATGTACCAATTACTATGATGTGTAAATATGCAAACCTAGTCAAGGATGTATTTAATAATTCTTCAAATCGAAATATTTTTAAGGAAAGGTTGTTCAAGCTGGATGATACCCTGTTCAACACGTAAGAGGTTGTAAATGCTATATATAAGGCATTCAGCCAGTTCTTTTTGGCGATGAAAAAATAAATAAATAAATAAATAAATGTAAATTTGATTTAAAATATTTAAAAATTGAATACCTCTTGAACTATGTCAATTTGTGTTTCACATTGCGGTTCATTTATATCGAGTGACGTAATATGTTGCTCAATTTCTGAAATACGTTTCAAATTCAAACAAGTTTTTGCATGTCTTTTGAACGCATCAAACGTTCGCACACTTTTATTAGACGATAGCTTTTCTTTAAAATTAACCGGACATTTCATATCCTGAGCATTATTTCTTTTTTGTGGATTTTTTTTAAATGTTTGGTGAGATCGTCGATGAGAGAAAAGTTTCGAAAACAATGAAAACATATAAAATCCATCTTTGTACGAAATGTATTGTTTTCTTTCTAAAATGACAAGTTGACAAGTGTAAAACATTAATGTGTCAGAACTATAGGGAAAATTAATAAGATATTTAACTACTATAGTGAAATGATATAAAGCCGATTACTATAGGGCATTTTAATAATAGATGGCGCTGTATTTCGGTGTGTGCGTGGTCTTTTCGCGGTCAAAACGAAAAATTTGTATGGCGACTGTCTCAAGTTCACATTGTATCGTAATGAAACTTTCAGTAAATTATTTTTTTATAATAAATGAGTCATGCGAAATTTCAAGTCATTCCGATGAGATTTAGGACAACCCCCCCTGCAAAATTTCGGATTTTCGGGGTCTTTTCGAGGTCAAAACTGAAAATTTGTATGGTGACTCTCTTAAGTTCACCTTTATGAAATAAATAAGTCACGCAAAATTTCAAATCATTTTGATGAGGTTTAAGACTCCCTCCCTACAAAATTTTCAATTTTCGTAGCCAAAATTCAAATTTTGTCATTAAATTGATGAAGTATTTGTGTTTTTCCAATCTGTTTCTTTTCATCAATTTGAATGCTCATTAACTTTTTAACGAAAGTTATACATAACATAAATGTGGAACCATATCTATCGTTGGCATGAATAAAAGTTTCAGATCAGAGTGAACTAATTCGTAATTGTTGTTACCAATTCAAAACCAGCGAACGTTAGTTGAAGTAAAAATTAGGAACTGAGATGTATATTTATCAAGTTTTTTTTTTATTAAAATTTAAATTCAAATTATATGATGTGTAATAACTTGAAATTTTCTGTGATTTATTCTCAAAGTTGCATGATGATTCGATGAGAAATCAACATAAATCCAATACAAATGCGTAGCAATCAATGAAAAACGCATAAGATCGAACAATTTCGGGAAATGTGCGGAAAAGTTAGTTTTACGTACGTAAGACCATTTATTATTATGTGCAACGCCAAGATTTACATTCCATCAGATTCGAGAGCTTGTGATCTTCATTTGGATCGTTGCAATGAAATTCAGTTAACTGTCAACAGGTGATTCGAATATATTTATCAAAATAATACAAATGTCAGGTGTTGCTTTATTCAGCATTTAAATACCGATCGTCTCAAACTTGAACTGTCACATTCAGTGACAGCTGAATGAATGTATACAATATTGAACGTTTATCTGTCATGGTTCCGAAACACTCCAATCATCTCTAAATTTTAATAAAAAAACGAATAAACATCTCAGTTTCTAATTTTAACTTCAACGTTCTCTATTTCGGAATTGGTAATAACAATTACGAATTAGTTCACTCTGATGTGAACTTTCAATTCATGCCAACGATAGATATGATTCCACAATCCACATTTATGTTATGTATAACTTTCGTTAAAAAGTTGATGAGCATTCAAATTGATGAAAAAAACACAGATTAGAAAATCACAAATACTTCATTCAATTTGATGACAAAATTTGAATTTTGACACCAAAACTTGAAAATTTTGTAGGGAGGTAGACTTAAATCTCGTCGGAATGACTTGAAATATTGCATAACTTATTTTTTTCATGAAAAAGTTATATTCCCAATTCGTTACAATGTGAACTTGAAATAGTCGCCATACAAATTTTCATACATTGAAATACGCGTGAATATTATTGAAAAAATATTTCACTTATTCAGTGGATAAGCATGCGGGTCACTCATTTAGTGAGAGAGTCGCATACAGACGTGAAGAAGGAAAACGAAAGAGACGCGCGTAATGCCGTACGAGCGAACGATGTAGTGTGCATACATTTCGTCACTCAGTCGTTGGAAAACGAACATAAACACATACGCAATGTAACATTGTGTTGGGATTCGTGGTCCAACGACGAAGTGGATACGCTTGCGCTATATCGTTAGCACGTATAGAGTTGCGCGCTTCTCTTTCGCTTTGCTTCGCATATGTATCGTATAGCATTGTATTGTATTGCTTCTGTAAAGAAAAATTGGTCAAAAATCGACAACAAAGATACACCGAACAAATTCAAATTCCACTTGCTTGACTATTTTTTATAAGAATAACTGATTTATTAACGTTTGTTTTATTTTTCATATGGTTAATCATTTTTGTTTTGTTTGTTTAAGTTAAAAGGAAGTTTTTCGAGCTGATTATATCTATGATTAAAATGAAATTGAGAATTGAAGCAAGAAAAGAAAATGAAAAAAAAAACTGTAGAAAGCGAACGCTATTGCCAAAGGGAATGAACCTAATTTGAATGGATTGTCTCGGGCGGAGTGGCGATACCTTTTATCCCAAAGAGCTGTTCTTGTTTGACCATTTGAAGGTTCATCCGAATGCATTTGCTATTCATGGATTGAAATCGTTGCGACGAAGCCCATCGATAGCCGAATCCAAAACGTTATCGAATGCAACTGAACGATTCTCGTCTCCAAAAACGCGCCATTCGTACAAGTCTATTGAGAAAAAGGATTGAAATAATAAATATTCGGCAAATTGGTAACAATTTATGATTGTTGTGTCTACTTTTGATGAGTTGCAAAAGCCCATCCTCGATCTTTTCCTTTCCTTTGATTGCATCCAAGGTGCAAAAGCCGACCAGCAATGCCTTTAGAAAAAGCATATCGAAACGTTCGCCCGATTTTTTTTTGTTCATTTTGACCAAGCCACTGACAGCTTGAGCCCGTAACCAAACTTCTTTGAAGCCGTCACCATTTGTGACCATAAATGCGCGGTCTCCATTCACCTGAACACAGAAATATGTTATAATTCTATGAATAAAACTTGATGGTACACAAATTGGAATTTAAAAATATTAAAATGCATACATTTGCCTTAAATGCCACAAAAAACATCGTTGGCTTTGGTTTCGTATTTTGGTTCACATTGAATGGCTCGCAATTGTTGGCCCGGAATATGTAGGTATTCAAGATCCTCATCGATGACGGCATTTTCCCCGTTCAATAGAACCTCTTGCACATTCGCAGCAATTTGTGCATTGCGTGCCTCCTCATTATTTCGCTCGGTTTGATTGTCAACGGCTTCCGCATCAGTCTCAACGTTTGCAGCTTTGTTTTGACCGCTATCATTGCCAGCAACAGTTTCATTTCCTACCAAATTTTCAGCAATACCTTGAGTTTCAGCCACGTATTCGGCGTTTGATTCATTTGCTGAACCGTTTGCACCGAGAGAGTTTGCGAGTGGATCGACTGCATTATCCTCGAATAAATTACCAAAAGCAGCCAGATCGTCAGCTGAAATTCTAGGCTTCACATCACTTTGTGATGAAACAATGGCTGTTGCGGAAACATTCACGAAAAGTGTATGATTGACCTCTTCGTTCTCGTCCTGCTCATTCCGTGTACCTTCTCCTTCTTCGTTTTGCTCATTCGTTCCCTCTACTACGTCGTTTGAGGAATTGGCCGTTCAAAAAGACGATTCGGATTGTAAAGAGCCGGCAGCTGACGCCGTAACCGAGTCGCTCGTTCCATTGCACTTTCAAATGTATCTATTTTGCACATGAAACATGAAATAATTGTTTTTTTCTTTTTGTCTTCGTTTGAATCATATTGAAATAAAAATGAAAAATGTATTTACCTTCGAAACTGATCATTCTGCCAATGAAACACGTTTCTGTGTATTCGTTAGGCAATGGATATACAATCGAAATTGGTAGATTAAAATCGGGAGCATACGGCTCAACAACTTCGTTTCTTTCGAGTTTTTCGAAAACATCGACCGAAAAATAAATCAATCGATTCTGGTTTCGATTGACACCAATGTTTTTCAATGCGCGTTCATTCAACTGAGAAATAAATTGCTCCGGCACTACGGTGTATTCATCAGCTTCTTTTAAATAGATCACCACTAACATGTTTTTTGGCTCAGGCTGTTTTATGAAAATTTCTCACACAAAACTGTTATTTCACAATTATCGGTAATTTCAGAGTGTTTGTCCTGTTGACGGAAAGAAAGTAGAGTAATGCGCTTTTAAGAGCTACGTTGTGTGTGTGTGTGTGTGTGTGTGTGTGTGTGTGTGTGTGTTTGAAAAGTGTACAAGTGTACATCCTTGTCTCTCTAAAAGAATAGCATTTTGTGAGTGAGTGACAATGATGCTAATTTTCCAATCGATCACAAAGACAATAGAAATATTGATACACACTTAGAGCCATCGCTATTACAATTGAGCATAAGCGGATTTGGCGCCAATCTTTCTGCAAATCTCATAATTGGGGCTGTCTTTCGGTGTGACTGAAGCAAAATGGAAAATGAACTAATACAACAAAAAAAAGTTAATTTAACACAATGTGCGCGTCACTATTACACAGGAGAACCACAAAATGGTGATAAAAAGATGTACAAGTGTACTGTCTGTAAGACAACAATAAACGGAACTAGTGGAAGCAATTTGGTTTCGCATTTAAAAAAAAACAAGGAAATATTCACAAAACTATCCGAATGTGAATCGATCGAAGAAAAACGACTAAGTCTATTATAAGGCTGCGTCGAATACATTGCAATTGATGGTCATCCGTTTCATGATATCAATAAGCCCGGATTTTTAAGTTTAATTGCGGAAAAATTGAATGACCTATCAGAAGCTGGCCAAGCTATAAATGTGACCGATCCACATTTTCCAGAAATTAAGGACATGGTACGTTATGTCTCAGAATTAATGCAACAAAAAATTCGTAATGAAATTCGTGGCCGGCCAATTTCTTTGATGGTTGACATCACAACCAAAAGACGCCGCTCAATACTGGGGGTTAGCGTACAATTTCTCGTTAATGGAGAGCACGTAATTCGGTCGATGGGAATGTTGCAACTCACCGGATCACATACTGATGAGTATTTAGCGAAAGTCATTTGTGATTTAATGCAGCTGTATGGCGTCAAAACCGAACAAAGAATCTCCATCACCACCGACAACGGTGCGAATGTCATCAAGATGGTTAGAGATGTGGCCGAACAGATGGAAGTGCTAGAGAGCACTCATCATGAATGTACCGAAGCCGTTACAGATGATGCAGAAATAGCAAACTATCTAGATAGTGTTCCAGATTATTCCGACGTGGAAGCGCTGAACCTCATTTTCGATGGCGATAGCGACGACGAAGAGGTAGAAGAAACGATTTCGGCCCAGCATGACAATTTGCTCCATTCAATAATGTCAAATATTCACATGAGAAATGGCCCCATTTTTGAAGTGAAAAATGTGCGATGTGCAGCTCACACTCTTCAATTGTGTACAACTTCCGCATTGAGCAACCTTTCGAATTCGAATAAAAATGTAATTGCACTATGTCGGCGAATCGCAAAAACAATGCGTCTACATTCAACGATCAATGAACTTGGGGTGGAGGGAATAAAATACAGTATTCCTCGTCTCGACGTTGAAACCCGTTGGTCCCCGAAATACAGCATGGTACATTTTTTTTGTTCACTAAAAAATGTGTAGTTTATGTTTTTATTGCTGTATAAAAAGTCAACTATTTACTATGAATTTGTATATTTGCCTCATAACATCGCTTCTTAATTCCATTGTTTACAGCTGTTGGACGTTCACAAAAACAAACATGTTGTTGAACATTTTGCACGAAAAGAAGTGAAGCTATTTAAAATGATGCTACGTAAATGGATAACTCTGGAAGAGTTGATTCTTGTATTAGAAAAGCCATACGACGCAACAATTTTGCTTCAAAATCAACGCTTGACTCTATCAGATGTGTACGGAATATGGTCTATTTTGACCATACATTTGAAAGCGTGTGCATCAAATGAAGCATACAAAACACAATTGGTCCAGAAACTGATGCTTGCTTTAGAAACAAAAAAGCATATAGTTTTTTGAAAATCCAGAAATGAATTGTTGTATTTTCTTAGACACGCGTTTTCGTCACGTTCTGAGCCGAGAATGGTGCGAAGAAGCCAAAACACACATAATTCGTCTTTATACTCAACTCGATTCGTTACAAGAACCGAACAAATCAACAAATGAATCGAATGGACTACGATTCACGTTCGATGCACGCGCCTAATAGATTGATAAGCAGCCCAACGCTTGGGTGTAAGCGAATCACAGACAGGTGATCAACACATCAGCATTGAGGATGCCATTGATACATTTCAACCTGACTTAATGCCATGTGAGGATTCAGTTTTAGACTTTTGGAAAAAACAACAAAATTCAAAGCTGTACAATATATCCATCGCTCTGTAGTCTGTACTCTATCCCACCTACACAAGTGAAAATCGAGCAACATTTCTCGAGTGTGGGCCATGTGTTTACAGAGCGACGTTTTCGCTTATCGCTTATTGGTCAAACAAGAACAGCTCTTTGAGATAAAAGGTATCGCCACTCCGCCCGAGACAATCCATTCAAATTAGGTTCATTCCCTTTGGCAATAGCGTTCGCTTTCTACAGTTTTTTTTTTTCATTTTATTTTCTTGCTTCAATTCTCAATTTCATTTTAATCATAGATATAATCAGCTCGAAAAACTTCCTTTTAACCTAAACAAACAAAACAAAAATGATTAACCATATGAAAAATAAAACAAACGTTAATAAATCAGTTATTCTTATAAAAAATAGTCAAGCAAGTGGAATTTGAATTTGTTCGGTGTATCTTTGTTGTCGATTTTTGACCAATTTTTCTTTACAGAAGCAATACAATACAATGCTATACGATACATATGCGAAGCAAAGCGAAAGAGAAGCGCGCAACTCTATACGTGCTAACGATATAGCGCAAGCGTATCCACTTCGTCGTTGGACCACGAATCCCAACACAATGTTACATTGCGTATGTGTTTATGTTCGTTTTCCAACGACTGAGTGACGAAATGTATGCACACTACATCGTTCGCTCGTACGGCGTTACGCGCGTCTCTTTCGTTTTCCTTCTTCACGTCTGTATGCGACTCACTCACTAAATGAGTGACCCGCATGCGGTGCCGAACCTGGAATTTTGACGCCCCGGGCAAGGTCTAATTTGGCTGCCCCAAAATATATATTAAGAAAAAAATTCGAATTTTTCATCAAAGACTTTATTCATTTTTATTGATACAAATTTAAAAGATTTAAAATGAAATGCGACGTGTTTTCATTTGTGCAAATTTTAGAGCAATTTCATCTTCATAAATTCCATCAAGAAAATCTTTTTCAATTGAAATTATTGCCAAACTGTTTAATCGTTCTTGTGACATTGTTGTTCGAAGATATATTTTAATTAACTTCAGTTTCGAAAAGCTACCTTCACCATGGGCTATACTAACCGGAAGCGTTAAAAAGATTTTAAAAGATGTTACTAGGTTTGGATACAGTTCGAGAAAATCAAGTGAAGCTAAATAATTTAAAATTGCAAGTGGACTGAAATCAGAAACTACTGAAATTTGACGGAAAATATTGATTTCGTTAAAAAGATCTTCAGCAATGATGTTTCTTTCCACTTCGTTTGTATCAGGAATCATCGATGTTAATACTTTTTCGAGTTGTTGACAGTCCTTCAGTTCGATTTGATTTGAAATATCGCAAAGAAAACCAAAATTGCTATTTAATTGTTCATACTGCTCAAAGCGTTCAACAAGCGAATCTATAGCAACGTCAATTACGTGTAAATAAAAGTCGGTCTTATACTGCAATTTTGGATCAACTGATGCAGCGTTTATTTGTTCAGATTTGTATCGACGGCTACGTAGATCCAAACCGGCACTTGGAGAAAAAACAACTTCAATATTCATTTGAGCGGCAATAGTTTTTGCTTTCTCATATAATTCATCATACAAAGAGTTGTTAGTGCGATGGTTTTCAAAATATTCACGCAATTTAGTGATATGATTTAAGCATGTAGAAGAATCCATTGAGTTCGACTGAAGCACCTTTGAAACTACGTTGACTCTGGAAAAGAATTCGTTCCAAACGACTGTTGATAACATAAATTTGAATTTGAAAATGCGTTTTCCAAGTTCGTTTGCTTTGAAATGTGTCTTTTTATCGTAGTCTGAACTTTCTGTTATTTCAATCAGTGCATCATAAATATTTGGTAGATTTGTATTTTAACAAGCCATTGCTCTTGCTCGACTGGACCAACGCGTGTCTGATGAATTCTTGTTGAGTTTATCCTCGTATCCCAATTGATACGGCAGTTTTGGAAGTAAGCAAAATGAAGTTACAAACGCGATGAATAAATTAAAACAATGTCTTTAATGTTCGCTCATTGGCTGTCGAAAGTCAAGTGTCACTCTTTTCATTTAAATGCAGCAGCCGAGTGACATACTGTGCACATATACTAATGTAAGACACACGAAGTGTCACCAAACTTTAACTAAACAACAATGAATGCGTTTCATTCCGCTTAACAATTCTTTAGAATAATTCCTTTGGAACTCGCTGCATGCTTTTGCAAAAGTGACCATCGTTTCGGTGAATCGGAAAAAAAATTGAAAAGGTCTTGAACAACTTTGAAAAATGATTGCACTTCATGACAACTTTTGGCGGTGTCGTTAATGTCGTGTATATGTGCATTCATTGTGGAGTCAAATTCTGCGAATGATTCAACAAGTTTCAAAAAATTGCCATTATTCGGTTCATATAATTTTTGTGAACCACCACGAAAAGCGACAGATTGACCTGCAAGAAATTTTATTGCTGCTACTATGCGTAAGAAAACTTGTTTCCAATGCTCAATTTCGTTTTGCAACATTTTTGATTGAAATGCATCTAATGTAGATGAATGAGTATGCCCAATCTGAAACTGTTTCCAGCTACTGAAAGCTAATGCATGAGGATGGCTTTTTTCATGCGAATCGAGTGTTTCATAGATGTGCTTCCAATCTTTGAATCCGATACCCGGCAATGTTAATTGTGTGTTGATTTTGCTGAAAAGAGTACAACAGAAGCAATACACTGAGTCGTATTGCACAGAATAAATGAGCCTAGAGCGTTTGACTTTGGTTCGATTTGCTGTAACTGAGAAATACATATTCACGGAAAAACATCGACCATTCGTTTTTGGAAATGTGTAATTCGGATCCAGTGCTGGTAAACATTTAGCTGAATCGACAATGTATTCACGAACTTTAGATGAAATAATTTTTGGCCATGTAGCAGGATCATTCACATCAATAATTTGCATGTTTTCAAACGTTTTGATTGGATTGTCAAGACTTTCGATCAATGTTTCCTCGCCTTTATCCTCATTGTGAGATATTTGCTCTCCTGTCACATTTTCAGATAATTGTTCTTCATTTTTAAAAACGGTCGCCGCTTCGGATGAAACATTTTCTTGGTTTTCGTTTGAGCTGCTGGGAATTTCATTTTGTTGATGTGGTCTTTGAAGCATACGCTTTAATGAATCACTCATAAATTTGTCTTCTTCATCTCGCCTTTTCTTCTGTTCACGATAAAAATGACCTGATTGTGTACGCTTATTTGGCTTTTTCTCTGACTTATCCCCGGTATTACTCATGTCAACCAATTGTAATCAAATAAATCGTTTAGCTTCAATGTGAATGATGCAATCGATATGAAATTTGGTTCAAAACTAATGAGAATATAAAAATAACAGCACTCCATAGTGCGGAATAATAAATCGAAGCGTCAATTTCAACGGCAAATTTATGTAAACAATGCTGAACACTAAGTTCTCATTTTTTTTATTGAGATTGTATTTAGTCTAACGATACATACGCTGTTGCCATTATCAGTATTCAATATTCGAAGAAATGTTTCAGTGACCGCCAGACTTTCTCACACTAATAAACTGCGTTACATATTTCTTGGAAGAGCGTGACAATAAACACAAGCAAACTGCTTCATTTCAACACACTGTGTTGTATAGTAGTTATGGAGAAACGAAATATACAGGAATTTTTCTTCGTAAGCAAACTGTATTATCTAAATACATTGACGCTGTGCAATTCGAATATGACCAATATTAAAAACCTATTCGTTTTTACTTGATAAGAAAAATATAGCACGCTATTGAATTTTGTTTCAAGCGCGGGAAAATCGACAAAATATGTGCTAGAACAAGGCTATTTTTTCAAATGATTTTTTTAGTAATATAAATTTTTGAAATTGGCAATTTCCCGGCTCGCCCGTACCCAGGTTCGGCACCGCCCGCATGCTTATCCACTGAATAAGTGAAATATTTTTTCAATAATATTCACGCGTAATTCAATGTATGCGAATTTTCCGTTTTGACCGCGAAAATACCCCGAAAATCGAGAATTTTGTAAGGAATTTTCCGTTTTGACCACGAAAATACCCCGAAAATCGAGAATTTTGTAAGGGAAGTAGTCCTAAATCTTATCGGAATGAATTGAAATTTATTATGACTTATTTTTTTCATAGAAAAATAATATTCTGAATGTTCCAATAGGAAACAATGTGAACTTAAGATAGTTGCCATACACATTTTCAGTTTTGACCTCAAGAAGACCACGAAAATCGAAAATTTTCCAAGGGAGGTAGTCCTCAATCTAATTGGAATGACTGGATATTTTGCATGACTAATTTTTTTTATAAAAAAATAATATTCTGAAAGTTTCATTATGATACAATGCGAACTAGACATAGTCCCCTGTAATCCTTTTCGTTTGTCACTTCACTTTGACTTTTGACACTGGCCATCTGCCAGTGTCGTTAATGACTTTTCTCAAGACGTCCCTATGTAGTAGTGTGTATATGTGTAGATTATTTCGGGACGCTCTTATGTATTAGTAATTTTGCGAGACCTCCAGCTCTAATGACTCTCTCTCTTACGATTGAACCATCGACCGAACAACGTCGCAATAATAAATCGAAAATACAAAATTGTTAAATAAAATCGACTTTTGAGTTTTATTTTAAATACTTCGGCCCCGTTTACATCTCAGAAGTGGGATATCACGCGAATAAAGTAATTTTGTGAAAAAAATAAATCATTTTTCGACGAATTAAATTTTTTTCTTTCGGTCAACTGTCATCACTGCTGTAAGTACAAAACATGGTGCGATTAACAAAAGCCGAATTGGTTGCTGCCTTAGAAAAAACCAACGTTGATGTTCCGCCTTCAGCCACACTTCGGCAACTCCGAAATTTATATGATGCCACCATCGAAGAATCTGATGCCGAATCACAAGACGATGCTGAAATTTCTCCTGCCAATATGACTGATGCCCCTCCGAATGCAACTGATGCCCATAAAAACCCGACGAATACGAATATTGAGCAACAAATCGCGTTACTTCGACAACAAAAGGAATTGTTACTTCTGCAAAATGAGGTTGCTAACCTACAAAAAAGCACGCAGTCCAACCTAACCTCACAACGCTTCGATATTAGTCACATCGCATCAATGATCAGTCCCTTCAGTGCCGACGACAATTATGATGTGCGCAAGTGGCTTGCTGACATTGAGGACGCCTTTGAAATCCTTATGTTCGACGACCGTGCAAAATTCGTAGCGACCCGCCGATTATTAAGTGGAACAGTCAAAGTGTTTGTGCGAACTGTGACAACTTATGAATATGAAGATTTGAAACAATTGCTGCTTGAAGAATTCGGTCGTGTCCATACGAACCAGGAAATTTATGCTCAACTTCGGAACAGACGCCTTCAGCCAAGTGAAAATGTGAAACGTTATGTCATCGAAGTGCAGGAAATTGCTATGCGAGCGAACATACCCGAATCAGAACTTGTGGATATCATCATCGATGGTTTGGGTGACGCAAGTGCAAATGTTGCCATGCTCTATGCCGCTTCAAATATTCGAGATCTCAAACGATTATTGGAACGCTATGAAACGTGCCCGAACTTCCTCTAGACCTGCTGTTGCTGCTCGAACTTCTGCTGCTGCTGCTGCCCCAATTCGTGTTCAAACAACTTCTGCCGGTGCCTCTTCCGAAAGATCTTCGTCCACTTCCGCCTCAACCACTGACGTCCGTTGTTTTAACTGCTCTCACTTCGGACATTATCAGAGCCAGTGCCCGAAGCCAAAACGACCTGAAGGCTCCTTCTTCCGGTGCGGACTAACCACACATGTGTACCGAGATTGTCACAGCCGTCCTTCGAGAACCGCTGTTGCTGCTGCTACCCCTGATGAACGAAATGATGGAAACGAGTCTGATGTCAGTGCTGAAACCGCTCTGCTTACCCAGAAGTTAGCTTCTTTACAAATGGTAAGTGTTGCCTTTGAAAAAAATGGAAATTGGAATTTTATGCTTTCACATGTGCGTTCTCTTTTTGATTCCGGTAGCCCTAGAAGCTTTATTTGTGAAACACTGGTGCCTACAATCAAATCAAAGCAGACTTTCTCTTCTGGATATTGTGATTTAACAATAATGACAATTCATCATAGGTTTATAATATTAAAGAGAAATAATTTCGTGTATCCGATGATCATTGGTCGTGACCTTCTGCCCAAATTTAATATTCACTTATGTTCTTTAAAAATCCGATATTCTAGAGGGAGACTTATGCGTTTAAATAAAGATTTGAAGCCAGTTAAAACACACGTGATTGCTACACTTCAGTCCCTTAACCTTTTGAAGAGTGGTTCAAGTACGCAAGTTATTAGAAAACATATTCCTACCTCAGCCAATATCACTGACTGTGCTTCGTTTGTAAATGTATCTGCTTCGAATAAGGAAACTGTGACTTCTGCCTGCCAACAGATTTGTGCTATTGAATTCGGTTCTTCTGATCTGTCCCTTGATATCAATCCGGTTTTAACTTATGAACAAACCAAAAGTATTTCATTAATCGTGCAAACTGATAACTTGAAATCCTCGGCCAGTGAAACCATAGATTCTTGCCATTCTGTAAAAATTAATTTAACCCATGACACACCTATTTCCTGCCGGCCTAGACGACTTTCGCATAAAGAACGAACTGAAGTCCGAGAAATTGTTGATGACTTGTTACAACGAAATATAATACGTCCTAGTAATTCTCCTTATGCTTCTGCATTCGTGCTGGTCCGGAAGGGCAATAAACTTCGTAAGTGTGTGGACTATCGCCCATTAAATAAAATCACTGTACGTGATAATTACCCTCTTCCGTTAATTGAAGATTGTATCGAACATCTGGGTGGGAAAAACTTCTTCACATTACTTGACCTTAAGAATGGCTTCCATCAATTGAAGATGCATGAAGATTCTATCAAATATACTGCATTTGTTACGCCTGATGGACAGTATGAATACAATTATATGCCCTTCGGCCTTAAGAACGCACCTGCCGAATTTCAGCGATATATTAATAATGTATTGAGAGAATTCATTGATACTTGTGAAATTGTCGTGTACTTAGACGATATTCTAATAGCTTCACGAACCTGGAGTGGACACTTGAGCACTATTTCTCTGGTTTTGAAAAAACTTAGTAGTTTTGGCCTAGAATTACAATTCAAGAAGTGCAAATTCACTTATTCCGAACTTGATTATTCGGGTTTCCGTGCTAACCCTGAAGGAATAAGACCCAGTGACAGTCACATTGAAACCATTAAAAATTACCCTATGCCATCCAATTTAAAACAAGTGCACACTTGTATGGGACTTTTTTCCTACTTCCGCCGCTCGTACCTTCCTTTTCCACTTTGGCCCGGCCACTTACAAATCTCCTACGCAAGAATGTTCCATTTGACTTTGATAAAAAGTGTGAAGAAACCTTCCATACCCTCCAAGAAAAACTTATGGAATCACCAGTTTTGGCCATTTACGACCCTAACCGAGAAACTGAATTACATTGTGACGCAAGTTCACATGGATTTGGAGCTGTGCTTCTTCAGAAACAGAATGATGGAAAATTTCACCCGATTGCCTATTTCTCAAAAACGACTTCTGATGCTGAATCTCAGCTACATAGCTACGAATTAGAAACCTTGGCCATTGTTTATGCACTTGAGCGCTTCCGAACTTATGTTGAGGGTATACCCTTCAAAATAGTTACCGATTGCGATTCTCTCGCCCGCACCCTTCAGAACCGTTCTGTTTCGGCTAAAATAGCTCGTTGGTCTTTATTACTTGAGAATTATGACTATACAGTTCAACACAGAGCTGGCACTTCCATGGGGCATGTCGATGCCTTAAGTCGTATGACAGCTGTTGTGTATAGTGAGGCCGATATTGATTTTCAATTGCAATTAACACAAAATCGTGACCCTGAAATTGAATCTATTAAATCAAAATTGGAACTTGGGCCCTATGCTGATTATGTATTACAAGATGGACTGGTTTTCCGAAAAAAATTCTGCCAACCGACTACAGCTTTATGTCCCTACAGAAATGATAAACCCGAGAAACATTGCTGCGTTATCAACTGCATTGGGACAAGTATGCGACAAGTATGCGATAGTATGCGTTAGCAGAAGCCTAGCCAACTTCACTCACATCTGTCATCTCAAAGACTCGTTTTGCCGCCTTTTCTCAGTCGTTTTCAGTATACAAAATGAATTAATAACCTAACCTCATAAAGTAGCCAAAATTTTCTTCAGCAAAGACGAAACAAAATTGCCGGATCTCACACTTCCAATGAAATATTTCGTCCAGAAAACATTGGATGCATGTTATTACGGATTTTGTGTTGGCAAATATGGTGAGTTTTACCCTTTTTCAATCTAATATCAGACAGAAACTTCTTTTGGTATAATGTATAAATTAATATTTTCCGATGTATTTAATTTTTTCTTTAATGAATAAAAGTAATCGATATGTATAAAAAATTACAACACTTATTGCAAAATTTTAGAAGATGAAAGTATCGCTGATCTTTTGGCAAATCGAAAAAGACGATGCTATCCAGTCAACTATAGATTGAACAAGAGACTCGAAGTAAATAAACGCGTAGTGGAATTTTTAGATTTGACCACACTAGATGAACAATCAACAGGCAATTCTGTTCCGACTAGCGTTTCCAGTTCAACAACGCCACCAAACATCAACACAAATACGATGCCAAGGTTTGTAAAATGTTGTAGTCCATTTTATTATGAATATATACAAATTGGCCAACATTTTTTTGTTCTATTGAAACTCAGTGCACAAATGGTGCCTTCTTCTCTGAACCAAAAACCACGAACCATCCAAATGAATTCATCTCTTAGTTTGGGCCAAGTGAAAGGTCAAAGTCAGGTTTCTGTATCGAAGAATGCGATCCCAGTTGGTATTACCATTCCTACAATGTCGCAAAGCAACAAAACAAATACGATTCGGAGGTTTGTAATTTTTTTAGTCCATTTTATTATGAATGTGTACAAATCCACTGACATCTTTCGTCTTGTTGAAACTCAGTGCAAAAATGGATCCGATTTCTGCTCTGAACCAAAAGCCACCTCTTAGTTTGGGTCAAGTGAAGAGTCAAAGACTGCTCTCTGCTTCCAAAAATCCCATCCCAACTGATATTTCTACTTCACCACGAAGCATCAACACAAATACGATGTCAAGGTTTGTAATATCATATTATATAATATTTCGAAGTACATTTTATTATGAATATTTACAAATTGGCTAACATTTTTTTGTTCTATTAAAACTCCGTGCACAAAGGTGTATCCAATTATTTAAAGGCATCATTAAAGAGGCGAATATTTTTTTCAATGACACTAACGTGAAATCTGGCGCATCGAAGAAAAACGTGAGTGACGCTGTCAAAATCTATTTCTCACTGAGATGCTAAGATATCAATGCACAGCTATATGATAAAAATCATATGCAGATGCCCAACACTTTATGTCTCAAAAATGATTATTGATATAAATATCATCTTTCATTGCTTTTACCTATTGCCTGATATTACTAATTTGAATTTGGAAAATCGATTGAAAATTTGACTTGAAAAGATTTTCCAAAAATTTGGCGTTTCTTGAGTGAAGTTCAAATTACATCACAATTCTAGCTACAGCAATATTGGATATATTATTTGAAGAGAAACTAAACTGTAATCTTACGTCTATGGAATGCCATGATATGTGAAATATTACTGAATATTGTTGTATTTTTTTAAATAGGTGCATTACTTGAACTTATCAATTGAGGAAATCGTCATTTCAGACAAGTTGAACTAGCATTTGCTTATATATATATATACATTAGGGCGGGTCGATTTGTAGGGAACCAAAAAAATCCATCAAGTACCTATGATTTCCGTGTTCTATGGACCATTTCAAGAAAATTTGCCAAAGAAACCATACCTCTATCGTGAAAATCGAGTCTGCTGATTTTCGTGGAAACATTTTTTGTACATATATGAAGTATTTTTGGGTACTTACTTCACGTTCACATCCATAACTCAAAAACTATTTATTGGATCATATCGAATGGACGCGCGTTGGAAAGGTGGGCTCATTCTGATCAATTTACATAAAAAAATCATCGACATTGATGTTACGGTTCAAAAGTAATGAGCATGTTTGAGACATTTTTTGAACTATTTCTTTTTTTTTTATTTTTTATTCCATATGGTTTTAAACGATAAATTGATTTCAATTTAATATCTTTTAAAATTAAATACATTTTTTGGTATTAAGATACCCTAGGCCATTCTAATTTGAAAAATGATTTGGTTTGAATATATGTGCAAAAAAATTTCACTTGATAATTATTCAATGAACTTTTGTTTACCTGTGGTATTATTTCACAAATTTATATAATTTAAATTACTTTAGTTTAAGCAGTTATTATTTCAAGATGAATTAAATTATCAGATAAATATTTCCCAGATAAAATACGTTTTTCCAGATAAAATGCGAAAGGCTGTTTTTCTTGTGCCTCCACTTAATATTTTTGTATGCGTGTTGCATCAAAATTCATGTTTGTTCTTTTTTACGAAGAATGCTATGATACAACTTCAAAGACATGAAGGGTGAGTGAGCGTATGATTCATAACAGTAAGAGTAGTTGTGTACGTTGAATTAATCTGCTCAATCGCAGAAGTAAGGAACAACGTGTATATGCTTTACGTATGAGTGATTTGTACGTCAAAATGATGGTAAACTTTATGAAAAAAAATATACCGCCTCAACATTTGTGTTCGATGCGCCTGCGTGACAAATAATGTATTATTCAATTTGGCGAAATGTTTCCGTTTCAACATTCACCGAAATTTAACCGATTTTATGTGTCATTTGTCTGTTCAAAATCATTTATTAAATTTCACGCATTCGTTCCACCTTTCACTCCATACATTTTCTATATGAATAAATTCCGTTCCACATTTCACATTATTTAAAAAAATAAACATATTCCAGACCGTTGCCTTCGTTGATGTTGTGGACATTGTACAAGATATAGATTTAGATGATTGGTAGATTTTTAATATGTGTAAATTTTACATTTATTTTCATTTAAAATGTCTATTTCTATATGAATTTGAGGTTATGTTTTATGCTTACCGCTAATGAGAGTTTCATTTTCTTTTTGTTCCAGTGAAACAAAGTGACAAAACTCAAACTACTTCTATTAAACGTTCATATAGGACTTCAGTTTTTCGACATAAACGACTTCAGTGTTAAAAAATGGCGTTTGAAAATAGTCCACTTAATAAAAGTATGACAGCAGTTATGGACTCTTTTCTTGTTTCTTTCACTCAATTACAAGAAGAAGCAAAAAAAGAGTTCGCAGAGAAATCATCAACAAGAGAACAAATGTCGGAATTGGAAAAAAAAATCGAAAGATTATCTGAAAAGACCGCAGAATGTGTCAAGAAGCTGAACGCAGAAATCACAAATCTGAAGGAAGAAAATAAAACACTGAAGAAAAACACTGACGCAGAAATCACAAATCTGAAGGAAGAAAATAAAACACTGAAGGAAGAAATCAAAAATCTTAAAGAAGAGAGTGAAGAAAAAGATAGGAAAATGAAGAGGGAGATGACAGATCTCAAAAGAAAAGTTAAGACATTGATTAAGTGGGAATGCTCAACCTGTCATGAGCACATCCAAGCACGTGCATTAACGTTTTCCTGTGGCTGTGGGTTTGTATTTTTGATATCAAATGTACTGAAATTCCATTACCTGATTGCGTTGCATTGAAGTGCATTCTTATTTTTTTCAACTGATGAACAATTCTTTCTTTCGCAAATTGTGATGCTTTAGGAGTGTTCTGTCGAATACTCATTCTACGTATCTTTTAACATTGAGAGAGCGTTGAGTTAGGTCTTCTATGCCATCTTTAGGTTGACTTGTAATGTAGTTAAATTGTAATAAAATTTCATTGTAGCAAAGCACGACATTAGTTTTCGGGAGCAAGTGATTAGTGATTACACTTATATACTTCCCAATACTCACTACTAATTTCACTAATTTTCTTTTTTTTTATTTCTCTTCAGTAGAAACGAGAGGAAGACCAAAAGCTACATGAGATCACAATAACAAACAATGGATGAATTTTAAAGATTACAGACACACGCCAGACGCAACATAGTGTTATTCAATTTAAATTCAGTTTAATTGTTTGTAGTCTTGCGAACCGTATGTCTGTTTATACATAGAAAATAAGAAAAGAAAAAAGCACAAATATGATAAACTCCTTTATTCAAACAACTTTGACATGAAACCGTACACTTTTATTATTCATGATTGAGAAAAATTGTACAGTGATATTCAAAGTACAAGCGACAATTGAGACGGTCATTAACTACTTATTGGAACTCGTGGACATCACTTTATTGATGTTAAATGAGTATTTGACACCTTGCACACAATATTTGCTCATGATTTGTCATTGCTTTTAGTTCGAGAATCGGAAATTAAGTTAGACACTCTGCTACAATTGACGTACACAGCATTTCAATGATGTGATCATCACACACGGAATATGTTACTAAATCATCCATATTGTTGCTAATACATATAGAGTATTGTTTTGTGTGTTTCCAGTGTCTGCCTAAAAATCGCGAGTCTAAATTCCCGAGCGGCACAAAATATTTTATAACCTTTTTCAATAAGGTTATAAAAGTTGTTTCCCCCTATAAAAGTACTTTTATAAGCCTTTTTAAAAGCTAAATAAAAGTGAATTGGGCACAAAAGGTGTGGCCAAATGCTGTTTATAAACCTTTTTAAAGAGGTTATAAAAGTTCCTTATAAAAGTTTCTACTTTTATAAGAGTATCTTACCTCTTATAAGTTGTTTATAAGGCTTTTATAAGCATTTTATAATATGGAAGTGTACATGTTTCGTATGATGCTCTTTCATTCTCGCATCAAATAAATGTAATCTTTTCTTTCGGAATTCGCGATTCTCCTTTACACAATTTTCGTCAAAGACCAAAATATGATAAGTGCAAAAGAAGAAAGAATAGGAGATAAATGGCAGAACATTTACATATTTCGTTTTACTTCAGAATTTTGCCGTTTTCGATTCGCACATATTTTGATCAATTTTTCCGTGCAAATTATTTTTTGTGTAGAAACTAAATATTGTACTCTCCAAAATTTTCATGCGCCTCTTAAAAAATTATTTTTTATCAAAAACATTAAAAAATGTTCCTAAAGAATAAGTCTATAAAATCGTTATAAAAGTTTTTACTTTTATAAGATTTTCACGCTATGGAAAAGATGGCGCGGCATACTTTTATAGACAATGTTATAAAAATGTTATAAACATGTTGTAAAAGTACTTTTATAAGCTGAATTATAAAAGTGCATATAAAAGGCTTATAAAAGCAGTAAGAACGAGCAGGAGACGTACTTTTATAAACTCTCTTATAAAAGCATTATAAAAGTCTTAAAAAATATGAAATTTCTATTTTATTTCAAATCAGCTTATAAAAGCATAATAAAAGGGTTATAAAAGTAAGAACTTTTATAATTTGAGAATTGAGGGGAAGTGTGCCGCTCGGGTTAGTTTCATATTGTTATTGAAGTTCGGTCATTGTTCCCATTAAGCGGAGTATGCATTTCAGTTGAATAATTATCGCTAAATTCCGTCATTCAGATAAGGTATCTTATGATGATAGATATCATTATCCGTATCCAATCAATACATAATATTAGAGCAGATTATACGCTGAATTTATTTTCAATTCAACAAAATTTATGGCATAAATACGGTGCCTTCTTCTCTGAACCAAAAACCACGAACCATCCAAATGAATTCATCTCTTTGGGGTTTGGGTCAAGTGAAAGGTCAAAGTCCGGTTTCTGTATCGGAGAATGCGATCCCAGCTGGTATTACTATCCAGAAGATATTAAAACAGAAAAGAATATGGGCAATGCTCGAGCTTCGTCGAATTTAATTAACTGGCAGTAAGTGAATTTTTCCATACACATAAGAAGTTTTAATCAAATATATTCTATTTTGTCAGAAACCCAATTGAAAATCGTTCGACTATCAGTCAATGGAATTTTGGTAATCTTCTAAAATCATATGATATCACATTGAGTCCTGTTATGCGATCTGTAGTAGATAAGACCAAGCCAGTTCCACCACTTTTGCGTATTCATCGCAAATCGGAGTCGAATAAGGAAAACCAAAAACACACCACAATGAAGATTCAAAGTAGTCAAAATGACCAAAAGTATGTAAATTGGATGCAATATTGAATAATTTGTACTCAATAATAGTTTTTTTTTTCTCACAAAGACCCTCACATCTAAATTTAATGGACCAAGTGAAAACGATTAGCTCAAACCAAAGCAATAATGTCGCAACACCATCGGCTCCAAGGTATAAAGAAATGTTTTTTCACTAATCATTTCTTATCTAATAGTAAAAAAATTCTGTTTTCGTTATCTATCAGATCGAACGAAACCGAATCATCTCTTTCAAATATTTTGAAATCATATGGGCTACAAGTTGAACCATCAATGAAGTTATCATTACAATCTCATTCTAATCCCGAAGAAGTGTCGGCAGAAATGAAAAAGAAAATGGACGAATTAGGAGTGTGAGTGCACAATTAAACATATTTGAGTTTTAAACGATCCAAACATAGGTTTATTTTTTTTAACTTAAATCTAATAATTTTGTAATAATTTTAGATCGGATTTTCACGATTCGATTGTGAAGTTGGAAAAAAGTCGAGCGGCTGTACGAAAACTGAGTGATTGTATCGGTGTAATCGTTGCTACCGATAGTGAAGGTGAACCATCGGAGCTCGAATCATTTTCAAGTGGACAAAGCAACGAGGTGGAACAAATCGACGGAGAATTTGGTTCTATGTTTACATATACAACAAATGTAAGTACATTTATTTATGATACATGAAAACTTACCTATTTTCCTTTTTTTATTGAACCTTTTTAGATCGATGGAGACCGATACTACCTAAATGCAAGTATCAAACTACGCAAAGAAGTTGTATCAATGCTTAAAAGGATGAACCAAAACTATTTAACTGCTACCAAAGACCACGACTACCGGTTCTTGTCACGATTGCTGATAGAAATATTTCCAAAAGAAATTTTGGCTGAAGGTTGTGTCAAAGCCGATGAACTGAACACACGGAACTGCAAATATAAGCAGCTTGACAAGGAAAAGTTCAACTTCATTAAAGGTAATAAAAGCTATACACATTTGCTGTTTCCAAAACTTCTGCTGTATTCAAATCGAACTGTTAATTTGCATACATTTACTTTTCCGTTTCCTTTTTCATACAAACTAACTAGAAATATTCCGTGAAAGAGTGAAGAGCAACGCGCGGTTTGAAACGATATACAGGCTCGTGAACGCGAAATGTAGAAGCATTCGATCGAAATCATAGGAGAACCATCGTTGATAAAACAAACGTTCATTTTTTTGGAAGATTATGATTCCAATTCATCCAAAAATGATGTACAAAAACAATATAAAATGTTCTGGTCATATTATAAAATTCTTCGTAAAACATTGGAGAAACATATTTGCAATGAAGTAAAAAATCTTTTCTGCGAAAAAGTGGCATTCCTTCAAAAATAAAAATATTAGAAATATTTTGAAATAAAGAATGCTTATTTGATATTGTGATTTATTCATTTATTTATTAAGCTCCACTACAGTTGTTATTAGTAATTCGATTTAGTAACTACTAAATACTAAATAATAAAAATGTTAGTTAGTATCTACTAACCGGTTAGTATCTACTAATTCAGTAGCAGATTTAGTATTTAGTATTACTAACTAGTTACTAATTTTTTTTTTCAGTATCTTGTTATTTTACTAATTTAGTTACTAAATCAGTACATACTAATTTTAAATTCAGTACATACTAAATTATTCTTTTTTGTAAAAAAACGCCAAAATATAGCGTTCGAACACATTTCCTGATCATATTTTGAATTTTCAAGACTTTTTCAACTCATTCAATGTTTTTTGTCGCCTATTTTTCATTTTTTTTTCAGTATGCAATTACAACACATTCAAAATGTATTGAGTATGAATTTAGTAACATGAAACAGGTTACTAAATTGAAATTTTTGTTTGTTTTGTTTCATTCTAGGGGTCATAAAAGTTGAAATATTTTAGAATAATTAGAATTTTGCTGAATATGCCAGAGTGGAGAGAGAAATATAGAAGTCTTAATGCTTTTTTTGATTGCGTGAGGCCCCTAGGTTTCATTCGTTTGAATTCAATCTAGTTCAATGCAATGAAAAAAACAAATTGCAATAATTCACCCATATGTTGAACGTTGAAATTTTGTTTTTGGTCTGCTATTCGGAAGAGAAAATTGCGCATATCTCAAAAATCCTTCAGATTTTGATTATGTTTCCATACTTTATTTTCCAATGAAAGAGCTAATTTTTCTTTACAAACATGTGTTTCAGTTTCAATTTTATTATATTTTTTTTTTTTCAGTTTTTGGGAAAATTATTCGAATAATTTTTCATTCAAAGCAACACTTTATTAAGTTATTTATAAATATCATTTTCTATAGCATAACAGTAAGACGACAGTAAAAAATTAAAATGTAGGAAAATAAACTTAGATTGTGAACTTTTATCGGAATATTTCGAGATCAAACGAAAGGTACTTCACAAATCAACAATAACGTGTGTTCCATTGTGTTTTGTCTTCTAGCATAAGCTTCCATCAGATATTAAAGGTAGAATATTGGTGAATGGTCAAATCTGATTCAAACTGTGCAAAATCCCATAAGATTATTTTCAAGTTAAAGCTTTGCGATCATTTTTCTTCAATTCGTGACAAAACACCTGAAAGCAGAAATGTTACAATATTATTAGGAGTACAAATTGAAAACCGCGCATTCGTTACTAACTTCATATCTATCATAGATGTTATTATTTTGACTTTGACAGCTATTGTATCTTAAAGAGGATAAAAAAATACATTGAAAACGATCTGTCAAACTTATCATTCAGTTGAATACACAAGTTTATTATTGCGTTGAAAATGTCGAGCTACGTGCCTACAAAACAGCATTTGCGGGAAGTTTTACTTTATTGGTTTAATCTGAAGAAAAATGCTTCCGAGAGTCATCGTTTGTTATGCGAAGCATATCCAAAATATGCTCCGTCGATTAGAACGTGCCAGGAGTGGTTTGCGTGGTTCAAAAGTGGTGATTTTGATGTGGAAGACAAAGAGCGTCCAGGCCAAGTGAAAAAGTTTGAAGACGAGGAGTTGGAAGCATTACTCGATGAAGACTCGTGTCAAACGCAAGAAAAACTTGCAAAATCATTGGGAGTGACACAACAATCCATCTCCTATCGTTTAAAAGCCATGGGAATGGTTCAAAAGCAAGGAAATTGGGTGCCATACGAATTGAAGCCGAGAGACATCAAACGCCGTTTTTTCACTTGTGAACAGCTGCTTCAAAGGCAAAAACGAAAGGGTTTTTTGCATCGTATTGTGACTGGTGATGAAAAGTGGATTCATTACGATAATCCGAAGCGAAAAAAATCGTATGGTTACCCCGGCCACGCATCAACATCGACGCCAAAGCCGAACATTCATGGCTCGAAGCTAATGCTGTGTATTTGGTGGGATCAGCTCGGCGTGATCTATTATGAGTTGTTGAAACCAAACGAAACCATCACAGGAGCATTGTACAGAACTCAATTGATGCGTTTGAGCCGAGCACTGAAGGAAAAACGGTCGGAAACGGTCGCAAGACACGATAAAGTTATTTTGCAACATGACAACGCTCGGCCACATGTTGCTCAGGTCGTTAAAACCTACTTGGAAACGCTTCGATGGGAAGTCCTACCCCACCCGCCGTATAGCCCAGACATTGCCCCTTCCGATTACCACCTCTTCCGATCAATGACACATGGCCTGGCTGAACAGCATTTCCATTCTTACGAGGAATGCAAAAAATGGGTCGATTCATGGATAGCCGAAAAAAGCACAGATTTCTTTCGACGCGGAATCCGTAATTTGCCAGAAAGATGGGAAAAAGTTGTGGCTAGCGATGGACAATACTTTGAATAATCAATTTGTATCCATAATAAAGATCGAAATTTTGAAAAAAAAATGCGCGGTTTTCAATTTGTACTCCCAATACATAAATTAAACTTTCAGCACCAAAAATATTACAATTTGAATTTACACATACTATAACTTGAAATGTGCAATATTCTAATTCGAATTTAAATTTTAGCTCTTGTTCATAGTGTTCGAATATATAAAACTGGAGGAAAAAAGCAAAACAACTCATTAAAAAATAATTCTGTTGAGATATAAAATAAGAATGACTCATTCAACGAACCGTTCAATATTAAATGTCCCAGTTACTCACAAGTTCATGATTTAAATTTGTACTTTAAAAATGTGTCTCAACTCCAAAATTTTTCGATTCAAATGTTCAAATCTTTTATTTTTGCTTTAAACGTTCCAGTAACATCATATGACTTCAAGGGATAGTCATTTAAATGCAGAATTAACAATTTTTCAAATGTCGCATTGTTCAAGCGCCGGCGCTTCGGTACTGTTATCATTCCTAAAATAAGAGAAATAACCAATCGAAAAGAACCATTAGTTTGCACATATTGATACGGTCACTTGAACATAGCATTCTGAGAATAATATAACCCCGCCAAATTAGACATGCGTGAGACAACACATTATATGCACTAATAATCAACCAACAATTGATACAAACAATACGAAACTTCATGCCCCATATATCCAGCTGTCGACAATAACTTGAAATACCTGCATAGCTGAATACGCGCTCTACGTCAGCCTCACTTCAAAAAATACAGTTGTATTTTAAAAATATTTTCTTGATTGTTGGGAAGCCGTTCAATGCACTGAAATCATGTGTTGTAGGCGACATAAGAAAACTTGAAATTTCAGTGGCGATCGCTTGTGCACCACCGAACTGTCTTTGCATGAACGCTTGGTTTCTACCTTTCATGAATAGTGGATTTGAAGCTAAAACGAATGCTCAAAATACTCCATACAACATTCCAATTTCTGATGGCACTGAGAAACAAAACTTACTGTCTTTCAGAAGTGGTTCATCATTTGTCGTTGAATCAATGGTAGTGTCATCGAATGAGATATTTTCGCATGCGTTCAAAAATATTTGCTTGACTTTGACTAGTCTGGGTTCGGTTAATGTCCCATCCGGTATATAATCCATTTTAAAACAAGGATTAGATAGCATAGCAAGATACAACGGCACGGATTCAGCCCCAAACGGGTCCAACTTAGTTCCAAATCGCATTTTGAATCCATCGCGAATGGCCTTCAACAAGGGCTTACAGTATTGAAAATTCTCATGTGTCATGGATTTGAGTTCAACACGGATGCCCATTAACATCGGCGCATATGCTCCAAATGTGCACCGGTTGCCTTCTAGATAAGTGAGTCCTTCCGCAATCGGTTTC
This sequence comes from Obolodiplosis robiniae, assembly GCA_028476595.1. Taxonomy (NCBI): domain Eukaryota; kingdom Metazoa; phylum Arthropoda; class Insecta; order Diptera; family Cecidomyiidae; genus Obolodiplosis; species Obolodiplosis robiniae. The sequence continues at coordinate 28,629,793 of CM052015.1, read as the reverse complement.
ATGCATTTAATGTATTCTTGCATGAACAAGTAGTCATTGTCAGTCAAATTTTGTACGTGAAGACGCATACAGACAAGTGCTAGTTGATTTCGATCGAATGATAAAATCCCACGAATCTGGAATTAAAAAACAACACATTTAAATTCAGTTAAAAATTCTATATAAAAATAAACCAAATGTGAAATTTCACAACCAAATCACGTTGATTCACGTCAACCAAATAGAGTTTTTGTATCGATCGAGAGAAAAAAAACTACTGCAATGATACTTACAGCGTCATAGATCTTATTCCATCTAATTCGATGCGGCTTTATTATTTTACGCTCCATAATTTCTGCGATTATATCAGCACTGTTGGTTGTTTTTGTCGACGCGCTCCAGATTTGATTCAGCTTTTGAAAGACTTTGTAGTAGGTTTCTGAATATTTTTCGTCAGTCAATGCATCGAACGAGTCATTTTTTGCAATTAAATTGAGCTTATGTGTAGAACAAGCTACCCGTGGAGGTAGAATGAGAACCAAACTGTTCTGTTGGACCATTAGATTCATCAACAACGGGAAGGTCATGAATTACAAAGTTTTGCAAATCATTTGTTTCTACTGCCTCTACATTTTGTTCTTTCGAATTCATTGGAACAACGTCATCATTCATCTTGATGAATTCAGACAATGGAATTGCTTCAATGGCGTCCTCTTCATTTTCGTAATCTTCACTTTCCTGTTGGATCCACACATAATCATCATCACGAGATTCCATTAATGGGTCATATGTCTCGTAATGCGTACCGAATTTGAATAAAGCCAACACAAATTCGCCGGCATTATCCGTAGTTATTGCGACCACTTTTTGCTCAATCTCGAAGCACACAAATATTGAATTTAGTTTTTCTGCAATGGTTTTATTAGTGTGAGCTCCATAGAAACGCTCACATGCAATCAAATGTGTGTGTACATCGCCATAGTCGTCAATAAAGTGCACATTTACTGCGATGAATGACTGTTGATTGCGAGACCAAATGTCGCATGTCGCACTTAAAAACTCAACAGAAGCAAATAATTTGATTAAATTAGACACCAATTCGGCATGAAGTTCCTGAAAAAACAAATAGCAAAATGAATCGCGAAAAAAATATTTTTTATGTCAATCAAAACTTACATCAATACGTTTGGTTGCCATTTTCCGGTTCCAAAGTCGCTTAGTGTCTGACATCGTTTTTTCAGCTGTCAAATTCAAACGACCACCAGAAGATACTAAAAATGAAATGTTCAAAATTCAAGATATACTTATTCAAAAAAATACTGAAGTGCGACAAGAAGTTCACCTTCAACCAATCTGGCTAAATGTTTGCTTTCAATTTTGTGTATTGGCAACATTTCTTTGATAATGAATTCCAGAGCCGCATTTCGAACGTCATCCAAATTTGGCTCCAAAATGCCTTCACTTTGTTCTGGTGATATTTTTTTTTCTGCAATTTGTGCTTTCATATGGCGATACAGTTCAATGTGTTTCTACACAAAAGAAATTGAAATGAACATTTGTTACTTTAAGGATCTGTACAGATGAATGATGGTTTTTCCTGACCAAATTAAAAAAGTAATTCAACCGGACTATCATTTTTTATGACACAATTGAATATTTTTTTGACTTTTTTTAGAAATAAATTTATTTACAATATTTATTAAACGGTCCGTTTTGGATAAATGTTATGGCCAAAATGGATTTTTTCTGACCATTTTAGTAAAAAATAATTACGATTTAGAACTAGCCGATGAAAAATAGTAAACAAATATATATTCACCCGTGACATGTGAGATTTCAAGTTGAAATTATTCTTGTCGAAACACCAAACAATCTCACCACAATCTCCACATCTAAATGCAACTTTCTTTAAATCATTTGATCTGCCAACGAATTGGAAATATTGGAATAGAGCTGCCGTGATACCATTTTCATCTTTTGGTTTCCATGCGAAATTGTCTCCATCTTTCGGAATGTGGTCGGTTGAATTTTCATTGTTTTCTTCTTCAAAATTATCCAATGGAGATGGCCCAATCGGATCGTTTTTTGCAACACTTGTTGAGCTAATTGACGAATTGTTTTCCAGAGGTTGCGAGTGATTGAAAGGTATAGCAAGAAAACTCGGTATTCTCTACCTTTCCAATTCGTTAGCTCATCAAAACCCCGAATTTCTCTTTGTGACCTAATATCGATTGGGCACTTAATTTGCTTCAGATATTCACTGATGTCAACAAATTCTTGGTGCGACCACTTTGCATCAGCGTTAGTTAAGCTCCCTTTTTTGTAGCCTTCGATGAGTCGTTTTGCTATTCCTAGATCTATTAGATGTAAAGGGTCGCCAATCGGGAAGTCATAAACCATATCAATCGGTAGTTCCGTCAGTGGAGTGTGGCACTTTTGGTGGGATTCATATAAATGTGCACGAAACGCACTATTCCTTCTTTTTTGAGCTTCAAATTTGGGGAAACAGATTGCGCGTGTCACAGAACTTTTGTATCCGACCGTATTAACTTTAATACTTTTCATTATACGAATATGAAAATTATAACTGACCTCGTATATACGCACGAGCTGGTGTATCAGCTAAAATGCACCTTATTGAGATGAGCACATAATTATTATTCACGGTGAAGCCTTCTTCAATTCATTCATTCATATCATCTATGACGGACGCAAATACCATTCAAGATTTGATGGTTTGCCTAGTTGTAAAATGTAAATGAATAATAAAATTATGCGTAAGATTTTGGAAACTAATTGACTTTTGAAGCGTATAGTGCAATACCTGAAACGCTTTTTCCGCAGTAAATGCCAATAACCTTCGGTGGAATTTCTTTGAATTGATGAATACTGAACAGTATTGGCCAGAATTGCTCCTTGGAACTTTTGAATATTGGTAATCCGTCAATAAATATATTTAGTAAAATCCTTGATGGAACTTTTTCAGTAGGTATGGCTCGAAAATATGAGTACAAAGCCAATTTCAATCCATGGTGCCAATACAATTCGTCTGCTCCAAGAGAATTTATTTCAATCGATGTTGGTGTGCTCATGATAGTTCGTGGATCTTTCGGTAGTTTGTATGGTAACGATGAATTGCATGCTGATAAGAGACCTTTCAATTGACGCTGCGTAGGTTTATATTCGATCGCCCATTCTTTTATTTTGTATCGAAATTCATCACCGATTTCGTTACCCCTTTCAAGTTGTTGATCGTCATTTTCGTCGAACAGTTGAATACTCCATGCAGATTCTTCAGCTAATTCGACGTCAGTCAAGTTTTCAGCTTCTTCTACATCATCAGGTGCATTGCATTGCACAATATCTCTTGTGCTTCGTTCAATGTTATCACTATTAGAAGCAATTTCTTCAAAATCATTAGAATTGGATCCAACGTCATCACTACTATAAATGCGTTTTGAATCACTGCTACCACATTGAAGGAGTGAATCACATTCATCTCTCATTTGTTTGTTAAAATCTTTACTTCTGTTCACTTTTTGCCAAGGTGTAATTTTTCGTTTATACATATTGTAGCACTCTTTAAATTGAAATATAAAAAAATTTAGTCTCTGAATGTCTAGTCGCTCCGAACAACGTCATCAAACTGAAAACAGCTGTCAAATGCCTATCCAATACAATAGTTGATTCCCTATTTAACTCCTTTCATAAACCTATATTTAATTTATATCAAGGTATTTTACACTCGCCTTTATAAACCCTTCATAAGGCCTATACAACGAATTATATAGTTAATTCCCTATTTAACTCCTTTCTAAAGCCTTTATTTAAATTATATAGGTAAGTGCCGATGCTCCGCCCTTTTTTTCGTCGTTCCTTCATAAATCATTAAATAGGAATTATATAGACACAAATAGGAATGTACCTATTTGATTTCTTAGATAGGCTCTTATAGGCTTTATTTAGGAATGCAAAACCTATTTAGCTGAGCAAATGTTCCTCGAGTGTGATGAATGCTGTAAATTGTCTGCTTCTTTTATTTATTGGAACATGGAAAAATCCATTTTCCAAATCGAGAGTTGTGACAACCATCCAAATTTGGAATAGGAAATCGATCTCTGACAACCTTTTTATTGAGAAATCTGTAATCTTTTTGATCCATCTTTTTTGGGAACGAATAACACATTTACGGCGTATGGTGAATTACTCGGTTGAATAATATCATTTTTCAGCCATTCTTTAACTTGTTTTTCGATTTCTTTCTGTTCTGAAACAGCCATTCGTCTTGGTCTTAGGGCAACTGGAGAATCATCCTTCAAAATTATGTCCATTTCAAATGGGATTGAGATTAGGGGAGTAGTTTGTAATTAAATTTTTTATTTCGTCTCGAATTTCATTATTTTCAATGTGACTCAAATCAGGTTCGATTTGCTCTTTTGTTGAAATGTGATTGATTCGAAGCATTTCGTCACAAACCTTCTCAACGGTTTTTATCTGTTCTAATTTCAAACTATCAGGAGTTAAAATCATCTTACAGCTATTGATTTAATCCATTCCGATAATCATTTCTTCATCAATAGCTTCTTTCGAAATGACATAACAATACATTTCATGTAAATCGTCGTCAACTTTAATATCAGCCAGAAATTTTCCTTTCAAGCTTGTTATTCTTCCAACTCCTCTTACATCCTCATGTAGCGTTTCTTTTTGGTAAGATATTTCTTTTCTTTCGACGATATCTTCTCTAACTACTGTGTAATCACTACCAGTCAACTAATGCAGAAAAGTCTGTTCCATTCAAAATGACATCTTTGATAACGTTATTTCTTCGAATCATATTTATCTTTGGTTTTTCTGCTTGTTTCTGTACCATACATGAGTTGCTTTTGTGTCCAAAGCTATTACATTTAAAACATTTGGGTCCTTTGTCTTTGTTAGGGCATGTTCGGGAGAGAGAGAGAGTAATTAAATAAGAGGCATCAATTTAATTATGTGTGTTCACTTTATTTATGCGTGTTCAACTTAAACCTAATATTAAACAATATGAGCGTGGTCTCTCTTCCTTACATCGATATTCGCGGCGATGCGAAGGGTTAGACAGTCAGCATGTGACTGCTTTGCTCCAGCTGAGGAGAGCGATTGTACCATTATGCGTGTGGCAATACACGCACACAAGTTAAGTTTGGCTTTCGGAACACTCCCCCCGTTGAGGTTTCCTCAATTCTGGTAGTCCTGACTTTGGTCGTCTGTTGGAATAGGGCATAGTTTTTTAATGGGCCTTTCAAGTGTGCCGCCTTGCACTTTGATGGTGGCCGTTCTCACGAAACCATCTTCAGCTTCATGCACCTTGACAACATGGACTAGTTGCCAATAGGTGGGCGGATAAATTTCTGTCTTAATTAGTACAAGTTGGCCTGCCTTGATGTTCTCTCTGGCTTTTTTCCATTTCGGTCGCTGCATAAGCGACGCTAGGTAGTCGGACAACCAAGCTTTCCAAAAGGCGTTTTGCTGCGTTCGCATGAGCTCGTATAACCCTTTGCCTGTTAGCTTATCAGATTGGCAGTCGACACTTGGCAATGGCAACTTGATTGGACCTCCAATAATGAAGTGTGCGGGCGTCAAGGCTTCGATATCATTAGGATCGTCAGACATTGCTGATAGTGGGCGTGAATTGGGGCATGCTTCGATACCGCTCAATAGCGTGGCCATGGCTTCGAATGTGTATATTTGGGCACCCATCACCCGGCGCAGGTGATGCTTCATTGATTTTACTGCTGCCCCCCACAATCCACCTTCATGTGGCGCAGCGGGCGTTATGAATTTCCATTCAATTCCTTGGGCATTCATGACTTGGCGTAGCTCGGGCGTTTGCCAAACTTCGTATGCTTCACGAAGTTCCTTTTCGGCGGCGATAAAATTCGTTCCGTTGTCATTGAAAATTCGTCTTGGCGTGCCTCTTCTTGATACGAAACGGATGAATGCGGCTTTGAAGGCGTCTGACCAGAGGGCCATTGCGGCTTCTAAGTGAACTGCTCGAGTTGCGAGGCATACAAATACGGCAACGTATCCTTTTAACTCTGTTTCCAGAGCTGCGCGTGACCGAGTATTGAGTCTAATTCTATCGGTCAATCGTACAAAAAAAGGGCCTGCCATATCAACTCCGCATTTGAGGAATGGTCTTGCGGGCGTAAGACGTTCTAGTGGCAAATCAGCCATTATTTGCTCTTTTGTCTTTTTGGCGTATCATGAGCATCTCGGGCATTTCGAGATGAAGTTTTTCAACTGGAACCGTAGGGTTGGTATCCAGTATGCGGTGCGAATGTGGGCCATCATCATCTGCACACCGCCGTGATAAGTGTCGTTGTGGGCTTGTGACATGATCAAGTAGCATAGTCTTGATTTGGGTGGAATGATAAAATTGGATGCTTTTGTAAGTAGTCGATTTTGGCTTTTTCCAGTCGACCACTCACTCTCAAAACTCCATTGTTGTCGAGGAATGGGTTCAATGAAAGTATTTTACTTTTCGTTGGCATTTCAGTATCTTTGGCTTTCAGGCATTCAATTTCAGAGCGGTACGCAACGGCCTGGACACACTTCGCCCCGTATTCGGCGGCAGTTATGATTTCATCGGCGTTCAACGTTGGTCCAGTCGTGCGCTTCCTGGGATCTTTTTGGCGTACATTGTTCAAGTAGCGCATAACTATGGCCGTTATATGGACAATCTTCCCCCAGCTGGAATAACGTTCCAGTAAGTTCCAATTTTTGAGGGCGATTGGCTTGCATGTAAGCATGGCGTAAACCTCTTTAGGTTTGCATTCCTTTAGAAATTCTGCTCTTTCTTCTGGGCTTGCGGCAAGCTTCGGAGTCGGCCATTCCTCTTCTGGTTTCAGTAGCCAGGCTGGCCCTTGTTTCCAAAATGACGGAACAATAAGTTCATCAGCTCTCATACCTCGGCTTATAAGGTCAGCTAGATTGTGCTGAGATATAACGTGAGCCCAGGCTTTGGATGTTGTATGCTCAATGATAAAGGCTATTCTATTCCCAACGAATGTTTTGAGAGCAAAAGGTGACTGGCGTAACCAGTACAGGAACAATAGTTGAATCTGTGCAGGCATAGTATTTCAAGATCTTAAACTCATATACCTCCAATGTGTGGGGCTATTTTCGATTTGGAGGTGGGGGCTATTTTCGATTTGGAGGTGAGCAGTACTGAATTTATTCTTCCGTCGGCATTGACTATGCGTACATAAAGTACCGCACCATAGGCTCGAATTGAAGCGTCTGAAAATCCATGAAATTCACGTTGGGTGTCACCTTTAATGGAGAGCCACCTCGGTATGGGAAAGTTGGCAAGAACATGGAGTTTTGAATAAAAGGCGTCCCCCTTCTTGCTATCTTTTCTGGCAAAGGGTCACCCCATGGAATGGCCTGCATTTTCCATGTGTCTTGCATGATAACTTTGGCTTCGACTATGACAGGCGATATAAAACCGTTTGGATCGTATAGGCTAGCGATCTCGGCTAAAAGCTTACGCTTTGTATCGGCTTTTGATTTTTCATCGGCTGTGATGCTGACACGAATGGCCAGTTGGTCAGTTGGCTTTATCCAAGAAAGACCAAGTACTTTTATTGTGTCTTTCTTTTCAAGGGCAACTTCATCATGGCATTTGAAGTGCATTAGATTTTCGACTTCACCGACATTCGACTGCCAGTTACGCAGCTCAAAGCCACCGGATTTCAGTACAGTATCCATATCTTGGCAGAGAGCTTTGAGGGCATCGACGGTCTCATGTCCCGTGAGTCCGTCGTCCATATAGAAATCAAATTCTATCACCATTGCGGCTTCCGGATAGGTTTTGGCATTGTCTCGGGCGCATTGTATCATTGCTCGGCATGAGAAATGTACTGAAGAGGCTAGACCGAATACCACTGAAGTCATCCAATACTCAATGAGCGGCTCGCTCGGGCTTTCGCGCCAAAATTTTCTTTGTAAATCCCATTGATGTGGGTCTACTTTTTTTTTTTTTGCAAATAAATTTATTTTATTATTTATTTATTTCTCACCGCCAAAAAAAAACTGGCTGAATGCCTTATATATAACATTTACAACCTCTTACATGTTGAACAGGATATCATCCAGCTTGAACAACCTTTCCTTACAAATATTGCGATTTGAAGAATTAATAAATACATCCTTGACTAGGTTTGCATATTTACACATCATAGTAATTGGTACATTTGGCATTCTACTTAAATTGCTGTCTGAAATCTTAAACCGTTCAGCATTTCTAAAATTGCGGGTGTTCTGGTTTATTGTGATCAAATTTCTGACATATGGACAATGTATCTTATCATTTAACAAATCGTACAAAAATAATATTGCATAATTTATTCTCCTACGAGCAAGTTTAATCATATTTAATTTTTTCAATCGCTCATCATAAGACGTTATTATTCTCATTCGGGTATTCTCTAAGCGCATACATTGTGAATTGTCGTAGAACTCTTTCAATTATATCTGATCGTGTGGGTGGTATCGTTAGCCATAATGAGCTGCAGTAGTCGAGTTTTGATTGAACAAACGCGGAGTAGATTGCTTTGAGCGTTGTTTGGTCATTTATTTCGTGACAAAAACGTTTGACGAAGCCTAAGGCAGCATTTGATTTTGAAATGATCAAGTCAGTGTGAGCTCTAAAGTTGAGCTTGCTGTCAATTATGACACCCAGGTCACGTTGTTCACTTGAATTTGAGAATTTGTGATCGCCATAAAAGTAGGTTGGTTGGGGTACTACTCTACCTCGATGGAGTGACAGTACCGAGCATTTGCTAACGTTTAAGTGCAAGTCGTTTGAGTCGCACCAATTTCGAAGACAATTTATTGACGATTGCAGTTCCATTGAATCATTTTGGCTATTTATTGATTTGCTATTCTAATGTTATCGGCAAACATTGAAATGAATACCTCATTTGTGATCGAGGATCAATGATTTATGAAAAGCAGGAACAAAGTGGGGCCAATGTGACTTCCTTGAGGTACTCCGGAATTGATTGTAAAATTCGAGGACTCATGATCTCCAAGTTTGACATATTGTTGACGATTCGACAGATATGATTCCAGCCATTTGACAATATTGGCTGGGATCGGAAATGCTGCTAATTTTCGAAGTAGAATGTCATGATTATCTTGTCAAAAGCCTTTCTGAAGTCGAGATAGATGACATCAACTTGCCCAGCTGCATTTAGACCATTAAACGAGTAATGAAGGAACTCCATTAAATTCGTTGTTGTTGAGCGGTTTTTCATAAAGCCATGTTGGTGTGGTGAAATACTTGGTGAGACGTAGTTGATCAGATGAAAATTGACGCAGTGCTCAAAAAACTTTGCAATCGTTGACAATTTGGCTATGCCTCTGTAGTTTGAGACATTTGATTTGGCACCACTTTTGAAGATCGGGGTGACGGAGTATCTCATCCAAACATCAGGAAAATTTTCTGTCTCGAGAGATTCGTTGAAAATTAGCGAAAGTGGCTCAAACAATATGGATGCACAATTTTTCAACACCAGTGGGTGGATACCATCTGGCCCCGCACTTGTGTTCGTCTTAATTTTCATCAACTGGTCGAAGACGAAAAACTCGTTGAGGGAAAATATCTCATTATTGACAAAATTAGTTTGCTGAGCTGAAAATGTTGTTGTAGTTGAGCGTGCTGAAAAATTGTCGTTGAAAAATTCAGCAAACATTGAAACCTGTTCTATCGTAAGTGTTGAAGAACGCGATGCATAGTGCAGTAATTTTGGCAATGAATCATTGATACGTTTAGAGTTGACGAACTTCCAAAACGATGATGGGTTAGATTTGAGCGATGACTCCAAATTCCTTCGATAACGTTGATACGATGACGAGTTTAATGCATCAAATTGAGCAAAGATAAAGTTGTATTGCGTTTTGTCACCTGTGGCAATAGATCGTTTCCATTCTTTGTTCCTTTTGTTTTTCAACGATTGAAGCTCTTTGTTCCACCATGGATTCTTGTAGCGCTTAGCAGTATACAATGGTGTATATAATGAGATCCCCTTATTGATTACTTCATGCAAAGTCTGCACTTTTTGGTCCAACGACTTCCCAATAAATCTATCGACAATTCTTGAATGATTGAAGAAATTGCACATTCCGATGTAATCGGCACGGTTGAAATTTGGGCGATGAGCGGTTGACATTGATTTGCGAAGATCAAGTTGACATTGGTAATTGAACAGGAGCGGTGGGTGGCTGGAATCAATCTTTGAAAGCGGTCTAGGCTTCGCCACTTCAACATTTAAAAACTCGCTGGTAAATGCCAAATCAAGCAATCTATCCAAGTGTTTGGCGATATCATTGACCTGATTGTATCCTGAGCTGAGAATTTCGTTCAAAAATTCAGCAGCAAATGGCGGTGAAACGTTGGTTGGAAGCAGCGCCCGTTTTACCGGCGGTGCAGACGGTGCAAGGCACCGGGGCGCGAGCGTGCCGAAGGCGCGCGAGCGCTTATTATTTCAGATATATTTTTGCGAGCGCATTTTCTTGCAAAAATGAAAACATTTCCAAGCACGCTGAAGGATTGCAATATTTTGTATTTGCCGTGTGAATTCACGCCTTTAATGTAAATTACATAAAACAATGCATGAGTATTCAAAAAAAACGCGCTAAAATATTTAAATATATTTCAAAGTCATTTTATTGAGCGCCAAAATCGCCTTATTTACAGTTAGGATTTTTAAAAAGTCGCTATACATACAATTCACATTTGAAAATAGCCCAGTTGAAGCGCATCAAAACATAAACATAAACAGACGATAGTGGACACTTTTTTTCAAATTGTAATTGCAATGACGAACGAAAGAGATGAGAGCGTTTATTTATTGTTTACGAAAATCAAATACAATCGAACGAGCATCAACCGAAGTGGTGTATTGAACAATGTATACGGAGCCCACAGCGTACACTGTGCGCGTGCGACTGTGCGTGTGCATGTATTGTTTATGGCTAAAACTGTGAATTTTATAATGAAAACACTGTATCCACAAGATTCGGTGCATGGCTTACTAGTTCAAATGTATCCTTAACGTTAGAACGCTCATGATTTTACATATAAAATGTTCTTTTCGTCAAGTTTTGTTATTTTAATTTATTGATTTCTGTCGTTTGCTGTTGAGCTATTTTGGCGAAAAAAAACGTCTTATCGTTTCAAAAAATGAATCGTGATCACAAGCAAATGAAAAAAAAACCTTCAGGTGCGGAATATAAGAGGAGAAGAATTGAAAAGGAAGCTCAAGTGAAGAAAAACATACAGAATATTGATTCGTTTTTAACGAAAGGTAACATTAGATAAAATGAAATGAGTGAATGTTCGCATGTTTTTTTGTTATATTTGATTGAATTTTTTCAGAATCGAATGTTGGTAAATCCGATGTTTGTGTGTTGAATGAAAAAGATTGTGTGCACCATGATGATTCACGGAATGAATCGGAAATTTTGCAAGGTATGAATTGAATGTTGTGTGTTGAATCGCCATTAAATTATTCTTCGTATTGATTGTCTGGTGTGTTGCAATTTTCAGAGTCAAGTGCATTTGAAATTGATGATTTTCTGTGTGATGAAAATGAAGTAACTGATTCCGTAAATGTCAATGTTGGTGCAACTGATTTGGATATTAGTGATGTTATGAATTATCCAGTAAATATATCTCAAACGTTGCTCGAGCGCATTATTCTCACTGGCCCAATTCAAGTACAAGCAACTACATTTCCTGTAACTAATGGGCGCTCATTTTCTGAAACATATTATACAAAAAAAATGTCAAATGGTGAAAATGTGAAACGTGATTGGCTAATTTATTCAAAAGGTCTGGATTCTGTGCATTGTTTTTGCTGTCGTATTTTTCAAAAAAATCAAGCCGATGCCGGTCTTGCTTCAATGAATGGAATCAAGGATTGGAGACATTTATCTGAACGAATCAAAGCGCATGAATTATCTACACTGCACATTGAAAACTACACCGAATGGAAATCATTTTCAAATCGAATTTCGAGAAATAATACCATCGACAGCGAATTATTTAAGCAAATTCAGCAAGAAAAAGAGCGATTGAGAGAGGTCTTCAAGCGAATTATTGAATTTGTGCTACTTTTTGCGCGCCAAAATATATCATTCCAAGGATCCACATCAAAACTTCATGACTCAACTGGGCGGAATGGAAATTTTCAGCAATTAGTAAAAACGGTAGCTACATTCGATCCCATTCTCAGGGAGCATATTGAGCGTGAAAAAAATCATTACCTTTCTCCAATGATTCAAAACGAACTTATTGCGATAATTGGTGCAAAAGTGAAAACACATATTTTGGATTGTGTCAAAAAAAGTAAATATTTTTCGCTTATCCTTGACGGTACAACTGACATTACCCATACGGAACAAATGACACTCGTTTTACGGTATGTATTTGAGAATCAGGCGACACAACGTTATGAAGTTAATGAGAGTTTTATTGAATTTTTGAAAATCCACGAGAAAACCGGACTGGGCATAAAACAAATTGCAATCCATGAATTGGAATCACTCGGCTTGAATCCTCATGATTTACGAGGCCAAGGCTATGATAATGGCGCGAATATGAAAGGAAAAAACATCGGCGTACAGAACTTGATTTCAGAAGAGTATCCAAGAGCATTTTTTGTCCCATGTTCAAACCATTCATTAAATCTTGTTATTAACGAAGCTGCTGTTGCATCTGGTGCAAATATCCGATTTTTTTCAATGGTCGAACAAATTTATACATTTCTTTCTGGTTCGTCAAATCGGTGGGATGTTATGAAAAGCCATATGACAACTGGTTTCCCATTAGCTCCGAAAAATCTATGTCCAACTCGATGGTCTAGTCGAATCGCTGCAATAAAACCTCTTCGTTTCAATCTTCAAAATATAATCGCAGCGTTCCATGAAATCGAAAATTCAACCGCTTTTCAGAATAGTGTACGTCATGAAGCTGGGGCATTTGTCGACAAAATCGACTATCAATTCGTCTGTGCAATATGCATGTGGTACGACATTTTAAGTCAAATTAACATTGCAACAAAAGCATTACAATCAATTGATTCTGATTTACAAACTGCTGTTTTGTGCTTAGGAAGCACTAGATCATTTTTGGAGGAGTACCGAGCAACTGCAGCGGAAAAAGTTTTTAGCGATGCAACAGAAATGTGTGAGAATATGGGAATCGCAGTCGTTTTTCCAAACAGTCGGAAACGCGTTGCTGTCGGACGCGGAATAGATTCAGAAGAAAGCTTCAAAAAAAATTTCATTGATGTTGTCATTGGAGTTGCAATCAATGCGGTCGAGGAGCGATTCAATGCGTTAGAAAAGATGCACTTAACTTTCTCCTTTCTCTACAATTTCGCCGATTTTGCTGAAAATAGGCGGAACGGAAAGTTGCTTAAGTCGTGCAAACAGCTTCAAACCATGCTTTCAAATGGCAAATTATCTGATATTGATGGCGAAGAACTATTTTCCGAGATGACAGTGGTTGCGGAATTGGTAAAAAATCGTCATTTGGTACGAGTTATCGACATACTCAACGAAATTAAAACCAACGCCATGGAAAATCTGGTTCCGAACGCCGTCATTGCTTACAGAATTTTCCTAACAAGTCCGGTATCGGTTGCAACAGCTGAAAGATCATTTTCAAAGCTGAAAATAACTAAAAATTACCTACGGAATTCGATGTCACAAGAGCGACTAAATGGCTTAGCCATAATATCAATTGAGCATGAAATTGCTGGTTCAATTCAATATGACGATATCATTGAAGAGTTTGCATCTTCCAAAGCCAGAAAAGGATCTTTTTACTGATCAATTGAAAAAAAATTCAATATTTAATAGTGATAAAAATATCAAAAGTTACAACATTAGTCAGAAATCAAATGTAATTGGTGAAACACGCAAAATTAAACATTATTTTCTCTTAAAAAGATACACCTCAATTTTTGTATTTACGATTTTTCGAAAAAATTTAGGTCTGAAATTTCAGGGGCGCAAGTAAGTAACTTGCACCGGGGCGCCGTGAGCGCTCGAACGGGCACTGGTTGGAAGCATGACATTGATGTCATCATCGAAGTTCTCATGTGGTAGAACCCAATCTACATGGGGAATGTTGAAATCACCTAATACAAAAATGCTGTCAGATGGGTTAAGATGGATCAGTTCGCATTGTGCAGTGAAACACAACAGACGTCTTTGTGTGATTGTGCTCAGTGTATAAAACGCCACGTGCTTTGTGCATAGTCCTCTCTTTCTCTCCTGTGTATTTCCATTCGCGTCAAAATGACCGACACTAGTGACGGAGAAACCAAGCAAAGACAATTTGCGAATTTGCTATTCGCCAGTTCAAATGAACTGGCCCAAAAAATTGCTAGTTCAAACGAATTTAAACAATTGTGCTACAATATTTCTTAGGCAAAAACTATAGCGATTGCGTCGAAGAACTAAAATCATGTGTAAACGACGATAATGTTAAGAAATTTTTGGCAATTCCAAGAAACACTATCATTAAACCGAACGTAACCAACACGATTGCATCATTCATTTTCAAATACAAAAGCAAATCTCACCCGTTGAAAATAAAAATAAACAACGATCTTGTGAATAATCTGAGTGATCAATACAGAAAATCATTGCATGAGTCAGCTAAAAAACAAAACCCAATCGACAGTGAAAACCAAATTCCCAGAAATAGTAAATTTGACAGTTTGAACGTAGAACAAAAAATTGATAGATTAATTCAACGAGTGGAAAATTTAACAAAATTGTTGACCGACGAACAAGAAAAAAATAAAAAGTTGACTGAAAAATTGCTCAAATACGAAAACGATTCTCGTTTTGCAAACAAAGCAACTAAAAGAAAAAAAACAGCTATAGGAAGTGGTTCAAACAAAAAACCATTTGTTGCACCAGCTGAACGTAATGCTGACGTTTTATATTCAACAGATGAATGTATGGAAACAAGCGAAGATGAAACACCGCTTGAAATGAATGAAAATGCTACCACACACAAACCAGTAGCTATACACACCAACAAAACAAACGCGCCACGTGCTCTAGATGAACAAGAACGAAGCGTAAGTCAGTGCCGTAGCTCGGCTAAAATTTCCGATGGGGCTCAGCCCTGAGATCAAAAATTGCGTTCAAATCTACTGTTTTCACTGAAAAACATGAATTTTATTTAAATAATATACGCATAAATATATATATTTATTATTCTAAATAGATAACATATTGAATATTTAACGTGAGATAAATGAGATCGATATATTTAATTATTATGTTCAACTAATACTGTGACTTGTTTCAACTGATATATTCGACTGATAAATGAGATCAAAATATTTTTCTTAGAGTCAAATGCTTTCAAAATTTCCATGTTATCAATTCACTTCATGCGTTCTTTTTCAAATGCCAGAAATGTGAGATTTTTCATTCGATCGCAAGTCATGGTAATTCTTCCGGGAGTAGCAATTCGATTTAGTGTTGAAAATGATGATTCGCAGACTGATGTGGAACAGCCAAATGTTTCGGCGGCCTCGAGCAATTGATAAGTATCTCCAAAAGTACTTTTTACCGACGACATTTCTTGAATAAAATTGAACCGTTCACTTCGATGCTTCGCTCTGGCGTTTTCGTAAAATTTCTTGATGAATCTAAGCTCATTCATGTCTGGAATTTTAATTCCAACGGATTCAAGTGGCTGTAGGCTTTGGTGGTCAAATTCAAACATTGAGTCCAAAGCAATTAAAACCTTTGAGTTTTCTTCGAAACGACGAAATATTTCTGATGAAGCCAAATTTACCGTCTTATTGAACACTTCATTCAACTTTTCTTCAATTGTATTGACACTTGATGTATTCCATGGTATACGGCTGCGAGTAGTACGTGCATCAACTGTTATGGCTCCTGTTGGCTCTGTTTCGTCCAAAAGAATCGTAGCTCCAATATAATATTCTTCGAACTTTCCGTCATTCTTCAGCTCTTTTACATCACTTATCACTTGGTCGATCACTGGCTTTCCGGCTCTGTAGCCAACACTCCGACTTTGAAAAAATTTGTCAGCCGGTGATATGAGTTCAAGTAAATCCTTGAAAAGTAGCAACAAGAAAACGAAATCCAATTTTGAAATAGCAATAATGATACCAGTTGCTGTGATAATGTCGTCGGCTTCAAGCGTGGCTGATTCGTTCTTTATGATTTGTGTCAAACAATGCCTGATTTGCTTAAAATTGCTCCAAATTGCTTTAGTGGCAAAGAGATGCCCAGTCCATCTGGTTTCAATAAGTGCTTTGAGTGCTGACCCA
This sequence comes from Obolodiplosis robiniae, assembly GCA_028476595.1. Taxonomy (NCBI): domain Eukaryota; kingdom Metazoa; phylum Arthropoda; class Insecta; order Diptera; family Cecidomyiidae; genus Obolodiplosis; species Obolodiplosis robiniae. The sequence goes on along the minus strand of CM052015.1, from coordinate 28,613,435 downwards.
CCGTAAATTTCCTTCACTTTGTAGCGCTGAAAAAATTTGTATGTTGTGTTGATGTCGCCAAAAAACTTATTCACGAGCTGGATATCCTTCACCAAAGAAACGATGATTAAATGGAGTCTGTGGTTGTAACAATGAACATACGGGATGTCTTTGCCGATTTCCTTGTTCACATAGTAGCGAACACCACCCTCCTCACCTTTCATTACATTTGCTCCGTCATAACATTGACAAATCATTCGACTTAAATCTTCGATTCCGTACGTTTTGAGGGCATCTATGCCAACACGAGCTAACGATAGCGCATCTAGCAAATGAGATCTTTCGAAACCAAGCAATGATTCAACAGGATTTGAATCTTTGATGTATCGAATAGCAATTGACAATATTTCACGACGCATTCGGTCTTTTGTGCCATCCATGTACAGGGCAAAATATTTCGATTTATTCACATCGGCCACAATACTTCGTCGAACACTGTACCGAATCGTGCATACGTTTTCGGTGATTATTGGGCATACGATCTCAGCTTTTATTGGTATGAGAAATAACAATAAAAGAATCGTTATAGAGAATGACGTCATCACATCGGACAGAGCGTTCGATGTAAGTGTGTGCGCGTGGAATAAACGCGCATATAAAAATCTTTTTATTGCAGTCAGCAACCGAACGCGCATCAGAGCAGTTCACTGATCAAGAGCGAGAGTTTTTATGCCAAGGCAGGCTTTTCTCTCATAAACAGAACTCCAAATAAAGAAGAGAGTTATACACAAGAATCACCATCTTTTATTTATTAAATTGATTCTTACTTTTCAGTGTAATTTAAGTTTATATTTCAGCAGTGAGATTATGAATAACGCAGTGAGATTATGAATAACGGTAAGTGAATTCTGCTCTGAACATTATGGTGCCGAAACCGTGGAAATTAAACTAGGTTGCTGACTCGCGAGCATGTGCAGTTCATTTTGTTTGTGTGCCCAAATAAAATGAAACACTTTGAGCCGAAGATTAAATTATCAAAAGTATAATTAGGTGAATATATTTTTTGCATTATAAGCATTTTAATCGCCTAAGTGAAGTGATGAAATATGTAAGTGCGTTGTGAAATTGTCGAGTGTGTTGAAATGTGTTTGTGTGTGCGGAGTAGCAACACAATATTTCTAAAACAAACAACACTCGACCAAAAATCAAGTTTTCCTTCAGTTTCTTTCATTGCAGGCGACAGTCAAAGGCTAGCTAGCTGTTTAATCAAGTGAATATATCCGTACGAACATTAGAGCTAGAGAAACAAAGAGATTCAATGTGGAATTTCGATAAATATTGAGTTCGTTCAAGAACGAACGGCGTAATATGAGTAAGCAAACAAAATGAAATGGATGCGCATTGAGTGCGGTGTTTATTTGGATTTGTTTGCGCGCGAGTGCTAGGCACCAGGCGACTCATATAACCAGCATCAGAATTCGTTCAATAGCGAACGGCGTGGCTGGAAAGAGAAAAAATTTATAACCAGCATCAGAATTCGTTCAATAGCGAACGGCGTGGCTGGAAAGAGAAAAAATGTATAACCAGCATCAGAATTCGTTCAATAGCGAACGGCGTGGCTGGAAAGAGAAAAATTTATAACCAGCATCAGAATTCGTTCAATAGCGAACGGCGTGGCTGGAAAGAGAAAAAATTTATAACCAGCATCAGAATTCGTTCAATAGCGAACGGCGTGGCTGGAAAGAGAAAAAATTTATAACCAGCATCAGAATTCGTTCAATAGCGAACGGCGTGGCTGGAAAGAGAAAAAATTTATAACCAGCATCAGAATTCGTTCAATAGCGAACGGCGTGGCTGGAAAGAGAAAAAATGTATAACCAGCATCAGAATTCGTTCAATAGCGAACGGCGTGGCTGGAAAGAGAAAAATTTATAACCAGCATCAGAATTCGTTCAATAGCGAACGGCGTGGCTGGAAAGAGAAAAATTCATAACCACCATTAGAATGCGTGCAAGAGCGAACGGGGTAATAGGAGTCAGCAGACAAAATGAAATAAATGCGCATTGAGTGCGGTGTTTATATGGATTTGTTTGCGCGCGAGTGCTAGGCACCGTAGACTCATATAACCAGCACTAGAATTCGTTCAATAGCGAACGGCGTGGCTGGAAAGAAAGAAATTAATAGCTTAAGTATTCGTTCAAGAGAGAATGAATTAGCTAAAGAAAAACAAAATTCCCTAACGGGACAATCGGTGTGTAATACGACCGAATAAGACGAGCAAGAAGAAACATAGCACTTAGCGATATGGTTTTCTGGTTTCGCTCGTCTATTTGTGCGTGGCACAATTACCAACATTGCGCGCTGCAGGACAAGAGAGAAAGAGAGAGCTTGAAACATAGAGAAATAAGTACGGTTGTCATTCTGAGTGCATGTGGAATACAATCCATAATGATTGTATGAAATACAGTTAGAGCGAGAAAATTCTCATAAAAATGTCGGACCGCGTTCGTCAAGAGAATAAGAGGATAAAACAAAAAAGATAACGGTGCAGGCGTTCTATGTTTGAGCAATAGAGATTTATGCCATTAAAACAAGAACGAAAACAAAGGATGCGTTGAAAACAAAAAATTCGTCTCAGCAGTGATTGACAGTCTGTATAATGAATCGTCCGTTAATCATGATTAACGGTTTATGGAATCTAAATAAATATGCGCCTCTATGAGCGAGTGGCATCAGTTCGAAAAAAGACATCGACTTGGAAACAATTACTATGGCTGAGTTCGAAGTACGCAACGCTTGTTTTCGCTCCATGCAGAACATGGAGTTATTTATTCAGAGCAACCGATTCAATCAAAGTTCAATTGCAAATTTGCAGACAAGGTTGAGTCATATTTGTGAAATTTATAATCGTTTTGTGCAATCCCATTCTACTTTGATGAGCGAGGCTCAAGAAGAAGAGAAAGAAGAGCATTTACAAAAACTGGATGCATTTGAAAATGATTACATGGACGTAAGTGCGCGGATTAATGAACAAATTGAAAGGTTAAGAGCAAATGTGGAGCAAAATAAGGCAGATATTGGCGAAGACGAGGACGACAGCTTGCTGATTGGAACGCAGGCGGGTCGTTTCGTTCGTATTCGACCAGAGCAATTTGAAGAAGCCGATACCGAATCGGAAAGTCATACAATGAGCGAGCAAGAACAAGAGGTGGCACCCAAGGGAAATGCTACCACCCAAATGCAAAGTGATATGCAGCAGCCATTACAACCCATGTTATTCCATTTGAAAGGCCAATTTGAGAACACATGGGGCGAATTCGACGGTAACGTTGAAAAATGGCAGGGCTTTCATGATCGTTTTAAGGCCGCAGTTCATGATAATGAACAAATAGTCCCAGCCTTCAAAATTTTGCATTTAATGAAGTCCTTGAAAGGTAAAGCAAAAGAAGATTTGGGAGACTGGCCACAAACCGAAGCTGGTTATTATGAATTATGGGAACGCATGCAAGAGCTGTATGCGCAGAAATACTATACAGCACGAAAGCTGTTGAATCGCTTTTTAACACTGCCAATTTTAGATAGAGCATCAAACAATGCACTTCAAAAGATGAGCAATGTCACACACGAAGTAATTCGGCAACTGCGTACATTAGATTACCCTGTGCAATATTATGATCTGTTCTTCGTGGCTGGAATTCATACACGACTTGATAGCGAATCAAGCAAAGCATGGGAACTAGAGAGAGCATCTGATACACCAACCATTACTCATATGTTATCATTTTTGGACAGACAAGCCAGAGCGGCACCCAGTTCATCTTCCTTTAGTCAAAGGAAGCAAAATGATAATCGCCAGAGAAGTTTCTATGAAGCTAAGTCAGAAGTGAAAGTCGATACAAAGCGATTTAAGCCGAATAGCGTGAGCGACGGCAAAGTGGATCGTACGTGCAAGGTGTGTAAAACGGGTGCTCACGCAGTGTATAAATGCGATACTTTTAAGAAAATGAGCTTAGCCGATCGAAGAAAAAGTGCAAGAGAAAATGAGCTTTGTTTCAATTGTTTGCATCCGTCACACACCAGCAAGGACTGCCAATTGTTCGGATGCAAGCGATGTGAGAATAAGAAGCACAACAGTCTGTTGTGCTCAGAAAATCCACTAAACCGTTATATCAAGAGAATTATCGAAGAGCAAATCATATTTCAACATCTCCTTTTTGGGCATAGAAATATGATACTATTCAAAGCAATATCGAGAATAACCAATGCTTTATTCTCAATAAGAGTGTTGAGATATGCACATTCAAAATGTGTTTATGTCAACAAATTTTACGATAAGTAAGCAGGCACTTGTTGTGTGTCCAAACAATCCCGTTGTTTGTATTCTTTTTATTTCGTTCCGAGAAAAGGAATTAACGGATCTTGGTGTGCAAGCATAAACATGCACAAACCACTTGAGCATAGCGCGCTCAATTTCTTGCTGGCGTGGCAGGGATCGTGCTGTTAACGCACACACGAGCAGCATCGAAATACAGATCGATACAAGTAAGTTCTTTCTGCCAATAGAGCATTGTGCGAAAGAAAGAGAATCGTAGAATATTGGCATCTCAGTCACAGGTTCAGTGATACAATTGCCAAAATGTGCACCCGAACGATCTCAAGCCACTCACAATTTGATTCTTCGTCACTTCATCATTCCTTTTGGTGAAGTGAAACGAAATAGACGCAAGGAAAGTTTTATACCAAAACAAGTTAAATCTATACTTCAAATTTTGTGCATTGTAAAAATTTCTAATCATTGTGAGCAAGATGTGCGACGAATTCATTAATAAGATCACCAAAATGCTCGACGGATTGAGCATTGGTGATTTGCCGGAGCAAGCCTTAGAACACTTGAATGGCTTGTTTGCGACATTTAATGATGAATTACAGTTGATGAGCGAAGAAGAACGTGAAGCTCATCGCGTGAAATGTATCGAAGCGCAACGCACATTCTACCAAGCCGGTTTGACAATTATCGAGCAATTGTCACACCAGCAAACGCAAGAGCAAACAGCAATGGTTCTCGACAAGGAAAAAGAGTCGACTGAAATGGAAGTGACCGACGTCCAAGACGGTGAAAAAGAACCCATCTCAAATCAAGAGGTTGAACAACAGCATCAACCATTAGCGTTTGATTCGGACTATGAAGCTTGGAGCAGCGAAGAGCAACCAACATCAGAAACGCCGAATTCAATAAACAACAATCCTGAGCGTAATTCAGCAAAGAAAGGTTCGACATATGAAGGGCAAGTCGGATCATATTCAGACAAGGTCTCGAAGCAATATGTGCAGCTTCCGTATCTGGATTTTGAATTTCTGTTCCGTCCGTTGTTTGAGTTACAACCAATGGACCATGTAAATGAAACGGTATTGAACCATTTTTTGGTCATGTTGACGGAAATGAAGGAACAAGCGGATCGTTTGAATTTCCCGTTAGAGCAAGAGCAGCAATTTATAATTGCTTTAATTCAAAATCGTTTGGATCACGTCAGCCGATCTTTATGGATGTGGCAGTTGGATAGAAGTGAGCCATCCATCGATCTGTTGACAAATTTTTTGATCAAGCGATGCAAACGCATTGAAGCGTATGAACGGTCACCGCAACAAGGTCAAGGAACAACACCAAAGGTTCTAGCAACCACGATCGATCAACCGTCAACTTCCAAAGGGAAAAAACACAAGCCAGTATGTATGGCATGCAACGGAGAGCACTATTTGCATAAATGCGAACAGTTCAAGAGCATGACGGTGTCACAAAAGAGATCATTTCTGGAATACCATCGCATGTGCCATAACTGTTTTTCACCATCGCACAAAACCGGACAATGCAAACAGGGAGTTTGCAAGCGTTGTGGGACAAAACATAATAGTTTGTTGTGCCCAGACTCCAACCGAGTTTAAAGGTGAGAATTGTGCTATTCTCACCGCCGGGAGTGTACCGAATCGTGCATACGTTTTCGGTGATTATTGGGCATACGATCTCAGCTTTTATTGGTATGAGAAATAACAATAAAAGAATCGTTATAGAGAATGACGTCATCACATCGGACAGAGCGTTCGATGTAAGTGTGTGCGCGTGGAATAAACGCGCATATAAAAATCTTTTTATTGCAGTCAGCAACCGAACGCGCATCAGAGCAGTTCACTGATCAAGAGCGAGAGTTTTTATGCCAAGGCAGGCTTTTCTCTCATAAACAGAACTCCAAATAAAGAAGAGAGTTATACACAAGAATCACCATCTTTTATTTATTAAATTGATTCTTACTTTTCAGTGTAATTTAAGTTTATATTTCAGCAGTGAGATTATGAATAACGCAGTGAGATTATGAATAACGGTAAGTGAATTCTGCTCTGAACAAACACACTCAGCAATGATTTCAATGATTTCATTTTGGATGTCCGGGGATGTGTATTTGGCGTAGTCTGGCATTATATCATTACATTTCTTCAACTCTTTATCTCTTTGGATTGTGAACTGGAATATACTCATAAACACTCCACACTCAGTGCCGCTGACTGCGTCCCAATTACCACGAAGTGAAAGTTCGTTCTCAATCAAAAGCCGAATAACGTCTATGATCGAACTGACATAATAGCGACGCATTTTAAGTACTGATTCACTAACAAGGTTAGAAACACGTTTGTCAGATTTGTCTCGTTTCACTTGGTCGTCCCATGCTAACACCGATGATCGATGAATGTCTGAACTTTCGTGCAAATGCAAACCTTTATTATTTTCAAGCGCATATTTCCAACCAGAAAAACCATCGTTTATGAAAGAAGCATTTGATTTAACAGATGGGTTGAACTGTCGGCATGGGTAGCAATAAATCGCATCTTGCTCCTTTGAATACTCAATCCAATCGAATGCACTTGCCCAGCCTGGTTGAAAACTACGATTATCTTTGTTTTTCGGAAATGGAGCTAACAAACCAAATTTATGCTTTACAAACGGTTCTCCAATTGGCGTTAAGTCGGTTGGTTGAGATGGCACTTTGCTGTGGTCTGAATTTTCTGTAATATTCATAACACGAATAAAAATGAGAGTTTTCATCTAAGTAATTATTCTGATTACCTTTGTCATTTTTCAAACCACTTTTATCGGCTGCGGAATCGTTTGCTGATACACTCGTTTGAGATGGCACTGTGTTGTGATCTGAATTTTCTGTAAGATTTATATCACGAATAAAAATGGGTTTCCATGCGAGTCATTTTCTTTTCACATTACCTTTGTCATTTTCTGAATCACTATTATCGGCTACGGAATCAATCGCTGACACACTTGTTCGAGGGAAAAATTTGTTCAATTGTGGTTTTTTCGATAAGTCTAGTTTAATTTTTTTTGGTTTCTGCTTGGATGCCATTGTGTCAAACACAGTAGAAAGTCAGAAAAAATGCACAGAATTGATCACAAGAAACGTTTTGTTGGGGAGCGCTCCTGTTGTCGATTGAATAAAAATTGCTGCTGACATTTGGCAGAGCATACCCGTACACACAGAACCGAACACAGCAAAGTCTACTATGTTCGTATATTGGCGAGTAGCAGCGCAGCAACGTTATGAATTTCGCCATCAAACTGTTTACATTTGTCAATTCATTTCTGAGAAAAAGGGATAAGCAGCAATGAACCAAATATACACTTAACGCTCAACGTGCACGTGCCTGCGCTTTAATCGTCGGAATGGAATGACTAAATTGTTTATTTGTATAATAATAGCGGTTCTGTTCAAAACTGATGCCTATATAGATGCAAAGTATTTCGTGTATTGCCACAAATTAAAGATCGCTATGACAAAACCATACACAAAAGCATTATTTATGTTCGTTTTTGCTGTGAATAGTTTTAATATACGTTTCAGCCGTTTTTTGAGTTCGCATTTTGTGAAATGGTTCAATGCAATTTTCCAAAGACAAAGAAATTTCCAGGTGGGGCTCAGCAAATTCCAGATGGGGCTGAGCCCCGAACCGATGTATGGGAGCTACGGCCCTGGCGTAAGTACAAAACAAATTCCACCCGTCACAAAGCCACCGGCTAAGCGAGAGAAGAAAGTACCGCCTATCGTTGTTTTTGACAATGACCAAAAACGTATGAGTGAACGCATCACAAGCCGTAAAATATGCTCAAACACCGACTACCACTTTGTGCGTGTGAACAAGAGCAAATACCGAATACAAGTGAACACACTTGAACAGAACGATGATGTGCTTGAGCTTCTTCAAGAATTTGGTATAAAATACCACACTTACACACCTATTGAACGTAAACCAATTCATGTTCTATTGAAACGCATCCCATCATGCTATAATGAAGATGACATTTTGCAATGTTTGAAAGATGATCACGGTTTAATTCCTGAACGTCTAACAAAATTCACAACGAAAAGAATGATTGAGAGCGGAGTCGAATCATCTATTTGCCACGCTTCTTTTGACCTCAAAACTGATAAAAAACGAATTTTCGAAATCAAACATATTGTTTATGGAATTTTGGTCGAACAATTAAAAAATAAATCAATCACTCAGTGCCGACGGTGCTGGCGATTTGAACACACTGAATCAAACTGCGCTTATGATGCACGTTGCCCTAACTGCTTAGCTTCTCATGTCCTAGGAAAATGCATTTTAGACACAAATGCTGCTATAAAATTGCACCCAAAAAAAAAGCGAACGTGACACAGAACATGACAAATTATAATCAGCATACGAGAGCAAGCGTGAAATTTGCTAGCGCAGTCAGGGGCAACCAACAGCATAGCAAATCGAATACACACATAACCTCCAATAACGATATGATTAACATTCTAAAGCAACAACATTTAGCAACTCAACAAATGCAAATGAATGAGCTCATCATGAGAATCGCTCCTCAGCTAGTGTCTGGTAGTAAAAGATGAACGAATCAAGCAAAATTAAATGTTTCGAGCTGAACGTCAGCTCACTGAATAGTAAAAACAAACAACATGAATTACTCGATTTCATTGAAACCACGATCCAGATGTTTTGTTGTTGTGTGAAACCAAACTGAAGCCAACCAAACGCATCGCAATAAAAAATTATAATTTCTACCGCAACGACCGTTTAACCAACGAAGGTGGCGGCACGGGAATTTTTATTAAATCAAAATATGCAAGCACGCATTTGAATAACATTTCATCCATAGTAACCATCGAATATACAGCAATAAAAATCGCCCTAGAAAAGAACAAAGAAATGTACTTTGTCTCAATCTACAAAAGACCAAATTCTAAAATCGACACTAATGAATAATCGTACATAATAAACTCATTCAACGGCAAACCGTTCATATTAGCAGGAGATTTCAATTGCAAGCACCAATTCTGGGGCAACAACGCAAACACTACTGAGGGAAACAAACTTTACGACTGGCTATGCGACTCAATCGACTTACACAGCATCAAAACCTTTCTTCCTGAAAACAGCACGTGCGTAAGAGCGAATTCCGAATCAAATTTAGATTTATTTTTTGCCGAAGATAGCATTCAAATACAATTCGACACAAACACGAACAAACTGAGCACACGATTTTGATTCAGACCACAGAGCAGTGGCTCTCACAGTTATTATTAAAAATAGAATAACCATCGCTGAGATGAAAACACACTACGATTGGAGCAAATCAAACTTCGCGAAAATTCAAAAATACATCAACTCAAATCTGGCTAAGCATCATTTGCCGATTTCTAACAACATAGAAAATGTCCCAATAGATGCAGCCATATCACACCTAAACGAGACTTTCGTATCAGCTATCAACAAATTCGTGCCTTGCATACAAATGAACCCAAACATAAAGGGTGATTTTTTAAGTGGTTTCTTTTTGAAAATCGAAAAAAACGCAAAAAATTTCGAAAAGTGAATCAAATCTTTATTGAAATCGATAAATTGGTTCTTGCCATTTACTTTTTGAAAATAATTTCATGCAAATGTTGGCCGCGGCTACGGCGCAAATGGTCCATACGGGAAGTCCAATTTTGGCACACTCTCTCCAACATATCGGCCGGAATCTCGCCAATAACGCGTTCGATGTTGTCCTCCAAGTCGGCAATCGTTGCTGGCTTGTCCGCATAGACGAGAGACTTAACGTAGCCCTCCCGGCTGCTCATCACACCAAATCCGACAGTTTTGTTTGTTTACATGCCCCGTCCAAAAAGATGATTTTTCGATGAAAATCAGGATCATTTTTGAGCTGCTCTAGAACCCAATTTGCGAACGCACGCCTCTTGGATGGTCATCAAGCGTAAATATTTGCATGATGAAATTGCAAAGCATACTGAGCATTTTTGACTGTGACAGACGTCAGTTGGAATTTGGCATCTGTCAAAAAATTAAACGTCAAAAAGAAACCAGCTAAAAAATCACCCTTTACTCATCACGCTGTCAAATCATTGAAAATTCTACGAGGAAAAAAATCAGCCCGTCGCAAATGATTCCGAAATAAAAACACACACCATGCTAACACACTCAAAACCGAAATAAAACTGTTATCGAACATGGCATTCAACTCAATTGTGTCTGATTACAGGGCATTTTGAGAGCGTGAATTAAGCGATTTGAGAATGGACAAAAACATTTTCAAGAACATTAAACGCTTCTCAAATTACAAAAAACAATCGAAACTACCGGATGAAATGATATTCAACGATAACAACCCAACAAAAATAACAACGGATACTGAAAAGGCCAATGCATTCGCCGACCACTTCAAAACAGCACACTACTTGACACTCAACAGCGGACAAAACGACTTTAACTGTGAAGTGAATTCGTACATAGCCGAAACATTTAATGACCAACGAATCATCGACTTTGCCACAATCAACCAAAATGAAATCACGGATTCAAGCTATCGACCATTCTTCGTAAACTCCAGCGAAGTAAAAGCAACGATAAACTCCAGAAACGCTAAAAAATCATTTGGTAACGTACTAAAGAAAATCGCTAGCATTAAGTTTTGCAATTGCGTAACCAAACTCTTTAATCACATGATAAATAATTCATATATGCCCAAATCATGGAAAGAAGCAATAATAATTCCCATACCAAAACCTAATAAAAATAACAAAGAAGTAGATAATTATAGACCAATTAGTAAATTATCATGCTTAGCCAAAGTTTTTGAAAAAATTATAGCGATAAAATTGAATGAAGAATGCATTAAATTAAAAATTGATTTCGAGACACAATTCGGTTTTCGATCGGGCTTAACAACAAATCATGCGCTATATAAAATGGCGACCAGGATTGCTAACAATCTAAATGATAAATCACCTACACATTTAACAGCATTAGACTGTGAAAAGGCATACGATACAATGTGGATTGAGGGACTGGTTTACAAAATGCATCACATTTACGAAATCAGCACCCCATTTTGTAAATTCATATTAAATTATTTATCAGATCGGACCTACAGGGTCCGGGTAAATGACAAATATTCCAACCCATACACAGCACCAGCGGGCATAGCACAAGGGTCAGTGATCTCATGCCTACTATACATTTTGTATGTAGCCGATTTTCCCAAACATGGTGGCTACTTACACATAACAACCTCACAATTCGCCGACGACATAGCCATAGCAACGCAAACTGAACTTACTGATCTTGCAGAAGAGGAATTGAACCAATATCTTGCGAAGATCTCTGAATATTTCCACAAATGGAAAATAAAAGTAAACGAAAACAAATGCGAAGAAATCACAATCTTGGGAAATATCAAACAAACCACGAGAACAGTCAGAAAGAAATCCAAACAAATAGAACTCAAAATAAATGATAAACCAATCCCTAAAGTCACGGTGCTAAAATATTTAGGAGTGCATTTAACTACAAATTTCAAATTCAACAATCACTTAGAAACTGTCCGAAAGAAAATGCTAGCTGCATATTTTTCACTAAAAAACATATTTTTCAATCGCAAAATCAACACAAACATAAAACTTCTGGCGTACAAACAATAAATCAGACCCATAGCGCTATACACAGCACCAATCTGGTTGCAAGTGTCAGGGGCTCAAATGAATAAAATCTTGGTGTTGGAAAGAAAAATCCTTAGAGCATGCACGGGCCTCTATCGTAGACCCGACAGTGTCAAATACTACCCGAATAAATTATTATATGATAACAGTCGAATTGACCCGATCGAAAATGAACTTGTAAAACATGCTTTAAAATTCATTGATAAAGAAAAAACAAATGAACAGTCAATTCTGAAATATAGCGTAAGATACGACGATGAACACATGAAATCACTTAATTATTACCACAGCAAGCCGCCTATTTACATTGATTTCTTGAATGATCTCAATGTAGAAGCGGGCAACGCATTTCTAAACTACTACAATGAAATTCCAACCATTAGAAACTACATAGATCTGGACACATAAACGCCGAAACACGAATTCGTTCCAAACATTTTAGATTTAAGTTTTTTTTTTTATATATTTCTTTTATCAAAACATAAAAGAATACAAAGGTTTATCTTTCTTCCTTTGAAATGATATTGTAAATTCATGTGAATACCATTCATCACGAGAAATCGTAAAATTCATTATAAGTAGATCTTTGAAAAATCCGAATAGGATGCAAAGCTAAGTAGATAATAAGAATCACTAGTTTCACCTTTCTCTAGTATTGTTTAGATATAAGAAACATGAATAAAGTTATATTGAAAATTTAAAAATGGGTTAAGATGAATCGATTTGATGGCATTTAGATGCTTCAGATACAATTCCCTTGGTGATGAAGGTGGTATGTACGCTTCTTAAGTGAACAAACTTGAGCGAGAATTGATGCTCACTTTTACACAAGTGTACTCGGTGTCATTTGAATATAAGCGTACCGCCGCCCATAATAGTGGCTGATCCAGTTTTCTCACGATCTGTGCGACACACGATATACGTGCTATCGAAGTATTCGGCGGAAAAGAATGACGAGTTTAGCCATGTCTCAGTCAAGGCAATGATGGAGTAACCAAACGATGACGAATTGGCAAAGAATTCCATTTGTTTTGTTCGAAGTCCACGGGAATTTTGATAATAGATATCGATCAGGCTTGGTGAGCTAACTTGGAAATTGTTCACATTTACGTGATTTGGGGGTTTGTTGGTTTGAATTTCGTTATTAATTGCTGGTGGTGGCGGGTTGTTGGGCAGGATCTGTATCCATGGATTCGGGTTGGTTGATCGTTGTTGTTGTCTCGTTTTTTTCTATCGGTTTTGATTGTTTGCTCGGTTGTGATGACATATCATTGGCTGACTCTTTGCTCAAGATATCACCAAAAGTCGATTTTGGACGGTCCTGTTTGATGAATTTGTAGACTTTAGCACTTCAGTTTCGTATAAATAAAACTCGTATATATTTTACTAAGTCTAACGTTTATTCTTAATTTGTTTCTCCTGGAAATACTTTCACTATGGTCCGTACGTTCTTACTCTTCAATTACATCCACATCAATGTCCGTGTGTATGCTATATCATCGATATTGACACTTGGTAATTTGACAGTAGTGTATTTGAATTGAATTACGTTAACCGTTAAATGAAATACTACATTATTAAAAAATACGAATTATTTAGTTAAAACGAATATATATTTTAAATGGGCACTACGCTAGGCACTACAGTATTCCTCTGCCAGTTTTAACTAGAATATTTTTCTGGAATTGAAACTTTTCTTCCAGATCTAGTTGTATACGGTTTTGAAGTTTGTTTGAGAATTCCCTTCGGTTGTGCCGATGATTGTCTGACTTCATAGGAGGAATTCGTTTGAGCAACGGGTGCAGGTTTGTCATTACTGAATTGTGGCGATTGATTGAATGATTCCGGAGACATATGAGCTGGTTTGAGGCGATCAATTGAGATTATTTTTTCTTTTCCATTGATGACAACTCTAAAGTATTTTTCGTTGCGGTCAATTATTTTATATGGTCCTTCATAAGGTCGTTGAAGAGATGTACGAACGAAGTCGTTGCGTATGAATACGTGCGAACAATCCTTGAGTGATTTGTGAACGAAGATTGGCTGCTCACCATGTCTGCAAGTCTCGGTTGGCTTAAGGTTATCCATTGTTTGCTTAAGATTCTTGACGAAGTCTGATTCGATCGTTTTATCTGTTGATGATTCACCAAAGAATTGACCTGGAATTCTCAATGTTGTCCCATAGAGCATTTCTGACGGTGTTGAATTTATGTCTGGTTTGAAAATCGATCGGAGACCTAGCAAAATTATTGGTAGCTCCCTTGACCAATTTGGGCCGTTTTTGCACATAATTGATGCTTTAAGGGTGCGATGAAATCGTTCTATCATGCCATTCGCTTGTGGATGCCATGCCGTAGTGTGCAAATGTGTTATTCCGAGTAAATAATTTAGCTCTCTGAACAAGATTGACTCAAATTGTCTACCCTGATCTGATGATATACGTAGTGGAACGCCAAATCGTGATATCCATACATCAATAAGTGAGCGTGCGACAGTTTCTGCTGTCATATCGGTCATTGGAATAGCTTCAGGCCATCTAGAGAATCGGTCGATTATGGTTAAACAATATCTGAATCCGTTTGAAATAGTGAGCTCAATAATATCAATGTTTATATGTTGAAATCGCTGATCTGGTGGAATATAAGATGCTAAGCCGAGTCTTTGTTGATACACTTCCAAATGAATCGAGTATTCATCAATTTGATGGTTCCTTTAACACCCGGATGTGCATTTCCGTGAATTTTTTTTAGGATCCCTGTGCGAAATTGTTTAGGAATATACGGACGAATTTGCTGTGTTGACATGTCGCAATATATTGGTTTTGAAGTACCCGGAATAGTGCACTGTTTCCAAATTAGAGTTGAATTATCGGCCCTTAATAAATCCTGTAACTCATCATCATCTATTTGAGCTTCAGCCACTTTTTCAAAATCTATCAGGCAATCAATTTGATAAATTCGCGATAAGAAATCTGCACTGACGTTTTTCTCACCGGAAATGTGACGAATATCTGTAGTGTATAAAGATATAAAATTTAAATAGCGACTTTGAATCGGTGTGGCGGTTTCTAAATTTTTTTGGAAAGCAAACGTGAGTGGTTTGTGATCAGTGATGATATAACATGGACGTCCTTCCATTTGTTGCTTGAAATGTTTGACTCCTTTATATGCTGCAATAAGTTCTCTGTCATATGTGCTGAATGTTTTTTGAGCATTTGATAATTTTTTTGAGTAGAATGCCAACGGTTGTACTTCGTTTCCGACAATTTGATTGAGAACCGCTCCAACAGCTGTATTTGTGCATCAACGGCGAGCTGCAATTCAGCCTCTTTTGCAGGGAATGCTAAAACGACTGCGTTGCATAAATCTCGTTTACATTTTTCGAATGCAGTTTCGGCTTCTGGGGTCCATGCGATTGGTCGATTGTCTTTTTTCTTGTTACCATCAATGAGTGAATTGAGCAACATTTGATTTTCCACAGCACGCGGAATAAATCGACGGTAGAAGTTAATCATTGCTAAAAACCTTTTAAGTTCCATTGCTTTCTCGGGTAATTTATAATTTTTGATGACTTCCACTTTTTCTGGCATAGGCTCAATACCGTTAGCTGAGATTTTGTGTCCCAAAAATGTGATAGAGGATCGACCAAATTCGCATTTATTGACATTGACGACGAGATTGTATTGCTTCAGACGTTGAAAAAATAATCTCAAATGCTGTTGATGCTCTTTGTGGTCGTTCGATGCAATTCCAACATCATCGATGTAGCAAAATGCGAAATTAAAATCGCGAGAAATTTCATCCATTAATCGTTGCATGATTTGAGCAGCATTGCGTAGGCCAAATCCCATGTATTTAAACTCAAACAGGCCAAATGGAGTAGTCAACGCTGTTTTTGGTATGTCAGCTGGCTCTACTGGAACTTGATGGAAAGCTTTTTTAAGGTCAATTTTTGAAAAAACTTTCTTACCGTGCATAATATTTACAAAGTCCTGCATGTACGGAATTGGGTACCGATCGGGAAGTGTGATACGATTAACAGCTCGATAATCTCCACACAATCGATATGTGTTATCTTTGCCTGGTTGCATGTGAATCGGTGTAGCCCAATTGCTTTTCGATGGCTGACAAATACCGAGCTTCATCAGGTTGTAAATCTCCTTTTTTGCTGCTTCAAGTTTAGTTTGGTTCAACCGACGAGGCTTTGAATGGACTGGTGGATCATTTGTGACGATGTGATGAGTTACATTTGTTCTTATTGGTGATGTGTTTGTTTTCAATGTTGTGATTTCTTGAAATTCTGTGAGAATCCGACTGTACTGGTATGCTAAGGTTTGATTCGAGTCAATCAGCTTCAGTGATGGCTGCGAAACGTTTGATTTTTGAAGGCATTGGGTTCGAAGTGCAGTTACCCCATCGATGAGACAACCATTCTTCATGTCGACCAGCAACCCGAAATGAGACAAAAAATCTCCTCCAATAATCGGTGTGTCGATATCGGCTACGATGAAATCCCAAACAAATGCTCGGCGCAAGCCAAAATTTAATTCTAGCTTTTTTGCTCCATACATGTTAACCGGTGTTCCGTTTGCTGCATGTAATGGAAATGGTGCTATTGGATCCAATTTTGATTTGCTATGGAGATTATATGGTAACGCTGAAATATCGGCCCCTGTATCAATGAGAAAATCGTTCAATGAATTTTTGTCGGTGATTTTTAATCGGTTTCCCGTGTGGCGTGGTTTTGGGTTTTTATTTGACTGACTATCGCACACATCACTAAGCGAAGCCAGCGACGAATCTAGTTTTTTGACTGGTTTTCGTTGAAATTGCATGGTAATAAACAACGTCTTGCTTCGCTACCAAATTTCTGATGAAAACGACAAATTATTGAATCTTTCATTTCTGATGACGAATTAGATGCTGAACGATCGTTAGTTTTCGAACGGTACTTTGCACGATGATTCGATCGGCCTCGATTGACATTAAATTTTTCAATAACTTTTGCAAGTGAGTTGATTGTGGATTTCAAGTCGGCGATGTCTGAAGGCTCTGAGGAAATTTGATTTATTTTCGATGCGTTGTTGATTGTTTCCATAACGTCATCTGCTGCTTTTGCTGCCTTGTCGATTGTAGACGACGCGAGAATTGCTACGACACTTTGTGCTGCTTGTGGTAAGCGTTTTAACCAAAGGTTTCTTAAAATGTCGTCACCAACGCCAACTGCGATGTTGCGCATTTCTGCTAACAAAAGCGATGGCTTCATGTCGCCCAGTGGTTTTTGTTCAAGTAGTTTCTGTATACGAGTGTGTGTTGAATCGGCGAAAATTGAAATCATTTTCTCCTTAACAGTACTGTATGGCTTTTCTGCAGGCATTTCATTCCATTCAGGCAAATGACTTGCTGCTGGGTGATCAATTTGTGACGCTAAGAATGAATAACGGTCATTCTCTTCGGTAATACGTTGCAAGTTGAACCAATGTTCTAAACGTCGAAACCAAGTATTAATGTCGTCTGGCTTGAAAATGGGCATTTGAACACTTCTAAATCCATGATGTTGGATCACTTGATTGTTCTGATTATTCTCTTCGTCACCAGCCATTTGATTGCTATTTACCTGTATTTCCGCTGAATCTATACTTGCTTGTCTTGATGTATTTGGTTGATTTGAAGGCGGCTTTTTTGTTTTACTTCCAGGCGTATTACCAATTTTTCTCGGTGCCATTCAATTGAGAACTCTATTCTTTTACGAATAATTGAGCATTTGCCCAGGCAACTTGATTAAATTCGTAGTTTGAAACTTTGTTGAACGTTTGCGCTCGTTGCTTTACTGCGTACACTGTACTGCTACAACCAATACTCCAATTTCTTATTCGGCTTTATGTGTTTTATCCATATAAAAAATTATTTAATGGAATATTTTTAAAGTCGCGGGTCACCAATGTAGACTTTAGCACTTCAGTTTCGTATAAATAAAACTCGTATATATTTTACTAAGTCTAACGTTTATTCTTAATTTGTTTCTTCTGGAAATACTTTCACTATGGTCCGTACGTTCTTACTCTTCAATTACATCCACATCAATGTCCGTGTGTATGCTATATCATCGATATTGACACTTGGTAATTTGACAGTAGTGTATTTGAATTGAATTACGTTAACCGTTAAATGAAATACTACATTATTAAAAAATACGAATTATTTAGTTAAAACGAATATATATTTTAAATGGGCACTACGCTAGGCACTACAAATTCACGAATCATCGATCCTCTTGGCCAGAAATCAATATCCATTAAAAGTTCAAATTTGTCACCCTTAACGTCAATTTTAAAAGATACGAATGATAGAGTACTCACATCCTGTTCTTTTTTAACGAGCAGCGTGCATTTGAAGTCAACGTTTGGTTCGAGTTTGGCATTTTCGGCATTTTCGGTGACTGTGCCGACAGTTACTGACTTTTCGATGCGTGAAACATGAATTGCACGGTCAAATTTCGGTTTAATCGGCTTTGGTGGTGGTGCAGGTGTAACTTTCAAGCTAGTTGCTTGAACATTTTCTTTATGTCGGCCACAACGGCATATTTGTGGCGACGGAAGCGCATGATTTGATCGGCAAGATCGTGTTGGAGTTTGGGGCCTATCATTTGAATGTCGTTGAACGATAAGCCGTTCGTTCTACGACATGAACCGTCATGGACGATCCTAATCTTCTTAACCACGCAGTGGTGTGGGATGTAATATGACATGGCTGATGGCTTTCCCCATGCTCGCTCGTATGTCCATTGGCGAGTTCTTCTCGCATGGCTTCAATGTTTTTCTGGCGTAAGTCGCTGTTGGCCTGCAAACGACGTTCAAGTTGAAAGAATCTTCTTAATGCGATGGCCTTAGATTCGCCAAGAGCTGGCATATTGGGCTTAATTGGAATCTGAACAACATACCTGCCGTATTTGATCCGATAGTGGGTTTGTTCGAATAAACTTTCCACGGCATCTTCTTCGGGCGTTCGGGCGCTAGCTTTGGCTACTTCCTCCCACTCCCAAAAGCGTTTTATGGCATCGATGAGGAATTCGGCTTCGATTGAACAGGATGGCCTGTCCTTTGTTGTTATATTCAGCACTGTTGTCAATATGGCATTTTGGTTAGACAGTATGAATCGACCTAAGGCTAAATAACCAAATGATGATGATTGAAAGATAGCACGGCGTTCGTGTCTATAGCTAGTGTTACCAGCAACTGCTGCCCATATTTCGGCTCCGAACAACATGTCCACCGGTGCAAGCGTATCATAATGCATATCGGCTAGGGCTTCATAATCCATGAGAGGCGCGTCTCTTTGAATTTGAGTGGCTGGATGTATGGTTTGCCATTGTTCGATCACATATAATTCCACAGCAATGATAGTTGGGCTATCGAACCATGGCTTCAAATGCACCTTAACCTTGTTTCGTAAGATGCCCGCCCAAGGGGTAAAGTACTAGATTGTCGTAATACCAATAATACGATCTAGTCCAAAAATAATACCGAGTAATACCAAGTAATACCAAGTAATACTTGAAAATCCCAAGTATAACCAGCTGTCAGTGCATTTGCATTTGTAGTCGTGTAATTTGACAGCTCAAAACTGAGACCGGTTTCGGAAATCCGAAAAATGGAAATAACACAAGAACAATTTGTTTTTGGGCTAAAATTGAAGCCGATTTGGAATTTAAAATTCCTTCACACATCAAAAATTTAATGAGGTTGGTCCCGAGGTTTGTATACTTTTCATATATTTCTTTTTGATTTGATTTTCGTTCAGTTTTAGCGGCTTCGGAAATGCTGTTTCATTTGTTGACTTTCAAGAAGAAGACATCGGTCGGATCGAAAAATATGCGAATACAAATCTCCCCATTATTTTCGACTTGAGTAACAATGGAAATGAAAGAAGTCATTTGGTTTATTTATTTGGACAATTCTCATCGAAGCCACATAGTTTTGTATTTTTGCCAGATGAAAGAGAGTTGCTACATTTCATTGGAGATCACATAAATCACATAGTCTTAAGATGTGGTCAATTGGACATGAGTCAACTTGAACAATTTTCGAAATTCGACAATATGCCTCAAAAGAGCAATCGCATCGAATGCAACTTAGTGCAAACACCGTTTGGATCGATTTTTAGCGGTGATATAGAACCAAGTTATCTTCAATCGTTCTGCAAACTCGCAAACACAGGTCAAATGTGTGAAGACAATCAGTCAATTCATGACACACCGGAATCATCCATGCAAACGATCCAGGCAGAACTGATATCTCAGTCGAAAACTCATCAACTTCTCGAGAAATTGAAGAGGATAGCAGATCAAAATATATCACGGAAAAAGGCCGGCTATCGATTCGATACTGATATTAAGCGACTCGCTACATACATTCGAGTTTTAGGTGGTCCTCTTTTATATGAAACCATTCATAGAAATTTCGAATTAGCATTGCCGTCAATAGACACCACAAACCGATTCATAAGAAAAACCGATAGTCGAATGGTAGAAGGATGTTTACGCACGAATGAATTACTACAGTATTTGAATGAAAGAGGATTGCCATTGGCTGTTTCAATTTCAGAAGATGCTACCCGAATCAGTGAACACATTGAATACAACTCCAAAACCAACCAAATTTCAGGGCTTGTTCTTCCAATAAATAAAGACACAGGTATGCCGATTCCTTATTCGTTCCCTGCAAGGAAAACTGACGAAATATTGAGATATTTTGCAAATAATACACCCGTAGCAAACTTTGTTAATGTAGTTATGGCAAGGCCACTAGCCAACTACCCATCGTTTTGTTTACTATTGTACTCCTCTGACGGAAAGTACACTTCAGAAGATGTCGACAAACGATGGAAGTATATTGTCGCAGAATTGCCTAAAGTAAACATAAAAGTGGTAACCATTTCATCGGATTCAGACCCACGCTACAATAGTGCGATGCGAAAGGATTCAAAGCTTGGCTTAAAGTCTGCGATTTTCGATGCTGAGTGGTTTTCATATGGGCTTAGCGAATCTTATGAAGGTCCATTCAATGTTCAAGATCATGTTCATAATATTCTCAAAGTTGAGAAACCTATTTTTGAGAACAGGAAAATGGCGAGAAAAATTACCATTTGGACCACATTATTTCATAAAAAAGGACCATTAACAGTTTCTCCTACATAATTTTGGAAAAGATCAACATGAATTGACTCAATCAACTCTTGATCCAGTAGATAAACAAAACTTTGCGTCGGCTTCACGCATGTGCAGTGATAAAGTCATTCAACTTCTGAAAACGTCTTTGCCAACTAGCGTAGGAACTGTGAAATTTTTGGAAATTATGCGTTCTATTTATGACTCATTATGTGATCCCCATTTGCCACCGCTGGTGCGAGTTGAAAAGATGTGGTATGCTGTTTTTGTATTAAGAATCTGGCGAAAATTTATCGAGAGTCAAGATCATTTAAATTTGAAGGATAATTTTCTAACGCATTTATCATATGTTGCAATCGAAATAAATGCACATAGCCTCATCCAGATAATGCTTCATCTAAAGAACCATGATTTGGACGATTGGTTCCTACCATTTATTTTTGATAGTCAAGCCTGCGAGAGTTTCTTTAGAGAAATACGATCGCTTACTACAGTTTTCTCAACCATTGCAAATTGCAGCCCGAAAGAAATCACTGAACGTATAAACAAAATTGAAGTTCTGAATGATATCATCCACAAAACCAAGTTTGCGTTTCCACGAGCAAAGGATAAAATCGAATTTCCTGGTCATGTCCGCAATGAACTGCCAACCAAAGAACAGATTTGCAACACAATTCTTGAATGCAAATCAAAAGCAATTGATTTTGCACTGGACATTGGTATGCTTACCGATGACGATGTTGATTCCAATTTCGATATAGATTTACCGTGTGAAATTAAATCAATCAATTTTAAAGCAAAGAACGCAGTTGCAGATTCAAATGAGCTGACTGACGCCGCGGAACAAAAAGTCTTGCAAACTATAGCTCGGATGAGAGCTATTACATCTGTGACGACTTTGAAAAACTACGCTCATCTTTTTGTAAATGAAAAAGTTCCAGAATCTTCACCATATATAGAAATTTATAATGATGGAAAAAGACGATTAATCGTAAAGAAGTCTTCATTGTGTTGGCTTTTACGAGGAGACTCCAGCAAGCTTAGTAGTGATCGAACATTCAGAGTCAGAGGAGCTACAACTAAAAACCTGACAACACACAACCGCAAAAATAAAAACCAAGTGACAAATGCAGTACAAAATAAGCCTAAGAAAAAATGTACGAGAAAAATCGTTAAACAAAAAAACAAGAAAACCAAATTCATTCAATTAAAATACTAAATTTTATGGTTTAAATAATCTCTTTTTCGTTACATTATTTGGTAATTTATATTTGGTTTGGAGATCCATTCAAAAATATGTTTTATCAATAAAAAATAAAATGCTTTATAAATATTTTTCTTTGTACTTTTGGTAAATAATTTACTTTTTTCATAAATTGGAAACTTATTCAATAACAATGGCACTTCCATTCATCACGTCTTTGAATCTATTGTGTTGATTTTCCGCCTCGTCTATTTGCTTGACAATGTCTGAAATTTTGTTCTTGTGCACAGCCACGACACTGTCATAATGAACACGGTCCATATTATTATTTGCTGTTCCACACAAAGGGCCGAATAAGAGTAGAAGGCACTGCTCTGCTTCTCGATTATAATGGTTAGGTAAATAGCCTACACCGTCGTCATTTATCACCGGTATATTGACTTTATGGATTTCACCAATAGCTTTAAACGATTCCATGCCACCCCAAGTGCCAGACTTTGAAAGTCCTTCTTGTAGGAAATGCAGACAAATTTCTTTAATTTCATCGTCGCTTGCTGTCTTGTCATACTTTACTCGGGTTTTCAAGTCATGTATGAAATTTGCAAAATTGTTTCTTATGTGGTCAACAACGGCACTTCTCAATTCAAGTGCTTTCATCGCATGCTCTTCTGAACCAGCCTTCACATTAAAAAGCTGATGAGCAATTGACAGATTACAGCAATCGCCCTTCGTATCCATTTCACTGTAATCGACTTTCTGTTTTTCTTTATCTTTCTTCCCTTTCGAACCAAACTGTTTCGTGAGTATATTTTCACCATTGCCGACTGTATGGTTTCCCATTTTGATACACTGCGTGTAGATTTGGTCATAGAGGCTTTCTTCAATTGACGATGGCGACAGGGCTTCAGTCGTATTTGTGATGTCATCATTATTAGTAACAGTAGCATCATTAACAACAGGGGTGATTTCCAATTTGACTGTCTTCAATATCTCCTTTTTGCACCCTTTCTTGAGTTTGTTTGATCGTGCACCTTGCACAGTATGGTTCGTTACGATGTGTTTTGTTAGATTGGCCAGAACCCAGCAGTTTGGTGCCTTCAAATACACTTTTACATTGCTGCTGGGGTCATTCGGTGAACAAAATATGCACGTTACTTTTCCTTTCCATGTTTGGTCGACAAAGTGTGCGGTAATCAATTCAAGAGAAAACAGTTGATTCGGTGGAATTTCATCGGTGGTTTCAAATTGTTTGAAAATTTCGTTGGCCTTCCTGAAAAGATCTTTTTTCTTTTCCTCCAATGTGTCAGCGAGTTGATTCAACTTTTTCTCGCGCAGAGGTCCGAAAACTAATCCAAATACGCTCTCAACCATATTTTCTTCGTATGACATTCCCTTTTTGGTTATTAATTTCGCATCTGCAAAGTGATGTCCCATTGCATTCAATTGGATCGTCAACTACTCGTTTGACATATCGCGCTAATGAAAACAGAGTTTTCAGTTCGCCGGGTGGAAATGAGAAATGCTGTGGCGCTGAGGCAAACGGTCCAAAGAACCACGTCTTTTCAGTCAGTGTATATTGTATATTGTTTTCCGTTAACGCGCAAGCCAAAGCAATTGGCAATGTGTGTCGAACATAGTTTTCGGTGGAATCGATATCATCCTTGTCGAGATCTTTGAACGAAATAGC